>JANIIK010000144.1:0-22163 GCA_027704905.1 Muraenolepis orangiensis
AAGTTCCTTCAAGGTTGTCTGCGGCGTTCGACACAGTGAACCACCAGATCCTCCTCTCCACTCTCGCCGAGCTTGGAATCGCTGGAACTGCGTTATCCTGGTTCACCTCCTACCTTGCAGATCGGACTTATCAGGTCACATGGAACGGTTCCCTGTCCAAACCCTGCACCCTGGACACCGGAGTTCCTCAAGGCTCAGTATTGGGACCCCTTCTGTTTTCTCTTTACACTAAATCGCTAGGCTCTGTAATCGCATCTCATGGCTTCTCCTATCACTGCTATGCGGATGACACTCAACTGTTTCTCTCCTTTCCCCCCTCAGAAACCCAAATAGCAACACGCATCTCGAAATGCCTGGCCGACATCAGCAGATGGACAGCCGCCAACCACCTGAAGCTCAACCTTGACAAGACTGAGCTCCTCTTCATACCGGGGAAAGACTGCCCTCAGATGGACCTACTGGTCACCATCGAGAACACCCAAGTCTCCCCCTCAACCACAACAAGAGACCTTGGTGTGGTGGTAGATGACCAGCTGTCCTGCAATGCCAACGTCACCGCGGTGGCCCGATCTTGCAGAATTGCCCTCTACAACATCCGCAGGATCCGGCCCTTCCTCACACGTGAAGCGGCGCAGATCCTGGTCCAAGCGCTCGTCATCACCCGCCTCGACTACTGCAACTCTCTCCTGGCGGGACTCCCCGCCTCTGCAACCAAGCCCCTCCAACGCATCCAGAACGCAGCAGCACGCCTGGTATTCAACCTACCGAAATTCTCCCACGTGACCCCTCTCTTCCGCGAACTCCACTGGCTTCCGGTAAATGCTCGCATCAAATTCAAGATTCTGGTGCTGACCTTTAGGGCAGTCAATGGAACTGCCCCGGCCTACCTCCAGGCGTTGGTCAAACCCTACATCCCAGCCAGAGCGCTCCGCTCAACTTCTGCCAGGCGACTTGTTCGACCTTCACTAAGGTCAACCAAACATCGCTCGTCCAAAACCCAGCTCTTCACGGCTCTGGCCCCACAGTGGTGGAATGAACTCCCGTCTCATGTCAGGACGGCAGAGTCCCTCGCCAGCTTCCGCAAGAGACTCAAGACCCACCTGTTCAGAGTCCACCTGGACTCTCCTTTGTGAAACCCCTAAACTTGCTTAAGTCCTGACATTAATAGCTCTTAGCTTGTTGTATATGTTAGCAAGTGTATGTCCTTAATGTTGTTAACACGCTCTTATCACAGCTACTTAAGCAGGTGACCTAGCAGTACGAAATTGTGTTATTCATCTTGTCAATATGAATACTTGTGAACTGCTGTATTTATATGTTTGCGTACCCCAGTGTTATGCTATTGTCTGCTTCAACTAATGTACACCTTGTAAGTCGCTTTGGATAAAAGCGTCTGCCAAATGCCCTAAATGTAAATGTAAATGTAAATGTTGTGTCATAGTCTCAGGCCACAGGGAGTATGTGAACGATGTGTCCCTACGCTCCACACTGAACTGGGCTGAAGGCCTTCCAGTCCTCTGCTCCCTCTGCTTGGAACTGCCTGGACTAAGACCTGAAGCTGGAGGAATAGTTCTCCCTTGGAGAGTTCAAATCCCTCACCAACCACCATGACACTAACACCTCTGGGAGTTGGATCTGTTTTAGTGATTCTGAACTTAACTTTGTGTTGTGTTGTGCATGTTGTCTGTCTTGTGTTTCCATGTTACATGTAAGCTTTTAGTATTTTGATAATATGTAACATGTACTTCCTTAGTTTTCTAATTCCATGTTATATGTACATTTTATACATTGTAATAACATGTTATATGTCTGGCTGTTGCTATCATTTCCAGGTCACGTTCAGAAGATCTATACCTAACTGTGTTAGCTAAAACAATTGAAATAAATAATATTATATAGTAGACCTATTCATAAAAAAAGTATGACAGCAAACCTGTTAATCATCTTCTCAATACAAACAGCAGTACAACATTTAAATGCATGTATTTTCCCTGTTTACATTGTCAACCACTAATTCAGTAACTGGGTCAGTAACGGTCTGATTAACTGACAGATTTAATGATCAATTAAATAAAACATAAATATGAAGTATGTTGTTCCAGAGTTTGGCATTGAGCTATCACTGAATTTATCAGCTAATGTTCATGAGTCAAATAATGGATTCTAAATGATGGGATTGGTTTAGAGCTCCCCCTCTGGAGGCTTCATGTTACAACACCTCATGGGTGAAGGGTTTTTGTTTGCTCTGTACAACAGTTTGTAACGTTGTGGCTCTCTGGCACAGTAATACACAGCTGAGTCTCCAGGCTGCATGTTCGCTCCTTGCAAAGTAACTGTGTTACTGGAGCCGTCAACGGCAAGACTGAATTTACTACTTAGGGAGGCCTTCACATTTTTTCCATCTGTACGAATCCATCCAATCCATTCCAGTGCGTTTCCATCAGCTTGTCTGATCCAAGCTGTGTAGTAGCTGCTAACAGAATAAGAGACCTGACAGGGGATGGTCAGAGGTTGACCAGGTCTGATAGTCAGAGACTCTGGCTGAGTAAGCTGTTCACACTTCACACCTGCAGAGAATAGAAGAGTTTGGTCACAAATGAGCTAAACTATGAATCAATATGTTTTCTAATCGGTTGGATGTTTTCTCACAAAGCCTCACCAGAGCCAGCAGCCAGGAGCAGCAGCAGTACAGCTACAGGGAACATGGTTTGTGTTGAAGCTGAACTGGAGGAAGATGTCCTGTTCTACACTTGACAACTTATAAGGCTGAGCCAGAGGAGAAAGACCCACAGTCCTATTTGCATAATTCAATGAGGCGTCAGAGCGTGGTTGAGATGCTGGTCACATGGGGGACAGGAATCAGCAGATCATTTACACATTTTTGCATTAATTTAGTTCCCAAATGTACTTGCAAATAAACAATTATTATAGGAATTGTATTAATATGTATAATTGTTTTATTTCATTTGCACTATATTTGTTTTAATATATTTGTTCTTGTATTCTTATTCTAACAGTGTTATGTTTTAAAGGTCTGGGAATAAAGGCTGTTTTAAGCTCGATTAAAGTAAGTACATACTTGAACTTAGTGCTGCTTCTCCTCCACAGATATTATCGTCACAGCATCTCAAACCGTCCCTGAACACATTCTGGAATATCAACTGATTCTGCTTCTCAAAGAGACCAGACTGTGTTTATATTTGGTGAAACTCCCTTTCTGTTGTCACGTTTCACAACAAATCAATGATAATCTTCATGAGGATCATGTTCATGGTGATGAGTGAACCCTTTCTATTGTTCTGCTAGGCTGTGCTTTCACGTTCCTTCAAGGTTGTGTCATAGTCTCAGGCCACAGGGAGTATGTGAACGATGTGTCCCTACGCTCCACACTGAACTGGGCTGAAGGCCTTCCAGTCCTCTGCTCCCTCTGCTTGGAACTGCCTGGACTAAGACCTGAAGCTGGAGGAATAGTTCTCCCTTGGAGAGTTCAAATCCCTCACCAACCACCATGACACTAACACCTCTGGGAGTTGGATCTGTTTTAGTGATTCTGAGCTTAACTTTGTGTTGTGTTGTGCATGTTGTCTGTCTTGTGTTTCCCATGTTACATGTAAGCTTTTAGTATTTTGATAATATGTAACTTGTACTCCTCTCCGGGAACCATCACCTTATCGTGGTGGAGAGGTTTGGGTGTCCCTGTGAACCTGAGAGCTGTGTTGTCTGGAGCCTAGTGCTCCTGGTAGGGTCTCCCATGGCAGATTGGTCTCAGGGGAGGGGCCAGACTAAGAATGGTTCAAAGACTTCAATGGACAAAAAAACGAGAATTGAGGATACCCTGCCCGGAGGAAGCCCGGGGCCCCTTTCCGGAGCTAGGCCTGGAAAGAGGGCCCGTAAGCGAGCGCCTGGTGGCCGGGTTAGCCACGGAGCCCGGTCGGGCATTGCCCGAAAAAGCGACGTGGCCATTTCTCCTTCCCGCGGACCCACCACCTACGGGAAGAACCACTGGGGTCGGGTGCACTGCCAGTTAGGCGGCAGTGAAGGCAGGGGGCATCGACGGACCAAACCCAGCCAACAGAGACTGGCTTTGGGGACGTGGAATGTCACTTCTCTGGGGGGGAAGGAGCCTGAGCTGGTGCGGGAGGTGGAGCGCTACCAATTAGATCTGGTGGGGCTTACCTCTACGCACAGCACTGGCTCTGGAACTAAACTCCTGGATAGGGGTTGGACTCTTTCTTTCTCTGGAGTTGCTCAGGGTGTGAGGCGCCGGGCGGGTGTGGGGATACTCACAAGTCCCCGGCTGAGTGCCGCTTTGTTGGAGTTTACCCCGGTGGACGAGAGGGTCGCCTCCCTACGCCTTAGGGTCATGGGAGGGAAAACTCTGACTGTTGTTTGTGCCTATGCACCAAACAACAGTTCGGAATATCCCGCCTTCTTGCACACCCTGGATGGAGTCCTGCATGGGGCTCCTGAAGGGGACTCTATAGTCCTCCTGGGAGACTTCAACGCACACGTGGGTAACGATGGGGAAACTTGGAGGGGCGTGTTGGGGATGAACGGCCTACCTGATCTGAACCGGAGTGGGGTTTTGTTATTGGATTTCTGTGCTAGTCATGGATTGGCCATAACAAACACCATGTTCAAACATAAGGATGCTCATAAGTGTACATGGTACCAGAGCACCTTAGGCCGAAGGTCAATGATCGATTTTGTTATCGTATCATCTGGCCTGAGGCCGCATGTTTTGGACACTCGGGTGAAGAGAGGGGCAGAGCTGTCAACCGATCACCATCTGGTGGTGAGTTGGGTAAGATGGCTGGGGAAGCCTCTGGACAGACCTGGTAAGCCCAAACGTGTAGTGCGGGTGAACTGGGAACGTCTGGTGGATGCCCCTGTCCGGGAGACCTTCAACTCACACCTCCGGCGGAATTTTTCGGGCATCTCTGTGGAGGCTGGGGGCATTGAGCCAGAGTGGTCTTTGTTCAAAGCTTCTATTGCCGAAGCTGCGGTTGAGAGTTGTGGCCTCAAGGTCATTGGTGCCTCAAGGGGCGGCAACCCTCGGACTTCGTGGTGGACACAGGTGGTCAGGGAAGCCGTCCGGCTGAAGAAGGAGGCCTTCCGGGCTATGTTAGCCTGTGAGACTCCGGACTCGGTTGCGAGGTATCGACAGGCCAAGAGGACGGCAGCCTCGGCTGTAGCGGAGGCAAAGCAGCGGGTGTGGGAGGAATTCGGAGAAGCCATGGAGAAGGACTTTCAGTCGGCACCAAAGCGTTTCTGGCAAACAATCCGGCGCCTCAGGAGGGGGAAGCGTGGGTCCATCCAAGCTGTGTACAGTAAGGGTGGGACATTGCTGACCTCAACTGAGGAGGTGATCGGGCGGTGGAAAGAACACTTTGTGGAACTTCTTAACCCAACTACACCCTCAATGGTAGAGACAGAGCTGGAGGATGAAGGACGGCAAACATCAATCTCCCTGGAGGAAGTCACTGCGGTAGTCAAACAACTCCGCAGTGGCAAAGCCCCAGGGGTTGATGAGATCCGTCCAGAAATGCTAAAGGCTCTGGGTGTTGAGGGGCTGTCATGGATGACACGTCTTTTCAACATTGCGTGGAAGTCTGGGACAGTGCCTGAGGAGTGGCAAACGGGGGTGGTGGTACCCCTGTTCAAAAAGGGTGACCAGAGGGTGTGTGCCAATTACAGGGGTATCACATTACTCAGCCTCCCTGGGAAAGTCTACTCCAAGGTGCTGGAAAGGAGGGTTCGGCCGATAGTCGAACCTCAGATTGAAGAGGAACAATGCGGATTCCGCCCTGGTCGTGGAACAACGGACCAGCTTTTCACTCTTGCAAGGATCCTGGAGGGGGCTTGGGAGTATGCCCATCCGGTCTACATGTGTTTTGTAGATTTGGAGAAGGCATATGATCGGGTCCCTCGGGAAATACTGTGGGGGGTGCTGCGGGAGTATGGGGTGCGGGGGTCATTGTTGAGGGCCATCCAATCTCTCTACTCCCAAAGCAAGAGCTGTGTCCGGATTCTCGGTACAAAGTCAGGCCTGTTCTCAGTGGGTGTTGGCCTCCGCCAGGGCTGCGCTTTGTCACCCATCCTGTTTGTGATTTTCATGGACAGGATTTCAAGGCGTAGTCATGGAGGGGAGGGGTTTCAGTATGGTGGGCTCAGGATTGAATCACTGCTGTTTGCAGATGATGTGGTCCTGTTTGCGTCATCAGTATGTGACCTTCAGCACTCACTGGATCGGTTTGCAGCAGAATGTGAAGCGGCTGGGATGAGGATCAGCACCTCCAAATCTGAGGCCATGGTTCTTAGCAGGAAACCGGTGGATTGTCTACTCCAAGTAGGGAGGGAGTCCTTATCCCAAGTGAAGGAGTTCAAGTATCTCGGGGTCTTGTTCTCGAGTGAGGGGAGGATGGAGCGTGAGATTGACAGGAGAATAGGTGCAGCGGGAGCGGTATTGGGTGCACTTTGGCGCACCGTTGTAACCAAAAGAGAGCTGAGCCAGAAGGCAAAGCTCTCGATCTACCGATCAGTCTTCGTTCCTACCCTCACCTATGGCCATGAGCAATGGGTAATGACCGAAAGGACGAGATCGCGAATACAAGCGGCCGAAATGAGTTTCCTCAGGAGGGTGGCTGGTATCTCCCTGAGGGATAGGGTGAGAAGCTCAGTCACTCGTGAGAGACTCGGAGTAGAGCCGCTGCTCCTTCGCGTAGAAAGGAGCCAGTTGAGGTGGTTCGGGCATCTAGTAAGGATGCTTCCTGGTCGCCTCCCGAGGGAGGTTTTCCAGGCACATCCAACTGGGAGGAGACCACGGGGCAGACCGAGGTACAGGTGGGGTGATTACATCTCCACACTGGCCTGGGAACGCCTCGGGATCCCCCAGTCAGAGCTAGTCGATGTTGCCAGGGAGAGGGAAGTTTGGAGTCCCCTGCTGGAGCTGCTACCTCCGCGACCCGATTTCGGATAAGCGGGAGAAGATGGATGGATGGTAACTTGTACTTCTTTAGTTTTCTAATTAAAACTAAAAAAACTAAAAAACTAAAAACTAAACTAAAAAACTAAACTAAAATTTTTTAAACTCTAACAAAAGCGGCAGTATAGCTCAGGAGGTAGAGCGGTCGCCTCACAACTGAAAGGACGCTGGTTCAATCCACCGGCTCCGCCTAGCAAAAAAAACTGTCGAGGTGTCCTTGAGCAAGACACCCTAACCCTAACTACTCCGCTGACTCCGCTGTCGGTGTATGAATGGGTAATGTGAGGACTTTACATGACTTGTAAAGCGCTTTGGATAAAAGCGCTATATAAAAGCCGGCTTTACTATTAGTTATATGTACTTTGTATACATTGTAATAACATGTTTTATGTCTGGCTGTTGCTATCATTTCAAGGTCACGTTCAGAAGATCTATACAGTAACTGTGTTAGATAAAAAAAATGAAAGAAATAATATTATATAGTAGACCTATACATAAAAAAAAGTATGACCGGTTAATCATCTTCTCAATATAAACAGCAGAACAACATTTAAATTAATGTATTTGCTCTGTTTACATTTTCAACAACTAATTCAGTAACTGGGTCAGTAACGGTCTGATTAACTGACAGACTTAATGATCATTTAAATAAAACATAAATATGAAGTAGTTGTTCCAGAGTTTGGCATTGAGCTATCACTGAATTGATCAGCTCATGTTCATGAGTCAAATAATGGATTCTAAATGATGGGATTGGTTTAGAGCTCCCCCTCTGGAGGCTTCATGTTACAACACCTCATGGGTGAAGGGTTTTTGTTTGCTCTGTACAACAGTTTGTAACGTTGTGGCTCTCTGGCACAGTAATACACAGCTGAGTCTCCAGGCTGCATGTTCGCTCCTTGCAAAGTAACTGTGTTACTGGAGCCGTCAACGGCAAGACTGAATTTACTACTTAGGGAGTCCTTCACATTTTTCCCCCAGTATAAATCCTTCCAATCCATTCCAGTGCGTTTCCATCAGCTTGTCTGATCCAAGCTGTCCAGTAGCTACTAACAGAATAAGAGACCTGACAGCGGATGGTCAGAGGTTGACCAGGTCTGATAGTCAGAGACTCTGGCTGAGTAAGCTGTTCACACTTCACACCTGCAGAGAATAGAAGAGTTTGGTCACAAATGAGCTAAACTATGAATCAATATGTTTTCTAATCGGTTGGATGTTTTCTCACAAAGCCTCACCAGAGCCAGCAGCCAGGAGCAGCAGCAGTACAGCTACAGGGAACATGGTTTGTGTTGAAGCTGAACTGGAGGAAGATGTCCTGTTCTACACTTGACAACTTATAAGGCTGAGCCAGAGGAGAAAGACCCACAGTCCTATTTGCATAATTCAATGAGGCGTCAGAGCGTGGTTGAGATGCTGGTCACATGGGGGACAGGAATCAGCAGATCATTTACACAATTTTGCATTATATTAGTTCCCAAATTGACTTGCAAATGAATTATTATTATTATAGGACTTTTAAAAAAAATTCTTATTCTAACAGTGGTATGTTTTAAACCTGTGTGAATAAAGGTTATTTTAAGCAAGAGAAATGTAAGTAAATACTTAAACTTAGTGCTGCTTCTCCTCCACAGATATTATGGTCACAGCATCTCAAACCGTCCCTGAACACATTCTGGATTATCAACTGATTCTGCTTCTCAAAGTGACCAGACTGTGTTTATATTTGGTCAAACTCCCTTTCTATTATCACGTTTCCCAGCAAAACAATGATAATCTTCATGAGGATCATGTTCATCGTGATGAGTGAACCCTTTCTATTGTTCTACTAGGCTGTGCTTTCACGTTCCTTCAAGGTTGTGTCATAGTCTCAGGCCACAGGGAGTATGTGAACGATGTGTCCCTACGCTCCACACTGAACTGGGCTGAAGGCCTTCCAGTCCTCTGCTCCCTCTGCTTGGAACTGCCTGGACTAAGACCTGAAGCTGGAGGAATAGTTCTCCCTTGGAGAGTTCAAATCCCTCACCAACCACCATGACACTAACACCTCTGGGAGTTGGATCTGTTTTAGTGATTCTGAGCTTAACTTTGTGTTGTGTTGTGCATGTTGTCTGTCTTGTGTTTCCCATGTTACATGTAAGCTTTTAGTATTTTGATAATATGTAACATGTACGTCTTTAGTTTTCTAATTCAATGTTATATGTACATTTTATACATTGTAATAACATGTTTGATGTCTGGCTGTTGCTATCATTTCCAGGTCACGTTCAGAAGATCTATACCTAACTGTGTTAGATAAAAAATTGAAAGAAATAATATTATATAGTAAACCTATTCATAAAAAAAAGTATGACAGCAAACCTGTTAATCATCTTCTCAATACAAACAGCAGTACAACATTTAAATTAATGTATTTGCTCTGTTTACATTGTCAACCACTAATTCAGTAACTGGGTCAGTAACTGTCTGATTAACTGATAGATTTAATGATCAATTAAATAAAACATAAATATGAAGTCGTTTTTCCAGAGTTTGGCATTGAGCTATCACTGAATTTATCAGCTCATGTTCATGAGTCAAATAATGGATTCTAAATGATGGGATTGGTTTAGAGCTCCCCCTCTGGAGGCTTCATGTTATAACACCTCATGGGTGAAGGGTTTTTGTTTGCTCTGTACAACAGTTTGTAACGTTGTGGCTCTCTGGCACAGTAATACACAGCTGAGTCTCCAGGCTGCATGTTCGCTCCTTGCAAAGTAACTGTCTTACTGGAGCCGTCAACGGCAAGACTGAATTTACTACTTAGGGAGGCCTTCACTCTTTTTCCCCCAGTAGAAATATATCCAATCCATTCCAGTGCGTTTCCATCAGCTTGTCTGATCCAATGTGTCCGTAGTTCTAACAGAATAAGAGACCTGACAGCGGATGGTCAGAGGTTGACCAGGTCTGATAGTCAGAGACTCTGGCTGAGTAAGCTGTTCACACTTCACACCTGCAGAGAATAGAAGAGTTTGGTCACAAATGAGCTAAACTATGAATCAATATGTTTTCTAATCGGTTGGATGTTTTCTCAGGAAGCCTCACCAGAGCCAGCAGCCAGGAGCAGCAGCAGTACAGCTACAGGGAACATGGTTTGTGTTGAAGCTGAACTGGAGGAAGATGTCCTGTTCTACACTTGACAACTTATAAGGCTGAGCCAGAGGAGAAAGACCCACAGTCCTATTTGCATAATTCAATGAGGCGTCAGAGCGTGGTTGAGATGCTGGTCACATGGGGGACAGGAATCAGCAGATCATTTACACATGTTTGCATTATGTTAGTTCCAAAATTTACTTGCAAATAAATACTAATTATTATAGGAATTGTTATTAGGAATTTATTTATATAATTCATTTGCACTATAATTGTTTTAACATATTTGTTCTTGTATTCTTATTCTAACAGTGGTATGTTTTAAACGTGTGGGAATAAAGGATATTTTAAGCAAGAGAAAAGTAAGTAACTACTTTAACTTAGTTCTGCTTCTCCTCCACAGATATTTATGGTCACAGCATCTCAAACCGTCCCTGAACACATTCTGGAATATCAACTGATTCTGCTTCTCAAAGTGACCAGACTGTGTTTATATTTGGTCAAACTCCCTTTCTGTTGTCACGTTTAACAACAAAACAATGATAATCCTCATGAGGATCATGTTCATCGTGATGAGTGAACCCTTTCTATTGTTCTGCTAGGCTGTGCTTTCACGTTCCTTCAAGGTTGTGTCATAGTCTCAGGCCACAGGGAGTATGTGAACGATGTGTCCCTACGCTCCACACTGAACTGGGCTGAAGGCCTTCCAGTCCTCTGCTCCCTCTGCTTGGAACTGCCTGGACTAAGACCTGAAGCTGGAGGAATAGTTCTCTCTTGGAGAGTTCAAATCCCTCACCAACCACCATACCACTGTTGTGTATGCGGTCACGACTAACGTGACACATGTTATGGTTTTACGACGGTACCTGTGTTGCAGCAGAGTTGACATTTAGCTGTTCTGACTAAGGCATAGTCACATAGTAGTAAACTATATAGGTAAGGTCCATGCACGTCCCTACGGTGGTTGGTATAGGTAAGGTCCATGCACGTCCCTACGGTGGTTGGAATAGGTAAGGTCCATGCACGTCCCTACGGTGGTTGGTATAGGTAAGGTCCATGCATGTCTCTACGGTGGTTGGTATAGGTAAGGTCCATGCACGTCCCTACGGTGGTTGGAATAGGTAGGGTCCATGCACGTCCCTACGGTGGTTGGAATAGGTAAGGTCCATGCACGTCTCTACGGTGGTTGGTATAGGTAAGGTCCATGCACGTCCCTACGGTGGTTGGTATAGGTAAGGTCCATGCACGTCCCTACGGTGGTTGGTATAGGTAAGGTCCAGGTCTTAGGGACAGTTTAGACAGAGGCCCCTTTACTCTACAGGCAATAATACAACACCTGTTTGTAAAACGTGAAAATCCATCCAAATGATTTGCACAAGTATGCATTATATTCTCAGTGTGTTTAACAACAATTACAGACGTGTAGATGATACACTTACAAAAATAAACTCATTACCTACAAAAATGTATATGTTACTTTCTATACTATCAACAATCGACACAACTATATACTACTCTTTACTATCTGGCCATTGTAATAACATAATCACTAATGAACAGGTAGGGGTAAGACATGTTGCTAAAGGGTACGGGTACTGGAGGACACTGGAGGGTACTGGAGTATGGCGCCGTACGAGATGGCTGCCGTGTCGCGAGCTCCCGCACGACGACGCAGTTTTTTGTTATTTATTCTTTTTATCGCAACTATTTTAGTTCAGGATGTTAGCAGCAAGTTCACTTATAACTTCTGCACACTTTGGGAGATCAGATCGACAGTCGCTCGCCGCCTACCGGAGTTTTTTCATTCTTTCGGCTCGGACGTCCCGCCCGAAGTCACAGCTGGATTATCTCCGTCCATTTTGGGCACGATTACGCGCAAGCGTCGCCGGAGGAAGCGAGGGAAGCGAGCCGGCGTGCTAGTCAGGCTGAGATGTCGATCCGATCGCCCCCCACTACCCACCATTCTACTGGCTAATGTACAGTCTCTGGACAATAAGTTAAGCGAACTACAGGCACGTATTCAATTCCACCGGGAAACTAGGGACAATTGTATTATCTGCCTTACGGAGACATGGATGTCAGAGGGGGTTACCGACGCAGCTATCGAGCCGACGGGATTTTCCGTACACCGGGCGGACAGAACAAAGGCTCTCTCCGGTAAAGATCGCGGAGGGGGGGTATGTCTCATGATAAACAGATCTTGGTGCAACCAAAGCCATGTACATCCCCTCAAGTCTTTCTGTTCCCCGGACCTGGAGTACCTGATGCTTATGTGCCGTCCATACTGGCTACCTCGGGAGTTTACAGCGGTAACCGTGACCGCTGTTTACATTCCCCCACAAGCCAACACGGACACAGCGCTGAAGGAACTGTACGGGGCTATCAGCGAACAGGAGTCGGCCCACCCCGAGGCTGCTCTCATCGTGGCGGGGGACTTCAACAAGGCGAACCTGAAGAAGGTTCTCCCGAAGTTCTACCAACACATAAAGAGCAACACACGGGGCGAGCGGATCCTCGACCACTGCTACACTCCCTTCCGGGATGGCTACAAGGCCCTCCTCCGCCCACCGTTCGGCAAATCAGATCACCGCTCTATCCAGCTACTCCCCGCCTATAGGCAGAGACTGAAGCAGCAACCGATCGCTGTGAGGGAGGTCCAATGCTGGTCGGACCAATCAGATTCTACGCTGCAGGATTGTTTTGATCACGCTGACTGGCACATGTTCCGCGTTGCCTCGGACAATAACATCAACGAGTACGCGTCGTCGGTCACCGGGTTCATCAAGAAGTGCATAGATGACGTTGTTCCGACCAAGTCGGTTCGGATATATCCCAACCAGAAACCGTGGATTAACGGCGATGTTCGCGCTGCCCTACATGCGCGTAACGCCGCCTTTGGTTCCGGGAATACGGAGGAATATACGAGAGCCCGTTACGACCTCCGTAAGACCATCGTCACTGCCAAGCGGGAGTATAAGGACAGAGTGGAAGATAAATTCAAGAAACACGATGCGAGGGGTATGTGGCAGGGGCTGCAGAAGATAACGAACTTCAGAGGGAGAACCAGTTGTGTAGAGAACTCCTCTACCTCCCTCCCAGGAGAGCTAAATACATTTTTTGCTCGGTTCGACGTAAACGGCAGCCCGCCGAAGCCAGCACCGACTGGGGAGACCAGCCAGCTGCGCATCTCGGAGGCGGATGTGCGCCGCACCTTTAAGCGGCTGAACATCCGTAAGGCGGCAGGCCCCGACGACATCCCGGGCCGCGTCCTCAGAGCATGCGCAGACCAGTTGGCAGGAGTCTTTGCAGACATCTTCAACCTCTCCCTGTCCCAGGCTGTTGTCCCCGCGGTCTTCAAGATATCCACCATCGTGCCTGTCCCTAAACAAACCAAGGTAACATGCCTGAATGACTACAGACCTGTGGCCCTCACCTCGATCGTTAGCAAATGCTTCGAGAGGTTGGTCAAGGACTTTATTTGCTCCGTGTTACCTACCACGCTGGACCCATGGCAATTTGCATATCGTCAAAATAGATCCACGGACGACGCAATTGCCATGGCCCTCCACACTGCCCTTTCCCACCTGGAGGGGAAGAACTGTTATGTGCGAATGCTGTTTGTGGACTACAGCTCAGCATTCAACACAATAGTTCCTGCCAAGCTCGACACCAAGCTGAGAGGTCTAGGCGTACCCCCATCCATGTGCAGCTGGATACTGAACCTCCTGTCGGACCGCCGCCAGGTGGTGAGGATGGGCAGCACCACATCAGAGCCACTGACCCTCAACACGGGAGCCCCCCAGGGATGCGTGCTGAGCCCTCTCCTCTACTCCCTCTACACCCACGACTGCATGGCTATGCACAGCTCCAACGTCATCGTCAAGTTTGCTGACGACACGACAGTGATGGGCCTGATCGCCGGCGACGACGAGACAGCCTACAGGGAGGAGGTCGGATCGCTGGAGCAGTGGTGCCAGAAGAACAGCCTCGCCCTCAACGTCAAGAAGACCAAGGAGCTGATCGTGGACTTCAAGAGGCAGAGGGGAGAGCACAGCCCTATCTCCATCGACGGCGTTGCAGTAGAGAGGGTCAGCAGCTTCAAGTTCCTCGGCGTGCACATCTCCGAGGACCTCACATGGTCCACGCACACCACACACGTGGTGAAAAGGGCCCAACAACGCCTGTATTTTCTCAGGCGTCTGAAGAAATTCAGCATGGGCCCCCGCATCCTGAGAACATTCTACAACGGCACCATCGAGAGTGTTCTGACAGGGTGTATCACCGCCTGGTACGGGAACTGCACGGCACTCGAGCGCAGAGCGCTTCAAAGGGTGGTGCGGACGGCCCAGTATATCGTTGGAGGTGAGCTCCCCTCCCTCCTGGACATTTACAACCAGCGGTGCGTGGCCAAGGCCAAAAGAATTATAAAAGACATTGCCCACCCCAGCCACGAACTTTACTCACTATTACCGTCAGGCAGGCGATACCGCAGTATCAAGTGTCGTACAAATAGGCTTAGAGATAGCTTCCACAGTCAGGCCATCAGGCTGCTGAACAAGGGCGTATAACATATAACAATGTATATTTTATTACATTGATTTATATATATATATTGCTCTTTTCTGTGCTGATTTTTGCATTTTATAAATTGCATTTTTTATTTTTATTTTATATTCTTTATTCTATTTTTTATTCTATTTTTTATCTATTTTTATTTTATCTTATTTTATAACTGCTGTCTGTCGTCGGGTATTGCACACAAGAATTTCACATCACTGCTTTATACTAAACTGTAAACTGTGAAGTGACAATAAACTTGACTTGACTTGACTTGACTGTGGTTGAAACCAACAACCTTGTGTCCCCGTTTTTATTTTACGATTGCTAAAAATCTTTGATGGATTCTGAAGACACATTTTCACAACACTTCACACAGCTCACACAACAGAGGTCTGCTGGGGGCCATACCATTAACCCTTGGGTTGCTGTTGACATTTTCAACTTCACTTAAAATACTTACTTAAATGATTTTAAAACTCATTAACTCATATGTTCAACACCTCACATATATTTACTGTAAATATACACTGATAATCATATGTTTAACACCTCACTTATATTACTGTAAATATCAGTGGTGAAGCGTCAGGGCCTTCAAGGTATTCAGAGAAGACCCTGGAACTCTCAGATGAAACAAAAAAAATCGAATTAATTGTATTAATAAAATGTAATACAATTTAATCTAATTTAATCAAATTTAAATAAAATGAATAAATGAGAATCGTATCTGTGTTGTTATCTGTTATATTACAGTGTTACGTTGATTTGTTTGTCTTTCTCGGTCCATGCACTACGCATTTGAGTGGTTTTGTGTTGCAACCAATCAGATATTTTTCTGGGTTGCTGGGAAGAATATCCTTCAACCAAAGTATTCCCGCTGACTTTGGCCCTTAGACTGAATGAGAGCGTACGTTTGGATTGACAATTTGATCAACCAATCATATAGTGATTTGTAGCCAATGGGCGTATTCTTTCAGATTTCCCCACAGCTCAATATGGAGCTAGAAGGTATACTGGCTGGAGCGAGAGTGGATCTAGCGTAGTGCTACGTTGTTTCTACGTCGGATTTTACGTCAAAATGGCGAAGGCGAAGATGATGGGCTGTTACTTCACTTCATGGACACTGCTTTACCAACTATGGTACACTTGGAAATTGGCTGCGACAATCTTATCTGCCTAAATGAGATAAGGGAAAAATCATGATTTCAGAATCCTCTTGATGTGACCCATGAGGTTTATTTGTTTTAAATTGTATTATTGTTATTTTTTATCATTTGTATTACGGTATTATTATTATTATTGTTAATAATAACGTGAGTGACAAATAAAGGAATTCTGATTCCCACAGATTCACGACAGTATCATCATTGAAAAAAAGCCACACACAATGTTCGTGATCGCGATTCCCCCCCCCCCCCCGTTGGACTTCACGATGTTCGCGATCGCGATTATATATTACTGTACATTGAACACTTTTGCAGTCATCTGAGATGTATCAGCTCATGTTCATGAGTCAAATAATGGATTCTAAATGATGGGATTGGTTTAGAGCTCCCCCTCTGGAGGCTTCATGTTACAACACCTCATGGGTGAAGGGTTTTTGTTTGCTCTGCACAACAGTTTGTAACGTTGTGGCTCTCTGGCACAGTAATACACAGCTGAGTCTCCAGGCTGCATGTTCGCTCCTTGCAAAGTAGCTGTGTTACTGGATTCATCCAGGGCTAGACTGAATTTACTACTTAGGGAGTCCTTCACTTTTTCCCGTATAATCCTTCCAATCCATTCCAGTCCGTTTCCATCAGCTTGTCTGATCCAAGCTGTGTAGTAGCACTAACAGAATAAGAGACCTGACAGCGGATGGTCAGAGGTTGACCAGGTCTGATAGTCAGAGACTCTGGCTGAGTAAGCTGTTCACACTTCACACCTGCAGAGAATAGAAGAGTTTGGTCACAGATGAGCTAAACTATGAATCAATATGTTTTCTAATCGGTTGGATGTTTTCTCACAAAGCCTCACCAGAGCCAGCAGCCAGGAGCAGCAGCAGTACAGCTACAGGGAACATGGTTTGTGTTGAAGCTGAACTGGAGGAAGATGTCCTGTTCTACACTTGACAACTTATAAGGCTGAGCCAGAGGAGAAAGACCCACAGTCCTATTTGCATAATTCAATGAGGCGTCAGAGCGTGGTTGAGATGCTGGTCACATGGGGGACAGGAATCAGCAGATCATTTACACATTTTTGCATTATGTTAGTTCCCAAATTTACTTGCAAATAATAATAATTATTATAGGAATTGTTATTATGAATTTATTTATATAATTCATTTGCACTATAATTGTTTTAACATATTTGTTCTTGTATTCTTATTCTAACAGTGTTATGTTTTAAACGTGTGGGAATAAAGGATATTGTAAGCAAGAGAAAAGTAAGTAAATACTTTAACTTAGTGCTGCTTCTCCTCCACAGATATTCATGGTCACAGCATCTCAAACCGTCCCTGAACACATTCTGGATATCACTGATTCTGCTTCTCAAAGTGACCAGACTGTGTTTATATTTGGTCAAACTCCCTTTCTGTTGTCACTTTACACAACAAAACAATGATAATCCTCATGAGGATCATGTTCATGGTGATGAGTGAACCCTTTCTATTGTTCTACTAGGCTGTGCTTTCACGTTCCTTCAAGGTTGTGTCATAGTCTCAGGCCACAGGGAGTATGTGAACGATGTGTCCCTACGCTCCACACTGAACTGGGCTGAAGGCCTTCCAGTCCTCTGCTCCCTCTGCTTGGAACTGCCTGGACTAAGACCTGAAGCTGGAGGAATAGTTCTCCCTTGGAGAGTTCAAATCCCTCACCAACCACCATACCACTGTTGTGGTATGGTGTGTCACGACTAACGTGACACATGGTTATGGTTTTACGACGGTACCTGTGTTGCGGCAGTGTTGCCATTTAGCTGTTCTGACTAAGGCATAGTAGTAACCAAAGTCAAAAGTTCTAACTCGTGTCTGAGTCAGATTATTATTCACTTATAACATTGGCAACGAGTGGTTTCCACCACCTTCCTCTATCCTCGCACTGCCCGGTGAGCCTCCTGTTCCGTGGACATGGCATGGGATGAGGCATGTGGCATTCGAGACTTACATCACGGTCCTCAATGTGGATGGGGTTGGGTGATGCACGTTAACGAGCCATGCTGATTGACTTTTTCGGCATCCAGGGACAGAGGATTTTTAAGAGCCTCGAAGACGCCGCTGCCTTAGCAGATTTTGTAAGGCTACTGTCTGGACATTTCGCTGCCCTGCAAAACATGATTCTATAACAAAGGATTTTGTTTCGCCAGCATAAACAGAGAGCAGGTAAGTCCGGTTAACAATACATCGATGAAATGATTAAAGATCAGCTGGCAGAGCATACAAATGACCCCAAAGTTAGAGAAAGACTGATAATGGCTCCTGACGATCATATCCTGACCAAGGGTGATGTTTTTTCGAGTGTTTCAGCATTCCTTTGCCATGATCTCTAAAAGACGTTAATCATAATGCTAATAATTCACCATTTGTGTGTAACCTGTGTGTAAGGATAGGAACGTTTAACACAATAGAAAACAATAACCAATTACAGTGTGCTGTTCAATTGTTAAATATATTATTTTAAAAGAAACATTTGAAAATCATTAGGCTGACATTTCTGTTGAGTCGTTGTGAGGCATGCGACAGGACGGACATTGCGTGTCTATGCTAACTACCTACTAAAGTTGTTCATATCTCATACAGCTTGCATTGCAGGTCCATGCACGTCCCTACAGTGGTTGGTATAGGTAAGGTCCATGCACGTCCCTACGGTGGTTGGTATAGGTAAGGTCCATGCACGTCCCTACGGTGGTTGGTATAGGTAAGGTCCATGCACGTCCCTACGGTGGTTGGTATAGGTAAGGTCCATGCACGTCCCTACGGTGGTTGGTATTGGTAAGGTCCATGCACGTCCCTACGGTGGTTGGTATAGGTAAGGTCCATGCACGTCCCTACGGTGGTTGGTATAGGTAAGGTCCATGCACGTCCCTACGGTGGTTGGTATAGGTAAGGTCCATGCACGTCCCTACGGTGGTTGGTATTGGTAAGGTCCATGCACGTCCTACGGTGGTTGTATAGGTAAGGTCATGCACTGTCCTACGGTGTTGAGTAATAGGTGAGGTCTATGCACGTCTATATATATTTACAGTAATATATGTGAGGTGTTGAACATATGATTATCACTGTATATTTACAGTAATATATGTGAGGTGTTAAACATATGATTTTCACTGTATATTTACAGTAAATATATGTGAGGTGTTTAACATATGAGTTAATGAGTTTTAAAATAATTTAAGTAAGTATTTTAAGTCAAGTTGAAAATGTCAACAGCAACACAAGGGTTAATGGTATGGCCCCCAGCAGACCTCTTGTGTGAGCTGTGTGAAGTGTTGTGAAAATGTGTCTTCAGAATCCATCAAAGATTTTTAGCAATCGTAAACAAAAACGGGGACACAAGGTTGTTGGTTTCAACCACAGTGTCCTCCAGTACCCGTACCCTTTAGCAACATGTCTTACCCCTACCTGTTCATTAGTCATTATGTTATTACAATGGCCAGATAGTAAAGAGTAGTATATAGTTGTGTAGATTTTTGATAGTATAGAAAGTAACATACATTTTTGTAGTTAATGAGTTTATTTTTGAAAGTGTAACATCTACACGTCTGTAATTGTTGAACACACTGAGAATATAATGCATACTTGCATAATGCAAATCATTTGGATGGATTTTCACGTTTTACAAACAGGTGTAGAGTAAAGAGGCCTCTGTCTAAACTGTCCCGAAGACCTGGACCTTACCTATACCAACCACCGTAGGGACGTGCATGGACCTTACCTATACCAACCACCGTAGGGACGTGCATGGACCTTACCTATACCAACCACCGTAGGGACGTGCATGGACCTTACCTATACCAACCACCGTAGGGACGTGCATGGACCTTACCTATACCAACCACTGTAGGGACGTGCATGGACCTTACCTATACCAACCACTGTAGGGACGTGCATGGACCTTACCTATACCAACCACCGTAGGGATGTGCATGGACCTTACCGTCACGGAGAATATCTCCGTCACGAAACTGGATTCAAGCTGTACCTCCGCCCCTGCAGTCCCTGGTTTCCGGTCCAGACTCAGTGGCGTCTCCCCCCCAAGAAGTTACCATCTATAACATGCTGGATCCCAGATGTAACACAAAGCAACTACAGTAGAGGATCATGCCAACATCGCTTACATATCTTTGTATATTCAAGGTCAAATAAGGCAATTATTGATTATCAACAAATATCGCTTTACTATAAAGTTTTGGGGTACTTTGTGTAATAATTTCAGTTAATCAACGAGCTCAACACCTGAACTCAGCAGAGCATGTCCGGCCCAGCGTGGACCCGTTAAAATGCCACATATTTTACAAACAGACGAGTCATGCTGAACAAAACGGACACTGTAAAGTCATGTAAATCATTGTGAGATATTAAAATGTGAAGCGTATTTCCATTGATGCCGTATTTAGTCTTGCACCTGGTGTCTTTAACGCACCGCTGAGGCTACCAAGTTTCACTTCTGCTTTTCATGAGGCTTTTTTTGCTGCAGTGTTGATTTATGGTCCTGCTCTAACATGTGTGCAAACAGCCCTCCATCCTCCTCCAGCCAAAACACTTGGTGACTTGTCGACTACGCCATCTAGCTAGAATTCAAGGATGTGGGACCCCTTATAAATAGTTATCTTTTGGTTACATGTACAGATGCAAACAAAGGGAGATTCAAATATTAAACTCATTGATCTACTTATTAATGCGTTAACGGGTGGATAATAGAAAGCTGTAAGGAGAAGCATTCTTTGTTTCTTACAGAAACACGATACCACAGTAGGGTTTTATGGAGCTGAAACCTACTTATGTTTCTAAACACCCTTTTCCCTGTATTTTCTAATTGTCTTCCTCTCTTCACATTTCAACCGGTTCCAGTGTGATGTGTGTTTTTCCTTTACTGTGTTAAAGCACAACTAAGAGAACTGAGACGTGTTCTCCATACAAATGTGATACACTTGTGATGATTGTGATCACACACAACGCATGAACATTTAGGCTTTTTTTCTGTACAACATAGAACCTACACCTGTTTAACCCCCCCTGTAAAGAGCTACAAGAGAGAATTCAGGTGAGCAGAGAGAGAGAGAGAGAGAGAGAGAGAGAGAGAGAGAGAGAGAGAGAGAGAGAGAGAGAGAGAGAGAGAGAGAGAGAGAGAGAGAGAGAATACAAGATTTTATTTGCCATTTGTAACAAGTACATAGGAACGCTTACTCCCCATTCCATACGTCTTAAAAACAACACCATAAAAATCTAAATGATATATACAATAAAATAAACTAAAAAAAGAGCAGCAAAGTGACTTAAATGGTTACATGGTTTTTATTTATTTATTATTATTTGTTTTTTTTCAAAAATGTTTAAAAAACATTTAAAGTGCCAGTAGTGCAGCAGCATCGTCAATACAGTGCAGTACAGTGCAGTAACTGTGATGAGTCCAGATAGTCCAGCAAAGTATGATAGTGTAATGGTAATGACTACGTTATGAAAGTGAAAGTGGCAGCACTCCTAGCAGTTCAGTAGGCACACTGCCTGTGGATAAAAACTATCCTTAAACCTGCTAGTACTTGTACGGACGCTGCAGAACAAGTGACCAGACCGTAGGGGGGAGAAGAGATGGTGCCCAGGGTGGTTGCAGTCCTTTATGATGGACATGGCCTTCTTCCGACATCTGGTCCTAAAGATCTCCTCAATGCATGGAAGTGCACACCCGATGATCTTCTCTGCCGTCCTCACGACCCTCTGGATGGCTTTCTTGTCCCGTCCAGTGGTGTTGCCGTACCACACGGTGACGCCACCCGTCAGGACGCTCTCTATGGTGCCACGGTAGAAGATCAGAGAGAGAGACAGACAGAGACAGAGAGAGAGAGAGGGCAAACATGATATTGGATCAAAGCAGAGCAGATTACATACAGTACATTGCACATGATCAACTCATTATCCCTCAAAATAGGTAGGCCTATGACTTCTCTCTGGACAGGGGCAAATGCCATGCATTTTGGGGGGAGGAGGGAGGACTCATGTAGAACCAAATTCCTGAACACAACTCTGTCCGATGTGAATACTGAACACACCAAGAAGAATTAGGACTACTCTATACAGGCTTTGATTCGGACCAATACCATTGCTTGAGCTGGTCAATAGTGACACCTAGTGGAGCTGTGGGGAAGAGGCCTCGATAAATTACATTACATAACATTACAGTCATTTAGCAGACGCTTTTGTCCAAAGCGACTTACATATTGTGGAACGCAATAGTGCGTTCAACAAAGGTAGGTAAGAGAACAACTCTTCACCAGAAGTAGAAAGTGCATTTCA
>JANIIK010000145.1:0-36301 GCA_027704905.1 Muraenolepis orangiensis
GTACTTCTGGTGAAGAGTTGTTCTCTTACCTACCTTTGTTGAACGCACTATTGCGTTCCACAATATGTAAGTCGCTTTGGACAAAAGCGTCTGCTAAATGACTAATGTTATGTAATGTAATTTATCGAGGCCTCTTCCCCACAGCTCCACTAGGTGTCACTATTGACCAGCTCAAGCAATGGTAGTGGTCCGAATCAAAGCCTGTATAGAGTAGTCCTAATTCTTCTTGGTGTCTTCGGAGCGCCACCGTGCGTGTGAGTTCAGTATTCACATCGGACAGAGTTGTGTTCAGGAATTTGGTTCTACATGAGTCCTCCCCCCAAAATGCATGGCCTTTGACCAGGGGCGGACTGGGACAAAAATTCGGCCCTGGCATTTAGTCCCTTGACCGGCCCACTTTCAGAAAGGGGGTGGAATGGGGTGTGATACACCAGTGTAGCCACCTGCGTTGAATTTCTTTACGTAATTTTTTTTTTCAGCAAACGGCGGCCCAAAAGTGCGTCGGCACTTCTGGCATTTGCCAGAACTGCCAGATTGCCAGTCCGCCCCTGCCTTTGACCCTGTCCAGAGAGAAGTCATAGGCCTACCTAATTTGAGGGATAATGAGTTGATAATGTGCAATGTACTGTATGTAATCTGGTCTGCTCTGCTTTGATCCAATATCATGTTTGCCCTCTCTCTCTCTCTGTCTCTGTCTGTCTCTCTCTCTGAACTTCTACCGTGGCACCATAGAGAGCGTCCTGACGGGTGGCGTCACTGTGTGGTACGGCAACACCACTGCACGGGACAAGAAAGCCATCCAGAAGGTCGTGAGGACGGCAGAGAAGATCATCGGGTGTGCACTTCCATGCATTGAGGAGATCTTTAGGACCAGATGTCGGAAGAAGGCCATGTCCATCATAAAGGACTTCAACCACCCTGGGCACCATCTCTTCTTCCCCCTACGGTCTGGTCACTTGTTCTGCAGCATCCGTACAAGTACTAGCAGGTTTAAGGATAGTTTTTATCCACAGGCAGTGCGCCTACTGAAATGCTAGGAGTGCTGCCACTTTCACTTTCATAACATAGTCATTACCATTACACTTACATACTTTGCTGGACTTTCTGGACTCATTACAGTTACTGCACTGTACTGCACTGTATTGACAATGCTGCCGCACTACTGGCACTTTAAATGTTTTTGAAACATTTTTGTAAAAAGAATTGTACTGACTAAGTCCTAAACAAAGTCTAGTACTGGTTGCTTTTAAAGAAACTTTAGTTAAGACGTGCGCCTAGTGCCTCGAACATAGCAAACACGGAGAGTTCAGTATAGTTCATTCTCATCACGCAGGTTTATTTTCCTTTCTTTTAACATACAGCGGCAATAACGTTAACTCATAATGTAACCAAACAAAAACGTATTGTTAGCCACAGCAAACACTACAAAGCACATACCACATAGGCACATAGGCACAATCGAAAAACTGTTTGCTTCCCATTTCAGCAACCCCTGTGTCCGGGTTTCTCCAGGTTAAATGGCCTAACTGGGCTGACCCGAGGTCAGCTGAGCTAGCCAGCAAATACAGCCCCCTAGTGGCACGGGGCACAATTACATAAAATAAAGAAACATGAATATGGCTCTTACACTCCAGCCCCTAATTGCGTCTGCCAGAGCAATTACACCAAATTCACAATGAGCCATAAATACAGAGAAGAAGAGAACAAATAAAAATATATAGCCCATTTTCAAATGGGAATGAATTACTCTTTTGCTTCATTAAGCAAGCATATTTTGGTTATGGGTCGTTCAATGATGTTTGTTTTGGTTTTCAAACTAACCACACGTACCAGACCTCTCTTATCAGGGAAAGTTTCCAGGACTCTTCCTAGCATCCATGACCCACGTGGTGCTGTGGAGTCCGCAATCATGACAAGGTCTCCAGGGATAAAATTCCTCTTCTCCTGGTTCCATTTTTGACGCTCCTGTAAAAGCGGTAAGTACTCACGGATCCACCTCTTCCAAAAGAGATCCGAGATGTACTGGGCTTGTTTCCACCTTCTCCATGTAGGCCGCTGTTATCTTGAACTCATTGCCAAAGTGCTCCTTGAGCAACTTTTTGGCAACAGTAAAACCTTTATCTGCAGTCATATGAAGGCAACTGCGTACAATATCCTTTGGCTGCCCCCTAGTGTACTGCTCAAGATAGTACAAACAGTCTCCTTTACAGCTGGTCTTTGCTTCCACGCAGTGCTCAAACGCCTTCATAAATGTGTTGAACTGCAGAGGATCTCCATCATAAGTTGGAATTTCTCGGCGCGGCAGCAGTTGTGACGTTTGCATTTGAACAAGGAGAGCTGTTATGTCATTCTGTTGTTGCAGCAGATTGAAAAGACCTGCTGTCTGATTTTGGCCTTGCAGGGGCTGAAACACTTGTTGGCCTAGAGTTGGTTGAAAGCTTTGACTGTAGGTTGTCTTTGAATGTAACTGAGGGGGTTGAGAGCCTTGACTCACAGTTGGCTTTGGTTGTGATGCAAACTGAGTGGGTAGAGATGTTGTAACATGAACTTGCTTTTTCACCAAATTTGGCATGATAGTTGATGGTGAGGCATTGCTTTGCTGTGGTAAAGGTGCATGCTGCTGTGAGGGTGTAGCCACAAATATTGAGGCCTGTGGATTGAGAGCGGTGAGCGAGAGCTTAGATCTAGCCCCTTTCCTGATGTAGGAGGCCATTCCATCGGATTGCCTTGAATGGATGCTGCTACCCACCTTTAGCACTGCTAGCCTAGCAGAAGCGGCAGCTATCTCAGTGTCCAGCTCAAGCTGCTCCCTTTTATTCCTCAAGATGAGCTCCTGCTCCTCCAATGCATGCATATCCTTTATAGCAGCAGCTCGAGCCAAGAGCGCGGCCTGTTCCGCCTCTGCAATGCGTCTGGCTGAAGAAGTGGAGGATCTGCTACATGAAGCTCTGCTACTTCTCCAATGGTGCCTTGACTGCACATTTGAAATGCTGTCTTGAGGTCGAATCTGATCCTCCTCTGCCACATCCTTTCCATTTCCAGCATTGACATCAACAGTTTGAGAATCATCCCTTTCATCTTCCTTTAAAGTGTCGTCAACAACCGTGTGTGTTTCATTTTCACTATGGACAGTTTGAGTTTGCTCAGTTTGAGTTTCAGTTTGTACCGTTAAATCATCAACATCCTCATGATCATCAACCACTTTGGTAGCTGCACAAGCTTTAGTGTCAGACAACCATTGATTTGTACCCACAATAAATTCATTGACATTCAACATTTTAGCTTGGTACCATATTTCATGCTTGTTTGCTTCATCAGCAGGCAATAAACCCAACAAAGATGTATGCACCTGCTGTGTTTTGTCACTCAACTCATTGAACGTGATAAATGCATTTTCAACCTCATTTACATGTTCTTTATCAACCATCAATTTAGCAATAGATTCTTTAACTTTCGACAGTTTACCAAAATTTGACTTTCTTTCCTGTTCTAAAGTGCTTATTTTCCCCAACAAAGCTTTGGATGTTAATTTAACCACACGTTTTTCAGTTACAGATTTCACCCCTTCACCCACACCAAGTTCAGTCTCAAGGCCAAGTTGGCGTTTGTCCTCATCGGCCATAATGTCCACGAAATGAATTGGCTTATTAATCAATAAGCCCGCAAAATAGTTTGTGTTGCACAACAACTCGTCTCGACGCGCAAAGTTATTTTTAGACGGTTGCGAGTCTGCTACCAATGCATTGGGTTTACGCGAATGTGTGCACACAAATTACCATGGCCATTCATAATATCAGCGCTGATCAACACATACCCCAATCGAGCGTTGGCCGGCTTAGATGAATGGTGTCCCGGTGTGATGATGTTGGTATTCCGCTGGCCTTGTAGCTCGCTCCGGTACAGCTCAAATAAGCAAGCGGCAACTCCAAACATTTGCCCACCTCACATCCGTGATTTCCAAACGAACACGTAAATCCACAATGTAACAGGTCCGCGTGCTCTTGATGAACAGTAATCCCTATTGAAGCAGTTTTTTGACCTAATTGTACTGACTAAGTCCTAAACAAAGTCTAGTACTGGTTGCTTTTAAAGAAACTTTAGTTAAGACGTGCGCCTAGTGCCTTGAACATAGCAAACACGGAGAGTTCAGTATAGTTCATTCTCATCACGCAGGTTTATTTTCCTTTCTTTTAACATACAGCGGCAATAACGTTAACTCATAATGTAACCAAACAAAAACGTATTGTTAGCCACAGCAAACACTACAAAGCACATACCACATAGGCACATAGGCACAATCGAAAAACTGTTTGCTTCCCATTTCAGCAACCCCTGTGTCCGGGTTTCTCCAGGTTAAATGGCCTAACTGGGCTGACCCGAGGTCAGCTGAGCTAGCCAGCAAATACAGCCCCCTAGTGGCACGGGGCACAATTACATAAAATAAAGAAACATGAATATGGCTCTTACAAGAATAATAAATAAATAAAATAAAAACCATGTACCATGTAACCATTTAAGTCACTGAGTTTAATATTTGAATCTCCCTTTGTTTGCATCTGTACATGTAACCAAAATATAACTAGTTATAAGGGGTCCCACATCCTTGAATTCTAGCTAGATGGCGTAGTCGACAAGTCACCAAGTCTTTTGGCTGGAGGAGGATGGAGGGCTGTTTGCACACATGTTAGAGCAGGACCATAAATCAACACTGCAGGCCAAACAAAATAAAAGCCTCATGAAAAGCAGAAGTGAAACTTGGTAGCCTCAGCGGTGCGTTAAAGACACCAGGTGCAAGACTAAATACGGCATCAATGGAAATACGCTTCACATTTTAATATCTCACAATGATTTACATGACTTTACAGTGTCCGTTTTGTTCAGCATGACTCGTCTGTTTGTAAAATATGTGGCATTTTAACGGGTCCACGCTGGGCCGGACATGCTCTGCTGAGTTCAGGTGTTGAGCTCGTTGATTAACTGAAATTATTACACAAAGTACCCCCAAAACTTTATATTTGTTGAATATTTGTTGATAATCAATAATTGCCTTATTTTACCTTGAATATACAAAGATATGTAAGCGATGTTGGCATGATCCTCTACTGTAGTTGCTTTGTGTTACATCTGGGATCCAGCATGTTATAGATGGTAACTTCTTGGGGGGGAGACGCCACTGAGTCTGGACCGGAAACCAGGGACTGCAGGGGCGGAGGTACAGCTTGAATCCGGTTTGGTGACGGAGATATTCTACTCAAGAAAATGGGATTGTAATAAGTGTATTACAGTGGCCTACACGGTGTTGATTTGAAACCTTGACGGACACTTCTCTAACAGCCGGCTCCTTCAGGCTCATCTATCTGAAGAGTCTAAAGAGATATTGTATTATTTTTGTACACATTATGTAGCAGTAAAGTGTGGGTAAAGAAAGAAAGGAGCCAGCTCTACTGGGTGAGATGAGCCAAATTATGTGGGTCACTGAAGAAAGCCACAATACCATCAATACTCCAACATGCAAGAATACTTTGTCAATATATACAAAAAAACACTGCCAACAAAACCTGCCAAATGAAATAAGTATTTCAAAACACTAGCAGTAAAGACAGTTAGTCAATGACCTACAATATACTTACTGCAGATGGTATTTACAGAAGATGTATTATTTTACACGTGCCAGTCCTACCTTTAGGGGCGGCAGTTCAAGTCCCTGGAACACCTTGGCACTGCCGAGGTGCTCTTGAGCAAGCCACCAGACCCCTACACACAACTGCTGCCCACTGCTCCTAATACTACGATGGGTTAAATGCAGAGAAACACATTTCACTGTATGTACATGTGACCAATAAAGAGAATCTCCGATGATCAGATAACGTACTTATTTGTAATCTTTTTTTTTTTTAATAAATTACTTTCTTTTGAAGTTTTGTTATCTTTATTAGCAAATACATGTCAGATGACGAAAAGTGTTCAATGTACAGTAATATATGTAAGGGTTTGAACATGAGGTTATCACTGTATCTTAACAGTATGTGAGGTGTTGAACATACAAAATGTGTCTTCAGAATCTATCAAAGATTTTTAGCAATCGTAAAAAAAACGGGGACACAAGGTTGTTGGTTTCAACCACAGTGTCCTCCAGTACCCGTACCCTTTAGCAACATGTCTTACCCCTACCTGTTCATTAGTCATTATGTTATTACAATGGCCAGATAGTAAAGAGTAGTATATAGTTGTGTCGATTGTTGATAGTATAGAAAGTAACATACATTTTTGTAGTTAATGAGTTTATTTTTGTAAGTGTATGATCTACACGTCTGTAATTGTTGTTAAACACACTGAGAATATAATGCATACTTGTGCAAATCATTATGATGGATTTTCACATTTTACAAACAGGTGTTGTATTATTGCCTGTTGTAGAGTAGCAGACATTCAATGCAAGCTATATGAGATATGAACGACTTTAGTAGGTAGTTAGCATAGACACGCAATGTCCGTCCGACTCAACAGAAATGTCAGCCTAACGATTTAGGTTTGTTTTCAAATATTATATATAACAATTGAACTGTAATTGGTTATTGTTTGCTATTGTGTTGAAAACGTTTCTATCCTTACACACAGGTTAGTTACAAATGGTGAATTATTAGCATTATGATTAACGTTTCATGCTGAAACAATCGAAAAAACAATAAAAAATACCTTTACTATCTTGTGGTCCCAGTTTGTTGGCATTTAGACGTAACTTTAACAATTAAGGGAGGCCAATTTAGTCAGACCAGACAGATTTAGAGAGATATGGGAAATGGGCATGCTGTAAAACAATGACAAGACATTAATATCTAAATAATGAATGAATACATATTTTGTGCATATTCTGAGACTTGGCAGGAGCACTTGCCGGTCAAAAATGCTGAGCCTAGCTGGCTAATAGCCGACAAGTCTCAGCAGACAGTAGACGAGACCAGGAACATGAATGTACATGAATGTGATTTTAACAGAATAAAAATATTTTGCCTGTAAATATTGAGTCAATAAGTATATACAGGACTGAGCCAATGTGTGTAGTTATAGTGTCACAGGTTCAGATTCAGATTCATATTTGGTTAATTTGTTAGTAAATATTAATGGAAATATTACATTGAAGTTTATCATGTATATATTATTTGTATGTATTATAGGTGCTCTGCTGGATTGCTTAATTATAGTGATTGTTTCATTTCCCAATTCCTGTCATGTAGTATTATTAGTAATATCAAAATCGCAATATGATCAAGTGTAGTATCAAAAAAAAATTGGATAAAATGTGTATTAGTAAATTCAGCAACTGTAGGGCTGTCTTTGCCCGTTTTATTCTGACGTTTGTATCTTCATCGTTTGTGGTTGATGACACCGTCCCGCCCTTGTGCCGCTGGTGCCGGGTCTGCCTGAGCTCGCAGCTGGATCTTGCACCCCATCATGAGAAGTGCTGGGGTACTGCCAGTTATGGAGTGTTGTGTTGCTCGTTAGTGTTGTAGGGTGCGGGCAGTGCTGCGTTAAACTGGAAACCATCGGCCAGGTGGGCTCTGATGTCGTTTTCAGAGTCTGGTTCATTCTCTCTACACCCAAATTGGCCTCCGGGTGGTACAGAGCTGTGCGGATGTTTGATGCCCCTTTTTTTCCAGGAAGACATCAAACTCTGCCGAGATGAACTGTGGGCCGTCTGTGGGGATTGCGGCAGGGGTACCCCACCGGGAAAAGAGTGAGTCCAAGCAATCTGTTATCACACGGGTAGTGATAGAGCCGACAGAGGTGACCTCTGGCCACTTCGGATGGAGATCATAGACCATTATCAGAAATCGTTGGTGGTGTGGAACTCCATGGAGCTGCCAGCAGATGTCTTGTCTCGCTAGTTCAGTGGCTTCAACTGCGGCGATGTCAGAGCACCAGTTTTAACGCTCACAAGGCAGGCTGTGAAGTCCCTTACCTGGGCTTCAATGTCTCTGTCTATGCCCGGCCACCACACCAGGTCCCACCATCTCTGCTTCACTCTCATGATGCCCAGATGGCCCTCTACAGCCATGTTGGAGGCTTCACAGGTAAGGAATGTGGGGCTTGAGAGGTAAAACACGCTGCCCCCCCCCCAGACTTCTTCTTGGCAATTTTAAAATCGAATTTAAAATCCACGGTGATGTGTTGACTGGCTCGATTATGCCTGCCTGTTGCAGCTTCTGTAGCTCCTCAGACACACTTTGTCGTGAAGGGCCAGGGGTATGCGGCGTAGGGGTTGGATGACTAGCGGCACATCAGGTTTGAAGAGAGGCTGGTGGTTGAAAACCAAGAGGTAGCATTTGTCCAGAGGCACAGGGTGGGCTATTGGTTTTTTCATGGCGTTTAGACTTGGAGAATGGCAGGCCTGAGAGTAAATCCAGGCCCATAAGGTCGGCGCTATGGTGAGACACTTGGAAAGAGAACGAGGGAAGAGTCTTGGGGCCATAGTGTACGGTGGCACTGAGAGTGCCCATCAGCTCGATTTTAGCATTGCCATAGCCACATAACACTGCAGATGGTGTGGTGAGTCTCACATGGGGAAAGAGCCGTTGCACGGGACACCGCAGCCCCTGTGTCCAGTAACACTGGCACGCTCACACCATCCAACTCTACTGTGCAGGTCTTGAACATGATGGGTGTGGCCCTCACCGAATGGATAGAGTGAATGGTCGTGGGTGAGGTGCTCTGAGATAACGGTGGCCTTTGGGAAGTAGCTGAGGCAGAGTGGCAAACCCGCGCAAATTGTTTTTGTTCCCCACAGCGCTGGCATGTCTGTCCCCTGGCAGGACAGTTCTGGGCCCTGGTAGCGTCTGATGAGGAGCCACAATTACTGCAGCGCTGGCACTAGGTTGCTGGCACTAGGTTCATGAAGAGTCATCATGAAGGGAGACTCGGCTTGGTGACCGTAAAGTATGTCTTGTTTGCTGTGCTGGGAGCCCAGGCTGAGGGGCTGTGGCCAGCTCACAGTAATGTGAACTCCGCAGCCGACTCGACTTGCACACCATCTCCACAGCCTTGGTGAGGGTAAGATCGTCAGGGGCCGTTATCAGTCTTTCTCTAACTTTGGGGTCGTTTGTATGCTCTGCCAGCTGATCTTTAATCATTTCATCTTGCAGCGAGCCAAATTTAGATACGCTAGCTAAACCCCGCAAGTCGGCGATGAATGTCCAGACAGTAGCCTTACAAAATCCGCTAAGGCAGCGGCGTCTTCGAGGCTCTTAAAAATCCTCTGTCCCTGGATGCAGAAAAAGTCAATCAGCATGGCTTGTTAACGTGCATCACCCAACCCCATCCACATTGAGGACCGTGATGTAAGTCTCGAATGCCTCATGCCTCATCCCATGCCATGTCCACGGAACAGGAGGCTCACCGGGCAGTGCGAGGATAGAGGAAGGTGATGGGAATGAAAACTCCATGCAAAAACTCCATGCTCGTTGCCAATGTTATATGTGAATAATAATCTGACTCAGACACGAGTTAGAACTTGCGACTTTGTTTACTACTATGTGACTATGCCTTAGTCAGAACAGCTAAATGGCAACACTGCCGCAACACAGGTACCAAAACCATAACCATGTGTCATGTTAGCCGTGACAGCATACACAACAGTGGTATAGTGGTTGGTGAGGGATTTGAACTCTCCAAGAGAAAACAATTCCTCCAGCTTCAGGTCTTAGTCCAGGCAGTTCCAAGCAGAGGGCAGAGACTGGAAGGCCTTCAGCCCAGTTCAGTGTGGAGCGTAGGGACACATCGTTCACATACTCCCTGTGGCCTGAGACTATGACACAACCTTGAAGGAACGTGAAAGCACAGCCTAGCAGAACAATAGAAAGGGTTCACTCATCACCATGAACATGATCCTCATGAGGATTATCATTGTTTTGTTATGAAACGTGACAACAGAAAGTTGTACCAAATGTTGACCAAATAACCAAATAAACCAAATAAAAACTGGTCACTTTGAGAAGCAGAATCTGTGGATATTCCAGAATGTGTTCAGGGACGGTTTGAGATGCTGTGACCTTGAATATCTGTGGAGTAGAAGCAGCACTAAGTTCAAGTATTGAATTACCTTTCTAATGCTTAAAACAGCCTTGATTCTGACACTTAAAAACCCCAAAAATACTGTTATAATACGAATACAAGAAAATGAACAAAACAAATAAATACATAATAATAACAATTCCAATAATAGTTCATTACTTTTAAATCAATTTAGGAACGGAAATAATGCAAACATGTGTAAATGATCTGCTGATTCCTGTCCCCCATGTGACCAGCATCTCAACCACGCTCTGACGCCTCATTGAATTATGCAAATAGGACTGTGGGTCTTTCTCCTCTGGCTCAGCCTTATAAGTTGTCAAGTGTAGAACAGGACATCTTCCTCCAGTTCAGCTTCAACACAAACCATGTTCCCTGTAGCTGTACTGCTGCTGCTCCTGGCTGCTGGCTCTGGTGAGGCTTCCTGAGAAAACATCCAACCGATTAGAAAACATATTGATTCATAGTTTAGCTCATCTGTGACCAAACTCTTCTATTCTCTGCAGGTGTGAAGTGTGAACAGCTTACTCAGCCAGAGTCTCTGACTATCAGACCTGGTCAACCTCTGACCATCCGCTGTCAGGTCTCTTATTCTGTTAGCAGCTACTAGCACACATTGGATCAGACAAGCTGATGGAAACGCACTGGAATGGATTGGAAGGATTCTACAGGGGAAAAAATGTGAAGGACTCCCTAAGTAGTAAATTCAGTCTAGCCGTTGACGGCTCCAGTAACACAGCTACTTTGCAAGGAGCGAACATGCAGCCTGGAGACTCAGCTGTGTATTACTGTGCCAGAGAGCCACAACGTTACAAACTGTTGTACAGAGCAAACAAAAACCCTTCACCCATGAGGTGTTGTAACATGAAGCCTCCAGAGGGGGAGCTCTAAACCAATCCCATCATTTAGAATCCATTATTTGACTCATGAACATGAGCTGATAAATTCAGTGATAGCTCAATGCCAAACTCTGGAACAACTACTTCATATTTATGTTTTATTTAATTGATCATTAAATCTGTCAGTTAATCAGACAGTTACTGACCCAGTTACTGAATTAGTGGTTGACAATGTAAACAGGGCAAATACATTAATTTAAATGTTGTACTGCTGTTTGTATTGAGAAGATGATTAACAGGTTTGCTGTCATACTTTTTTTTATGAATAGGTTACTATATAATATTATTTCTTTCAGATGTTTTATCTAACACAGTTAGGTATAGATCTTCTGAACGTGACCTGGAAATGATAGCAACAGCCAGACATATAACATGTTATTACAATGTATAAAATGTACATATAACATGGAATTAGAAAACTAAAGAAGTACATGTTACATATTATCAAAATACTAAAAGCTTACATGTAACATGGGAAACACAAGACAGACAACATGCACAACACAACACAAAGTTAAGCTCAGAATCACTAAAACAGATCCAACTCCCAGAGGTGTTAGTGTCATGGTGGTTGGTGAGGGATTTGAACTCTCCAAGGGAGAACTATTCCTCCAGCTTCAGGTCTTAGTCCAGGCAGTTCCAAGCAGAGGGAGCAGAGGACTGGAAGGCCTTCAGCCCAGTTCAGTGTGGAGCGTAGGGACACATCGTTCACATACTCCCTGTGGCCTGAGACTATGACACAACCTTGAAGGAACGTGAAAGCACAGCCTAGCAGAACAATAGAAAGGGTTCACTCATCACCATGAACATGATCCTCATGAGGATTATCATTGTTTTGTTGTTAAAGGTGACAACAGAAAGGGAGTTTGACCAAATATAAACACAGTCTGGTCACTTTGAGAAGCAGAATCAGTTGATATTCCAGAATGTGTTCAGGGACGGTTTGAGATGCTGTGACCATGAATATCTGTGGAGGAGAAGCAGCACTAAGTTAAAGTATTTACTTACTTTCTCTTGCTTAAAATATCCTTTATTCCCACACTTTTAAAACATAACACTGTTAGAATAAGAATACAAGAAAAATATGTTAAAACAATTATAGTGCAAATAATAAATTAATAATACATAATAATAACAATTCCTATAATAATTATAATTATTTGCAAGTAAATTTGGGAACTAAATAATGCAAAAATGTGTAAATGATCTGCTGATTCCTGTCCCCCATGTGACCAGCATCTCAACCACGCTCTGACGCCTCATTGAATTATGCAAATAGGACTGTGGGTCTTTCTCCTCTGGCTCAGCCTTATAAGTTGTCAAGTGTAGAACAGGACATCTTCCTCCAGTTCAGCTTCAACACAAACCATGTTCCCTGTAGCTGTACTGCTGCTGCTCCTGGCTGCTGGCTCTGGTGAGGCTTCCTGAGAAAACATCCAACCGATTAGAAAACATATTGATTCATAGTTTAGCTCATTTGTGACCAAACTCTTCTATTCTCTGCAGGTGTGAAGTGTGAACAGCTTACTCAGCCAGAGTCTCTGACTATCAGACCTGGTCAACCTCTGACCATCCGCTGTCAGGTCTCTTATTCTGTTAGCAGCTACTGGACAGCTTGGATCAGACAAGCTGATGGAAACGCACTGGAATGGATTGGATGGATTTATACTGGGGAAAAAAGTGAAGGCCTCCCTAAGTAGTAAATTCAGTCTTGCCCTGGATGAATCCAGTAAGACAGCTACTTTGCAAGGAGCGAACATGCAGCCTGGAGACTCAGCTGTGTATTACTGTGCCAGAGAGCCACAACGTTACAAACTGTTGTACAGAGCAAACAAAAACCCTTCACCCATGAGGTGTTGTAACATGAAGCCTCCAGAGGGGGAGCTCTAAACCAATCCCATCATTTAGAATCCATTATTTGACTCATGAACATGAGCTGATCAATTCAGTGATAGCTCAATGCCAAACTCTGGAACAACTACTTCATATTTATGTTTTATTTAATTGATCATTAAATCTGTCAGTTAATCAGACAGTTACTGACCCAGTTACTGAATTAGTTGTTGACAATGTAAACAGGGCAAATACATCAATTTAAATGTTGTACTGCTGTTTGTATTGAGAAGATGATTAACAGGTTTGCTGTCATACTTTTTTTTATGTATAGTCTACTATATAATATATTTCTTTCAGATGTTTTATCTAACACAGTTAGGTATAGATCTTCTGAACGTGACCTGGAAATGATAGCAACAGCCAGACATAAAACATGTTATTACAATGTATAAAATGTACATATAACATGGAATTAGAAAACTAAAGAAGTACATGTTACATATTATCAAAATACTAAAAGCTTACATGTAACATGGGAAACACAAGACAGACAACATGCACAACACAACACAAAGTTAAGCTCAGAATCACTAAAACAGATCCAACTCCCAGAGGTGTTAGTGTCATGGTGGTTGGTGAGGGATTTGAACTCTCCAAGGGAGAACTATTCCTCCAGCTTCAGGTCTTAGTCCAGGCAGTTCCAAGCAGAGGGAGCAGAGGACTGGAAGGCCTTCAGCCCAGTTCAGTGTGGAGCGTAGGGACACATCGTTCACATACTCCCTGTGGCCTGAGACTATGACACAACCTTGAAGGAACGTGAAAGCACAGCCTAGTAGAACAATAGAAAGGGTTCACTCATCACGATGAACATGATCCTCATGAGGATTATCATTGTTTTGTTGTTAAACGTGACAACAGAAAGGGAGTTTGACCAAATATAAACACAGTCTGGTCACTTTGAGAAGCAGAATCAGTTGATATTCCAGAATGTGTTCAGGGACGGTTTGAGATGCTGTGACCATGAATATCTGTGGAGTAGAAGCAGCACTAAGTTCAAGTATTGAATTACCTTTCTAATGCTTAAAACAGCCTTGATTCTCACACATAAAACCAAAAAATACTGTTAGAATAAGAATACAAGAAAATGAACAAAACAAATAAATACATAATAATAACAATTCCAATAATAGTTCATTACTTTTAAATCAATTTAGGAACTAACATAATGCAAAAATGTGTAAATGATCTGCTGATTCCTGTCCCCCATGTGACCAGCATCTCAACCACGCTCTGACGCCTCATTGAATTATGCAAATAGGACTGTGGGTCTTTCTCCTCTGGCTCAGCCTTATAAGTTGTCAAGTGTAGAACAGGACATCTTCCTCCAGTTCAGCTTCAACACAAACCATGTTCCCTGTAGCTGTACTGCTGCTGCTCCTGGCTGCTGGCTCTGGTGAGGCTTCCTGAGAAAACATCCAACCGATTAGAAAACATATTGATTCATAGTTTAGCTCATCTGTGACCAAACTCTTCTATTCTCTGCAGGTGTGAAGTGTGAACAGCTTACTCAGCCAGAGTCTCTGACTATCAGACCTGGTCAACCTCTGACCATCCGCTGTCAGGTCTCTTATTCTGTTAGTAGCTACTACACAGCTTGGATCAGACAAGCTGATGGAAACGCACTGGAATGGATTGGATATATTTTACTGGGGGAAAAATGTGAAGGCCTCCCTAAGTAGTAAATTCAGTCTTGCCGTGGATGAATCCAGTAAGACAGCTACTTTGCAAGGAGCGAACATGCAGCCTGGAGACTCAGCTGTGTATTACTGTGCCAGAGAGCCACAACGTTACAAACTGTTGTACAGAGCAAACAAAAACCCTTCACCCATGAGGTGTTGTAACATGAAGCCTCCAGAGGGGGAGCTCTAAACCAATCCCATCATTTAGAATCCATTATTTGACTCATGAACATGAGCTGATAAATTCAGTGATAGCTCAATGCCAAACTCTGGAACAACTACTTCATATTTATGTTTTATTTAATTGATCATTAAATCTGTCAGTTAATCAGACAGTTACTGACCCAGTTACTGAATTAGTTGTTGACAATGTAAACAGAGCAAATACATCAATTTAAATGTTGTACTGCTGTTTGTATTGAGAAGATGATTAACAGGTTTGCTGTCATACTTTTTTTTATGAATAGGTCTACTATATAATATTATTTCTTTCAGTTTTTTATCTAACACAGTTAGGTATAGATCTTCTGAACGTGACCTGGAAATGATAGCAACAGCCAGACATATAACATGTTATTACAATGTATAAAATGTACATATAACATGGAATTAGAAAACTAAAGAAGTACATGTTACATATTATCAAAATACTAAAAGCTTACATGTAACATGGGAAACACAAGACAGACAACATGCACAACACAACACAAAGTTAAGCTCAGAATCACTAAAACAGATCCAACTCCCAGAGGTGTTAGTGTCATGGTGGTTGGTGAGGGATTTGAACTCTCCAAGGGAGAACTATTCCTCCAGCTTCAGGTCTTAGTCCAGGCAGTTCCAAGCAGAGGGAGCAGAGGACTGGAAGGCCTTCAGCCCAGTTCAGTGTGAAGCGTACGGACACATCGTTCACATACTCCCTGTGACCACGGTCAGGATGGTGTCACAGCCTTGGGAAACAGGAAGCCCAGTAATAAAGTCCAAGGCATTGTGGGACCATGGGCGACTGGGAATGGGGAGGGGGTGCAGGAGACCTGCTGGAGGGCGATGCGAAGCCTTTGTCCGGGCGCAGGTGGTGCAGGCAGCTACAAACCCCCTGACATCCCTCCTGAGAGTGGTCCACCAGAACCTCCGGCTAATGAACTCCGCCGTCCGCCGCTCCCCGGGGTGACAAGCATCCTGACCAAGTGGTACGTGTTACGAAGGTCCAACTTGGTGAACACCCGGGCGTGCGTGAGTGGCTCGAAAGTGGAACTAAGAAGTGGCAGGGGGTACCTATTCTTCACCGTGATGTCGTTCAGTGCCCGATAGTGTATACAGGGCCTCAGGCCACCGTCCTTCTTAGCCACGAAGAAGAAGCCCGCTGCGAGGGGTGAAGACGACGGCTTTATAAGGCCTGAGGCTGGGGACTCAGCGATATAGTTGCGCATCGCCTCCCTCTCCGGCTGGGAGATGTTGTAGAGCCGCCTCTTAGGAAGGGCGGCCCCAGGAAGGAGGTCGATGGGACAATCATAAGGCCGGTGAGGGGGGAGTGAGAGGGCTCTGTCCTTACTAAACGCCAGAGAGAGGTCGTGATAAATGTGAGGCGACCCCAGTGATATCTGGTGGAGAGGACACAGGCCTGGAACCGCTGGACGGAGACAGGGCGGAACGCAGACAGGTAGCGTGACAAGCTGTACTCCACTCCAAGATCCGCCCAGATGCCCAGGAGATGTGAGGGTCGTGCCTCTCCAGCCAGGGTCTACCCAACACTAGAGGCGCCGTGGGGGCGTGCAAAACAAAGAAACAAATGGACTCAGAGTGATTTCCCGAAAGAGTGAGTGTGAGAAGGTCTGTAGCGTGCGTAATAGTACCCAAAGAATGCCCATCAATGGCCCGAGGAGAGAGGGTGCGATCTAAAGCCACCAAAGGGACTCCCGCCTGGCGGGCTAGAGTAACTTCCAGTAGACACACGTCTGCACCCGAGTCTATGAGAGCGCCAACCAACAAGGTCTCCGTACCCCAGGCTAAGGTGGCCGGAAAGAGACGATTTAACGTACTACGGGGCGGGGAAAGGGATGTCTTGCTCACCCGTATGCCCCTTACTGGTGAGCTTGGTCGTTTTGGGCGGGTTGGGCAGGCTCTGACATAATGTCCCTCCTTCCCACAGTAGAGGCACTGTTGGTGGGACATCCTGTACTCTCTTAGTCCTGCCGAAAGGTGGGATTGGCCAATCTCCATGGGCTCTCCGGGCCCGGACGTCGACCTGTCAACAGACAGCGCGTGCTGAAAAGGGGACGTGGCCAAGCCCGCCGCGGACTGGGTGGCGGTCGCCGGGGCAGAGCGACCGGGAGCCGGGCAAAGGAACGAATGCTGGGCTCGGTCCAAACGGCGTTCATGCAGCCGTGAGTCCATTTGGAGCGCCAGGGTGATTAAATCCCTCAGCGTCTCCGGGCTGTCTCGAACGATGAGGTCCTTGACGGCGTCGCTCAAACCCTTGCGATAGAGACAGAGAAGAGCTCTATCGTCCCAGCCACTCTCTATGGCTAGGATCCGGAACTCCACCGTGAAATCGGCCACCGAGCGAGACCCCTGATGGCATACTAGCAGCCGGCTTGCAGTATCCAGCCTGTCCAGCGGATGGTAAAAGACCGCGCAAAACTCTCGCTTGAACAGGGGGTAATCGGTGGCATAACCCCCGTCGCTGTTCACCGCGCCTACCGCCCAGCTAAGAGCTCTGTCGGCAAGGAGGGACATCACGAAAGCAATCCTGGCCCCACCAGATGAATACTTGGACGGCTGATGTGTGAACAGCAACTCACACTGAACTAGGAACCCACGGCACTGGTTCAAATCGCCTCCAAACGATCTGGGGCTAACCAAGCTGGGCTCGGCGCAAACGACTGACCCTGCGGGGACATCGGGGCCAGCTGGGATGTAGGACGAACTGGTTCCCGGACCGGAAACTGGGGCTGGATAGGTGCTGATGGCTAACGTGTCCAGAGATCGCTGGATGGATGCTAGGGCTCCGGACATAGCGTCCACCTTGGCGGTGAGGCTGGTGACCGTACTGACGGTAGTCTGCGACGTGTTCTCCAGCACCGCAATCTGGGACTGGACCGAGGGAAAAGCCTTTCCCAGTTCGGCCTGCAGTTGGGTAAGATCGATGGCTTGTTCCGTTACAATCTTGCGTAACTCGGACGGTGTCCCGCACGCCGCTTCTGGGTTCCCGGCTTGGCTCATTTTTGGCATGGTTATTCTGTTACGCCCCAACGAGACCGACGAGCCAAATGTGCCAAAGAACCCAGAAGTAGAGAGACACGGACACTCAAAACAATGGAAAAAATGTCTTTACTGTAATATCTCCAACATCAAAAACACAAACTAGGCAGGGTTGGACTGGTTACTTGGCGAGGTCGGAGCTGGAACACGCAGTCTCTCGTGACAGTGGTTCTCAATAACCAAGCACCTCGGCAGCCTAAAGAAGGGTAGATCCCAGGTGTTCATTAGCCTCAGTAGGCCTGATTACGATGGGCAGCACCTGGGATCGATTAGAGCGTTGGGGGGGCACAACATGGTGAGGGATTTGAACTTTCCACGGGAGAACTATTCCTCCAGCTTCAGGTCTTAGTCCAGGCAGTTCCAAGCAGAGGGAGCAGAGGACTGGAAGGCCTTCAGCCCAGTTCAGTGTGGAGCGTAGGGACACATCGTTCACATACTCCCTGTGGCCTGAGACTATGACACAACCTTGAAGGAACGTGAAAGCACAGCCTAGTAGAACAATAGAAAGGGTTCACTCATCACGATGAACATGATCCTCATGAGGATTATCATTGTTTTGTTGTTAAACGTGATAACAGAAACAGAGTTTTGACCAAATATAAACACAGTCTGGTCTCTTTGAGAAGCAGAATCAGTTGATATTCCAGAATGTGTTCAGGGACGGTTTGAGATGCTGTGACCATAAATATCGGTGGAGTAGAAGCAGCACTAAGTTAAAGTATGTACTTACTTTAATCAAGCTTAAAATATCCTTTATTCCCACACTTTTAAAACATAACAATGTTTAGAAGAAGAATAAAAGAAAAAATATCTTAAAACAATTATAGTGCAAATAATTAATTAATAATACATAATAATAACAATTCCTATAATAATAATATATAATTAATTTGCAAGTACATTTGGGAACTAAAATATGCAAAAATGTGTAAATGATCTGCTGATTCCTGTCCCCCATGTGACCAGCATCTCAACCACGCTCTGACGCCTCATTGAATTATGCAAATAGGACTGTGGGTCTTTCTCCTCTGGCTCAGCCTTATAAGTTGTCAAGTGTAGAACAGGACATCTTCCTCCAGTTCAGCTTCAACACAAACCATGTTCCCTGTAGCTGTACTGCTGCTGCTCCTGGCTGCTGGCTCTGGTGAGGCTTCGTGAGAAAACATCCAACCGATTAGAAAACATATTGATTCATAGTTTAGCTCATCTGTGACCAAACTCTTCTATTCTCTGCAGGTGTGAAGTGTGAACAGCTTACTCAGCCAGAGTCTCTGACTATCAGACCTGGTCAACCTCTGACCATCCGCTGTCAGGTCTCTTATTCTGTTAGCAGCTACTACACAGCTTGGATCAGACAAGCTGATGGAAACGCACTGGAATGGATTGGATGGATTGTACAGGGGAAAAAAGTGAAGGCCTCCCTAAGTAGTAAATTCAGTCTTGCCGTTGACGGCTCCAGTAACACAGTTACTTTGCAAGGAGCGAACATGCAGCCTGGAGACTCAGCTGTGTATTACTGTGCCAGAGAGCCACAACGTTACAAACTGTTGTACAGAGCAAACAAAAACCCTTCACCCATGAGGTGTTGTAACATGAAGCCTCCAGAGGGGGAGCTCTAAACCAATCCCATCATTTAGAATCCATTATTTGAGTCATGAACATGAGCTGATAAATTCAGTGATAGCTCAATGCCAAACTCTGAAACAACTACTTCATATTGATGTTTTATATCGTTAATTGATCATTAAATCTATCAGTTAATCAGACAGTTACTGACCCAGTTACTGAATTAGTTGTTGAAAATGTCAACAGGGCAAATACATTAATTTAAATGTTGTACTGCTGTTTGTATTGAGAAGATGATTAACAGGTTTGCTGTCATCCTTTTTTTTTATGTATAGGTCTACTATATAATATTATTTCTTTCAGTTCTTTATCTAACACAGTTACTGTATAGATCTTCTGAACGTGACCTTGAAATGATACCAACAGCCAGACATAAAACTTGTTATTACAATGTATAAAATGTACATATAACATGGAATTAGAAAACTAAACAAGTACAAGTTACATATTATCAAAATACTAAAAGCTTACATGTAACATGGGAAACACAAGACAGACAACATGCACAACACAACACAAAGTTAAGCTCAGAATCACTAAAACAGATCCAACTCCCAGAGGTGTTAGTGTCATGGTGGTTGGTGAGGGATTTGAACTCTCCAAGGGAGAACTATTCCTCCAGCTTCAGGTCTTAGTCCAGGCAGTTCCAAGCAGAGGGAGCAGAGGACTGGAAGGCCTTCAGCCCAGTTCAGTGTGGAGCGTAGGGACACATCGTTCACATACTCCCTGTGGCCTGAGACTATGACACAACCTTGAAGGAACGTGAAAGCACAGCCTAGCAGAACAATAGAAAGGGTTCACTCATCACCATGAACATGATCCTCATGAGGATTATCATTGTTTTGTTGTTAAAGGTGACAACAGAAAGGGAGTTTGACCAAATATAAACACAGTCTGGTCTCTTTGAGAAGCAGAATCAGTTGATATTCCAGAATGTGTTCAGGGACGGTTTGAGATGCTGTGACCATGAATATCTGTGGAGGAGAAGCAGCACTAAGTTAAAGTATTTACTTACTTTTCTCTTGCTTAAAATATCCTTTATTCCCACACTTTAAAACATAACACTGTTAGAATAAGAATACAAGAACAAATATGTTAAAACAATTATAGTGCAAATAAATTAATAAATAAATCATAATAACAATTCCTATAATAATTATTATTATTTGCAAGTAAATTTGGGAACTAACATAATGCAAACATGTGTAAATGATCTGCTGATTCCTGTCCCCCATGTGACCAGCATCTCAACCACGCTCTGACGCCTCATTGAATTATGCAAATAGGACTGTGGGTCTTTCTCCTCTGGCTCAGCCTTATAAGTTGTCAAGTGTAGAACAGGACATCTTCCTCCAGTTCAGCTTCAACACAAACCATGTTCCCTGTAGCTGTACTGCTGCTGCTCCTGGCTGCTGGCTCTGGTGAGGCTTCCTGAGAAAACATCCAACCGATTAGAAAACATATTGATTCATAGTTTAGCTCATCTGTGACCAAACTCTTCTATTCTCTGCAGGTGTGAAGTGTGAACAGCTTACTCAGCCAGAGTCTCTGACTATCAGACCTGGTCAACCTCTGACCATCCGCTGTCAGGTCTCTTATTCTGTTAGTAGCTACTGGACACATTGGATCAGACAAGCTGATGGAAACGCACTGGAATGGATTGGATGATTTATACTGGGGAAAAAATGTGAAGGCCTCCCTAAGTAGTAAATTCAGTCTTGCCGTTGACGGCTCCAGTAAGACAGTTACTTTGCAAGGAGCGAACATGCAGCCTGGAGACTCAGCTGTGTATTACTGTGCCAGAGAGCCACAACGTTACAAACTGTTGTACAGAGCAAACAAAAACCCTTCACCCATGAGGTGTTGTAACATGAAGCCTCCAGAGGGGGAGCTCTAAACCAATCCCATCATTTAGAATCCATTATTTGACTCATGAACATGAGCTGATAAATTCAGTGATAGCTCAATGCCAAACTCTGGAACAACTACTTCATATTTATGTTTTATTTAATTGATCATTAAATCTGTCAGTTAATCAGACAGTTACTGACCCAGTTACTGAATTAGTTGTTGACAATGTAAACAGGGCAAATACATCAATTTAAATGTTGTACTGCTGTTTGTATTGAGAAGATGATTAACAGGTTTGCTGTCATACTTTTTTTTATGTATAGGTCTACTATATAATATTATTTCTTTCAGTTTTTTATCTAACACAGTTAGGTATAGATCTTCTGAACGTGACCTGGAAATGATAGCAACAGCCAGACATAAAACATGTTATTACAATGTATAAAATGTACATATAACATGGAATTAGAAAACTAAAGAAGTACATGTTACATATTATCAAAATACTAAAAGCTTACATGTAACATGGGAAACACAAGACAGACAACATGCACAACACAACACAAAGTTAAGCTCAGAATCACTAAAACAGATCCAACTCCCAGAGGTGTTAGTGTCATGGTGGTTGGTGAGGGATTTGAACTCTCCAAGGGAGAACTATTCCTCCAGCTTCAGGTCTTAGTCCAGGCAGTTCCAAGCAGAGGGAGCAGAGGACTGGAAGGCCTTCAGCCCAGTTCAGTGTGGAGCGTAGGGACACATCGTTCACATACTCCCTGTGGCCTGAGACTATGACACAACCTTGAAGGAACGTGAAAGCACAGCCTAGTAGAACAATAGAAAGGGTTCACTCATCACGATGAACATGATCCTCATGAGGATTATCATTGTTTTGTTGTTAAACGTGACAACAGAAAGGGAGTTTGACCAAATATAAACACAGTCTGGTCACTTTGAGAAGCAGAATCAGTTGATATTCCAGAATGTGTTCAGGGACGGTTTGAGATGCTGTGACCATGAATATCTGTGGAGTAGAAGCAGCACTAAGTTAAAGTATTTACTTACTTTTCTCTTGCTTAAAATATCCTTTATTCCACACAGTTTAAAACATAACACTGTTAGAATAAGAATACAAGAAAATTGTAAAACAAAAGTGCAAATAATATAATAATAATAACAATTCCATAATATTATTATTTGCAAGTCAATTTGGGAACTAAATAATGCAAACATGTGTAAATGATCTGCTGATTCCTGTCCCCCATGTGACCAGCATCTCAACCACGCTCTGACGCCTCATTGAATTATGCAAATAGGACTGTGGGTCTTTCTCCTCTGGCTCAGCCTTATAAGTTGTCAAGTGTAGAACAGGACATCTTCCTCCAGTTCAGCTTCAACACAAACCATGTTCCCTGTAGCTGTACTGCTGCTGCTCCTGGCTGCTGGCTCTGGTGAGGCTTCCTGAGAAAACATCCAACCGATTAGAAAACATATTGATTCATAGTTTAGCTCATCTGTGACCAAACTCTTCTATTCTCTGCAGGTGTGAAGTGTGAACAGCTTACTCAGCCAGAGTCTCTGACTATCAGACCTGGTCAACCTCTGACCATCCGCTGTCAGGTCTCTTATTCTGTTAGTAGCTACTACACAGCTTGGATCAGACAAGCTGATGGAAACGCACTGGAATGGATTGGATGGATTTCTACTGGGGAAAAAATGTGAAGGCCTCCCTAAGTAGTAAATTCAGTCTTGCCGTTGACGGCTCCAGTAACACAGTTACTTTGCAAGGAGCGAACATGCAGCCTGGAGACTCAGCTGTGTATTACTGTGCCAGAGAGCCACAACGTTACAAACTGTTGTACAGAGCAAACAAAAACCCTTCACCCATGAGGTGTTGTAACATGAAGCCTCCAGAGGGGGAGCTCTAAACCAATCCCATCATTTAGAATCCATTATTTGACTCATGAACATGAGCTGATAAATTCAGTGATAGCTCAATGCCAAACTCTGGAACAACTACTTCATATTTATGTTTTATTTAATTGATCATTAAATCTGTCAGTTAATCAGACAGTTACTGACCCAGTTACTGAATTAGTTGTTGACAATGTAAACAGGGCAAATACATTAATTTAAATGTTGTTCTGCTGTTTGTATTGAGAAGATGATTAACAGGTTTGCTGTCATACTTTTTTTATGAATAGGTTTACTATATAATATTATTTCTTTCAGTTTTTTATCTAACACAGTTACTGTATAGATCTTCTGAACGTGACCTGGAAATGATAGCAACAGCCAGACATATAACATGTTATTACAATGTATAAAATGTACATATAACATGGAATTAGAAAACTAAAGAAGTACATGTTACATATTATCAAAATACTAAAAGCTTACATGTAACATGGGAAACACAAGACAGACAACATGCACAACACAACACAAAGTTAAGCTCAGAATCACTAAAACAGATCCAACTCCCAGAGGTGTTAGTGTCATGGTGGTTGGTGAGGGATTTGAACTCTCCAAGGGAGAACTATTCCTCCAGCTTCAGGTCTTAGTCCAGGCAGTTCCAAGCAGAGGGAGCAGAGGACTGGAAGGCCTTCAGCCCAGTTCAGTGTGGAGCGTAGGGACACATCGTTCACATACTCCCTGTGGCCTGAGACTATGACACAACCTTGAAGGAACGTGAAAGCACAGCCTAGTAGAACAATAGAAAGGGTTCACTCATCACCATGAACATGATCCTCATGAGGATTATCATTGTTTTGTTGTTAAACGTGACAACAGAAAGGGAGTTTGACCAAATATAAACACAGTCTGGTCTCTTTGAGAAGCAGAATCAGTTGATATTCCAGAATGTGTTCAGGGACGGTTTGAGATGCTGTGACCATAATATCTGTGGAGGAGAAGCAGCACTAAGTTAAAGTATTTACTTACTTTTCTCTTGCTTAAAATATCCTTTATTCCCACACTTTTAAAACATAACACTGTTAGAATAAGAATAAAAGAAAAATATGTTAAAACAATTATAGTGCAAATAATTAAATTAATTAATACATAATAATAACAATTCCTATAATAATAATTATAATTAATTTGCAAGTAAATTTGGGAACTAAAATATGCAAAAATGTGTAAATGATCTGCTGATTCCTGTCCCCCATGTGACCAGCATCTCAACCACGCTCTGACGCCTCATTGAATTATGCAAATAGGACTGTGGGTCTTTCTCCTCTGGCTCAGCCTTATAAGTTGTCAAGTGTAGAACAGGACATCTTCCTCCAGTTCAGCTTCAACACAAACCATGTTCCCTGTAGCTGTACTGCTGCTGCTCCTGGCTGCTGGCTCTGGTGAGGCTTCCTGAGAAAACATCCAACCGATTAGAAAACATATTGATTCATAGTTTAGCTCATCTGTGACCAAACTCTTCTATTCTCTGCAGGTGTGAAGTGTGAACAGCTTACTCAGCCAGAGTCTCTGACTATCAGACCTGGTCAACCTCTGACCATCCGCTGTCAGGTCTCTTATTCTGTTAGCAGCTACTGGACAGCTTGGATCAGACAAGCTGATGGAAACGCACTGGAATGGATTGGATGGATTTATACTGGGGACAAAAGAGTGAAGGCCTCCCTAAGTAGTAAATTCAGTCTTGCCGTTGACGGCTCCAGTAACACAGTTACTTTGCAAGGAGCGAACATGCAGCCTGGAGACTCAGCTGTGTATTACTGTGCCAGAGAGCCACAACGTTACAAACTGTTGTACAGAGCAAACAAAAACCCTTCACCCATGAGGTGTTGTAACATGAAGCCTCCAGAGGGGGAGCTCTAAACCAATCCCATCATTTAGAATCCATTATTTGACTCATGAACATGAGCTGATAAATTCAGTGATAGCTCAATGCCAAACTCTGGAACAACTACTTCATATTTATGTTTTATTTAATTGATCATTAAATCTGTCAGTTAATCAGACAGTTACTGACCCAGTTACTGAATTAGTTGTTGACAATGTAAACAGGGCAAATACATTAATTTAAATGTTGTACTGCTGTTTGTATTGAGAAGATGATTAACAGGTTTGCTGTCATACTTTTTTTATGTATAGGTCTACTATATAATATTATTTCTTTCAGTTTTTTATCTAACACAGTTACTGTATAGATCTTCTGAACGTGACCTGGAAATGATAGCAACAGCCAGACATAAACATGTTATTACAATGTATAAAATGTACATATAACATGGAATTAGAAAACTAAAGACGTACATGTTACATATTATCAAAATACTAAAAGCTTACATGTAACATGGGAAACACAAGACAGACAACATGCACAACACAACACAAAGTTAAGCTCAGAATCACTAAAACAGATCCAACTCCCAGAGGTGTTAGTGTCATGGTGGTTGGTGAGGGATTTGAACTCTCCAAGGGAGAACTATTCCTCCAGCTTCAGGTCTTAGTCCAGGCAGTTCCAAGCAGAGGGAGCAGAGGACTGGAAGGCCTTCAGCCCAGTTCAGTGTGGAGCGTAGGGACACATCGTTCACATACTCCCTGTGGCCTGAGACTATGACACAACCTTGAAGGAACGTGAAAGCACAGCCTAGCAGAACAATAGAAAGGGTTCACTCATCACCATGAACATGATCCTCATGAGGATTATCATTGTTTTGTTGTTAAACGTGACAACAGAAAGGGAGTTTGACCAAATATAAACACAGTCTGGTCACTTTGAGAAGCAGAATCAGTTGATATTCCAGAATGTGTTCAGGGACGGTTTGAGATGCTGTGACCATGAATATCTGTGGAGGAGAAGCAGCACTAAGTTTAAGTGTTAATTACTTTTCTCTTGCTTAAAATATCCTTTATTCCCACACTTCTAAAACATAACTGTTAGAATAAGAATACAAGAAAAAATATGTTAAAACAATGATAGTGCAAATTAATTAAATGAATTAATACATAGAAATAACAATTCCTATAATAATAATTATTTGCAAGTAAATTTGGGAACTAAAATAATGCAAAAATGTGTAAATGATCTGCTGATTCCTGTCCCCCATGTGACCAGCATCTCAACCACGCTCTGACGCCTCATTGAATTATGCAAATAGGACTGTGGGTCTTTGTCCTCTGGCTCAGCCTTATAAGTTGTCAAGTGTAGAACAGGACATCTTCCTCCAGTTCAGCTTCAACACAAACCATGTTCCCTGTAGCTGTACTGCTGCTGCTCCTGGCTGCTGGCTCTGGTGAGGCTTCCTGAGAAAACATCCAACCGATTAGAAAACATATTGATTCATAGTTTAGCTCATTTGTGACCAAACTCTTCTATTCTCTGCAGGTGTGAAGTGTGAACAGCTTACTCAGCCAGACTCTCTGACTATCAGACCTGGTCAACCTCTGACCATCAGCTGTCAGGTCTCTTATTCTGTTAGCAGCTACTGGACAGCTTGGATCAGACAAGCTGATGGAAACACACTGGAATGGATTGGAAGCATTGTTCCTGGGACAAAATATATGAAGGACTCCCTAAGTAGTAAATTCAGTCTTGCCGTTGACGGCTCCAGTAACACAGCTACTTTGCAAGGAGCGAACATGCAGCCTGGAGACTCAGCTGTGTATTACTGTGCCAGAGAGCCACAACGTTACAAACTGTTGTACAGAGCAAACAAAAACCCTTCACCCATGAGGTGTTGTAACATGAAGCCTCCAGAGGGGGAGCTCTAAACCAATCCCATCATTTAGAATCCATTATTTGACTCATGAACATGAGCTGATAAATTCAGTGATAGCTCAATTCCAAACTCTGGAAAAACTACTTCATATTTATTTTTTATTTAATTGATCATTTAATCTGTCAGTTAATCAGACCGTTACTGACCCAGTTACTGAATTAGTTGTTGAAAATGTCAACAGGGCAAATACATCAATTTAAATGTTGTTCTGCTGTTTATATTGCGAAGATGATTAACCGGTTTGCTGTCATACTTTTGTTTATGAATTAGTCTACCATATAATATAATTTATTTTAGTTCTTTATCTAACACAGTTAGGTATATATCTTCTGAACGTGACATGGAAATGATAGCAACAGCCAGACATAAAGCATGTTATAACAATGTATAAAATGTACATATAACATGGAATTAGAAAACTAAAGAAGTACATGTTACATATTATCAAAATACTAAAAGCTTACATGTAACATGAGAAACACAAGACAGAGAACATGTACAACACAAAGTTAAGCTCTAAATCATTAAAACAGATCCAACTCCCAGAGGTGTTAGTGTCATGGTGGTTGGTGAGGGATTTGAACTCTCATGCAGCCTGGAGACTCAGCTGTGTATTACTGTGCCAGAGAGCCACAACGTTACAAACTTGTTGTACAGAGCAAACAAAAACCCTTCACCCATGGGGTGTACTGCTATTTTTCTCAGGAACAAAAGCTCATGAATATAGTGATATATGTATATAGAGAAGATCATCGGGTGTGCACTTCCACGCATTGAGGAGATCTGTAGGACCAGATATCGGAAGAAGGCCATGTACATCATAAAGGACTGCAACCACCCTGAACACCATCTCTTCTCCCCCCTACAGTCCGGTCGCCGGTAACACAGCATCCGTACAAGGACTTCTATGTTTAAGGATAGTTTTTATCCACAGGCAGTGCGCCTACTGAACTGCTAGGAGTGCTGCCACTATCATAACATTGTCATTAACATTACACAATCATACATTGCTGGACTTTCTTGACTCATTATAGTTACTGCACTGTAGTGCACTGCATTCATGATGCTGCTGCACTACTGGAACTTTAAATGCTTTCAAATATTTTTGCACAATTCAAATGTAAATATCATCTGTCACAATATCATTATTTCATTATTGTTCATTTTCATTGTATATAGTTTTACTTTTTTTAGTATTATTTTTTATTTAAATTCATACTGCATGAGTGAATGGGGAGTAAGCATTCCATTGTACTTGTTGCAAACAGTGTTGGGCAAGTTACATCCAAAATATAATACATTATATATTACTAGTTACTGTCATTTGAAAGTAATTAGTTACATTACAATATTACTATCTCTGAATTGTAATGCGTTACACTACTTGTGTATTACTTTTGAGTTACTTTCAACAAAATAGCCACAGAAATATATGACTAAGCATTTAAAAATGCTAAACTGCAGATTGTTATAGCTGATTATTTACATTCAGTGGAGGATGATGTAACATAATGACTGTGTAGGCCCCTAAAGCTACTAATAACTTAATATAATAGGCACAGTAAAGGCTCATGGCACAATACAATGAGTAACAATGACAGTTAGAATCATATAAGCAGACAAATGATCAAAGTCTGTAAGTTATGATGGAGATGCTGCAAATATTTAAAGTCCTGGCCTATTCATATGAAACAAAATAGAGTTAGAGCCCACTATAACATAGCCTATAGCCTTATAATATGACAAACACACAATCTCTTTTTCTTTTAGTTTCTATTGTTTTATTCTCTTTTAATTCAAGCTTACAGCACAAAGATGCCATGCACTGAATGGACACAACTTCTGTTTTATGAGTCCAACAAACATTAACATGTAATCTAAACATAGCCTACAACGGCTAATCAATAAAACACAGGCCAGAGAAGCCAGGAAATTTGCCAAAAAAATGGCTACAACGTAGGCTACCACAGAAAGGCTGGTAAAATTTCAATCACTTATAGCTAGAACTCTAGCTAAAGCACATACGGTACTTCAAGAATACTGAAAATAAAATAAAGTGCATGGGCCTATTTGGCAAATATGAAATACAAATCAGTCATTTCACTCCCAACTTCACAAAAAATGTAAGACTGGATAAATAAATAAACATAAAATTGAAAATAAAAAATGAATTCTTCACAGAAACCTGTTCCTGTCAAATGGCCTATATAACAGAGGTAGCATGCAGCCTAGAAGGCTGGTAAAGTAAACAGAACTATAAAGGCAGTTATGGCCTGGACATAGCCTACTTCTGGTTCTAGGGTGTAGTGGGGGGGACTAGCCTATTCCACCACCCTCTTGACTGAAATATCTGTTGAAGCGCATCAGGAGAAGGCGCTGAAAGCGTCCATCACCAAGACGGTTGCGTTTTGGGCTGAGCACAAGATTCCCAAGACTGAAAAGTCTTTCTACTGGTGCACTGGATGGTGTTGGGGTGTTATAGCGGAGTGCAATTTGTTTAATCCTTGGAAACATGTGCAGGCTTTCCATCACAGGGGCAGAACTGAGATAAGACATTACCTCTGTTTCCACTGACATGGGCGCATCAGCTGTGGCACTGGGCTGTACTTCAAAAGAAAAAAAGTCATCCTCGCTGGAGGCAGCAGCAGCAGGTTGAGGGGTATCAGGCATCAGGGCTGTAGGCTCTTCTGTTGTAAGGGAGCGGCACTCCGTTGTGAGGAGGAGCTTGATGTGGTCTCTTCTGGATTCTTCTTTTACCCAGCGCAGCTTGAACTTTGGCAGCGAAACAGCAGCCAGAAGTGCATCCTTGGAATCAATCGTCGCAGCAAATCGAGTTTTGATTGCTCCCACAATAACTTCAGGCAGCCCAGTGGTCATTTGCGATAGGCCCTGTGTCATTACCAAGGTTTTGGCCATCAAAACTTCGAGTGTTGGTTGAAGTGTCCCAAAAAAGCAAGTGTCCTCACCCTGTAGGATGTCCAATGCAACTGTGAAAGGCTTCATAATGTAACAATATTCCTTGAGAAATTGGTATTCCCTGTCATTCATACATTTAATCTGAAGCTGTGTGCATAGGCTATTTATGTCAGTGAGGGGCATTTCTATGACACGAGCATAGGCGTTATAGAATGAGTTCCACCGTGTTGTTGTGGGGACAATCAACTTTCTTTCACTGACCTCTTCCAGGCACTCTGATGCGATGGTGGAGCGGCTGGCCTTTGTCCACATTGCTGAACATTTAACTGTAGCACTACGATACACAGCCCTTGATTCTGGATTAGATACCAGCCACTTAACAATCTCATTGTTTGCAATTAGATTAAGTGTATGGGCTGCACATCTATGGTGGGGAGGCAGTACACATTGTCCATGCTGCGCATCATCGGCAGTAAGCACACTATGAAGGTCTGTGAACTCCACCTCACCATCACCCTCCTCCTCCTCCCCCTCCTCCTCCAACTCCACTTGAAGCTGCTGATGCTCCTTGAAGGCTTTAACAAAGTTGCTCCCATTGTCCGTCACACATGCAGTCACTTTATTGTATGTCAGTCCATACTGAGAAAAAATGTCTTCTAGCTCTGTTGCAATTGCATCATATGTGTGTCTACCCCTAAATCTTTTACAAGCTATTGCAGCCTTCTTTCGTGCCAAGGTATCTGCATCAATCCAGTGCACGGTGACCCCCATAAAACTTTTGTTGTTGGCACTCCATATGTCTGCTGTTGTTGACACATACTGCTGGGCTTCGAGTATTTTCTTCAGCTCCTTCTCCATGACAGCATATGCCTTGTCCAAATCTTTGGCGAATGTTTTTCTGTCAGGCAGTACATGCTGAAAAATTAAGAAGATAGCTAGATGTTAAACTCATGCTGTTTTTAAATTGGTCAGACTATATTCGCATATCCGTAAAATAAAAAAATAAATAAAAAAATAAAAAACATGAGAGATTCACTTCTCCTCAACAGCACGGACTCGCTATTTAGGTTGTTATTTAAAATGATAACAAGGTAGATACATGGCCGCATGGCCCACTCTCTATGACAACGTTAGCTTACCTTGTCGTTGCTGCTCACGGGGATTTTGCTGACAAGCTTTCTGAACGCTGGCGATTCTACCGTTGATAGGGAGTGCATGTCTTCCACAATAAATTCTGCCACCAGTCTCCTCACTTCTCTGGCTTCAAGAACCATGGCAGACCGAGAGAAACTTAACTTTTGTTGCTTTGTCTGTCCCGTATGTTCGTCCTCTTTTTTCTTTCTCTTCTCCGCAGGTGCATCCCTCTCTTTCAGCTTAGTGTTAGCGTGGCACCGGTCCAGGTGTTTCTTTAAGTTACTGGTGCTATTTTTTGACGTCGAGAGTTCCCTCGGTGTCGCACACAGGTTGCATTTTACAATGATGTTCTTCTCCTTCTCTTTGAGGAACTGAAAATAATGGGCGAATGTCCATCGCGCAAACGTAGAGTCCGGCTGCGCCTTGTCTGTTGTCATCATCAGCCTCAACAGGAGAGAAAAAAAAACAACAGGAAATCGCGCTTGCTCCCGAGTCCCGGCTTTTTTCTGTTGTCGGGATGTCTCGCGGTGTTGGTGAATTCTTTAAAAAACAACAGCTAAACGGGTTAAAATGCGTTGTAACGCGCGTTACTTAGATTGTAACGAGTAAAATATTACCGAAAATGTATTAGTAATGCGTTATATTACTGCGTTACAGCAAATAGTAATACATTACTGTAATTGCGTTACTTTTGTAACGCGTTACCCCCAACACTGGTTGCAAATGGCAAATAAAACATCTTGTATCCTGTATCTTGTATCCAGTCTGGGCCAGTGCCTAAGGAGTGGCAATCGGGGGTGGTGGTAACCCTGTTCATAATGGGGGACCAGAGGGTGTGTGCAAATTAGGGTAATCAGGAGTATCACATTACTCAGCCTCCCTGGGAAAGTCTACTCCAAGATGCTGGAGAAGAGGGTTCAGCAGGTAGTCGAACCTCAGATTGAAGAGGAACAACGGGATTCCGTCCTAGTCATGGAACAACGGACCAGCTTTTAACTCTTGCAAGGATCTTGGAGGGGGCTTGGGAGTTTGCCCATCCGGTCTACATGCGCTTTTTAGTTATGGAGAGTTCAATGGAAAAGGCATATGTGGTTTCTTCCATCGCCCTCTGTTTATTGTCCTGAGGGTTCTCGTCTTGTACTTATCCTGATAACTTCAACTGAAATAATTACTTCAACTGTATTGATTACTTCACATCTGTAATGATTACTTACCCCTTCATCAGCCTTCCTGTTGAAAGGGGGCTGGCATACACCCGTTGGACTAGGACAATGGCCGGACCGCTCTAACCTCATCACCTCCGGCTGCGCTAACGAACGAGGCAGTCCTAAGAGGAGATAAATACTGAGTGTTACCAGTATTGCATTGGATCATCCCTATTCTCCAGTGGCAAACCGTGTCTATCACAGCTGGACCTTCTGTAGACCACCACCAAATGCACAACAATGCTTAACAAACCCAATACAGCCATTAACTAATCAGTCATCAAGTGTGTGGAAACAAAATGCAACAACGAGACACTGAGACAAAACCAGCAAAGACAAATGAGTCTCACTCACCAATGATGTTCACTTAAAGACCAAATCCATTCTCCTGTCCTTCTGGATGGATCGATAACCCGGTCATAAAGCTGATCACTTCTTTTTAGATCCAAAATAAGTTGCCTTTCAATAGCTATGGAAGCTAATGCAGTGAGTCGGGATAGTCCTGTTCTGTTCCTCCATATGTTTTTATAATATTAAAATGTCCTTTCCGCAAGATGCAATGGTGACAGGGATCGTTAAAACCTTTTTATAATGTCCATCTTTACACTGAATGGTCGTCTTGAAAAGGGTACTAACAACAATTCCGCAACAACATCATCTTCAGCTGTTGCCATTTCGACGTAAAAAACCTACGTAGAAAAAAACCAACGTAGCCCTACGCTAGATCCGAGCCAGTGAACCTTCTAGCGCACTATGGAACTGTGTGCTAAAGAATACGCCCATTGGCTACAAATTTCTATATGATTGGTTGATCAAATTGTCAATCCAAACGTACACTCTCATTCAGTCTAAGGGCCAAAGCAATCGGGAATACTTTGGTTGAAGGATATTCTTCCCAGCAACCTAGAAAAATATCTGATCTGTTGCATTGTTTTTCCAACACAAAACCACACAAATGCGTAGTGCATGGACCGAGAAAGACAAACAAATCAACGTAACACTGTAATATAACAGATAACAACACAGATACGATTCTCATTTATTTGTTTTATTTAAATTGTATTCAATGTATTACATTTTATTAATACAATTATTCTAGATTTTCTTGTTTCATCTGAGAGTTCCAGGGTCTTCTCTGAATACCTTGAAGGCCCTGACGCTTCACCACTGCTATTCTCAATCATACATTCTTTCCTCAGGAGGGGGGCTGGCATCTCCCTTTGGGATAGGGTGAGAAGCTCAGTGACTCGTGAGTAGAGCTGCTGCTACTCTGGTAGAAAGGAGCCAGTTGAGGTGGTTCGGGCATCTAGTAATGATGCTTTCTGTCGCCCCCCCCCCGAGTGAGGTTTTCCAAGCACGTCCAGCTGGGAAGAGACTATGGGGCAGACCAAGGTACAGGTAGGGTGATTAAATCTCCACGCTGGCCTGGGAATGCCTTGGGATCCCCCAGTTAAAACTGGTCGTTGCCAGGGAGAGGGAAGTTTGGAGTCCCTTGCTGGAGCTGCTACCTCCGCGACCTAACCCAGATAAGCAGTAGACGATGGATGGATGGATGGACATCCCTCCCTGTCGAGCTCAATCATTTTTTGCCCACTTTGACCGGGACAACCAAATACATCCCAACAGGGCTACTCTCCCGCTGACCACCAACCCTTCACCCTCTCCCCCAAAGACGTGCATGTGGCACTGAGTAGAACAAATGCGCATAAGGCAGCTGGTTCTAATGGCATCCCCGGTCACATGCTCAGGAACTGCGCTAAGCATTACATTTTCAACATGTCACTAGCTCAGGCAGTTGTCCCAGCGTGCTTTAAAACCACCTCCATTGTGCCAGTGCCAAATCACTCCTCTACAGCGAGCCTCAACGACTTCCGACCTGTTGCACTCACCCCCATCACCATGAAGTGCTTTGAGAGGTTGGTCCTGGCTCACCTCACCCTCACTGGATAAAAAACAATTTGTCTACCGCCATCTCCTCAGCCCTTCACTCTGCTCTATTCCATCTGGATGAGAGAAACACCCTTGTGAGATTATGTTCATCGATTTCAGCTCAGCATTCAACACCATCATCCCCTCCAAACTCATCCGCAAACTTGGTAACCTTATGGAAAGCAAGAATCTTGACATTAACTGCTTTTGTAACTGGTAGTTTGTAACTAGTTATTGGACTTCCTAACCAACAGACCCCAGTCAGTCAGGTTAGACAGTCTTACAACCTCCAACCTGACCCTGAAAACCGGCATCCCCCAGGGCTGTGTGCGGAGCCCTCTCCTCCCTCTACTTCCTCTTCACCCATGACTATATATATATATATAGTATGGAACTGTGGGGAAATCTGAAAGAATACGCCCATCGGCTTCAAACCAATATATGATTGGTTGATCAAATTGTCAATCCAAACGTACACTCTCATTCAGTTTAAGGGCCAAAGCATTCTCGAGTACTTTGGTTGAAGGAAATTCTTCCCAGAAACCCAGAACAATATCTGATTGGTTGCATTTTTTTTCCAACACAAAACCACTCAAATGCGTAGTGCATGGACAGAGAAAGACAAACAAATCAACGTAACACTGTAATATAACAGATCAGGGGTGGGTTTCCCGATAACGTTGTCTCTTAGCGTGTTACGAAGACTTGAAAGGTATACCTTACTAAAGTTGTTTACTGTTCTACGTGTGTTCCACAAACTATCCCTCAGGCGGCTGCTTAAGGTATACCTTCTTACGTCCGACGTTGCGCTGAAATCGATGACTCGAGAATCGACTTTTCACTCCAGGTAGCGACTGTTTCACCGCGTTATGAGAGTTTTATCAATAAAACACTGCAGGAATACTAAAGAACATTGCATTTATCATGACTGAGAACATATTCATAGAATTTAAAACTTACAAACTCAATTATCAAACCGTAAATGTAATGATTGCCTACAGGTGGCACGAGCCCGCCACCTCAGATTGTGATATCAAGCCTCTTCCCGCTACACCACCTCAGCAAATTACGCCACCTACCAGTACACCTTATTTGGCAAGAAAAGGTTGATTTAAATATTTTTTATATCATTGTCATGGTGCCTTAAATAACTTTGCAATTAGGGTTGATTAACCAGCAGCCCCATCACATAACTGGTGTAGTTCACAATTCTCTCTGATTGGCTGACAATTTCAATAAAAGCGCACCAACAAGAAATGAACATTAGATATGTAACATTAGATATGTCAGGCAGTGGTGTTGCGCAATATTTCGGTGCTCCCCCGCAGGTCATGAAGTCCAACGGGGGGGGGGTTGCGATCGTGAAGTCCAACGGGGGGGGGGGGTGTTGACGCGATCGTGAAGTCCGACGGTAGGGTGGTGGTCCGGGCCGGCAGGTATGTCAGATGGCCAGTCAAACCGTGGTGCCTAGCAACTTAACAGGTAGGGGGGGGGCTCCTAAACTCCGGGGCTCCCCCGCACCGCGGGGTCTGCGGGGACCTCCGCTACGCCACTGATGTCAGGGCAAAAACATCGCAAAAAGCGGTCCGCCAGCGTCACCAATGTGGAGATGGAGGTCATGCTGGATGAGGTGGCACTGAATCGTGAAGCACTGTTTTCGAGTTTTAGGAGTTTAAGAGGCGATTTCATGTTCAATAAAGTGCAAAATGTATCCACCGTAATGTACAATTTCGGCATGAAAACATTCCCATTAATGTGGTATTTTTGTTGTATATTATTACCGTTATGAACTACATATTGATTCACAGATTGAAATAAAACTAGGCCAACAGCTGATTTCAGAGGCTTGCGGGTCGGAACAGTGGTGGCCACTAGCGGAGAGAGCTGACAACATCGCTAAGGTGGAGTTAAGAGAGCTCCAGACCTGCCCTACGAAAGTGTTACTTACGGAAGGTATACTTAGCTAAGAACGTTTCGGGAAACACGGCGAGAAGTTAAGGTGGAACTTAAGGTGGAACTTACGAACGACGTAGCGTTAAGAAGGCTTCGGGAAACGCACCCCAACAACACAAGTTACAGATACGATTCTCATTTATTATTCT
>JANIIK010000146.1:0-57500 GCA_027704905.1 Muraenolepis orangiensis
AGAGGAAGTTTAACTCTTCATCCAACAACTAATTAGGCCAAATTAAATGGAGACACACATTTGATTAAGAACAAATTAAATTGAGATTTGATTAAGAACATCATCAAAATTAATGATAGCGACAAACCTAATTATTTTTCTTTTTGAAAAAGCAAATACAATCAAAAAATAATATTATTACAACCTTTCTCTGTTCACCAAACCAACAATCACCACTCAGTTCAGTCAGTGAAGGGGATTGTGTGTCTACTCATGGTGTTGTTTTTTTGAAGAATGTGAGCAACACATCCTGTTCCAACCTACAGTCACGTATCGTTGTGGTTAAGAGTTGTGGTGGTGCATCTAATCAAGACATGACCAGCCACAGGCCCTGGTCTCTGTACATGAGAACTTGCTCTGTTCCCCCCAACATACATACACACAATAGATACGAAAGGACTTGTTGGGCTTGTTGTATGAATTGCCACTTCATAGCGTGGTTATGAGACTTGAGTTTCTTAATGCTTGATGCTTGATGCATGTGCTCCAACAAAGAGCACATGCATATCTGTCAATCTCAATGTAGCTGGGATTCATTTTGATAGTCAAACTGTTGTTTGTGCCACACGGATTGTTGCTTGCGGAACCCCGGGGTAGTACAGACAGAGGGGAGGGAAAAGGAGTTTAATAACCCGTAGGCGTCTTTATTGGATATTGCTCCAATGAATAAACTGATAATAGATGTGAACAATCCACTATGTGTGTGTAAATTCTGGAATAAATAATACAATGTGTAAAGCGACTTACGTGAGTGCAAAATAGAAATCCAAACAGGGGGTGTTGTAATAATGTGCTGCGGGTAAAAGGCTGAAGTCCAAAACAAACACAAAAATATCCAGGGTAGAAATCAAAGTCTAAAAATCCAACAAAACAAACAAACAAGCAAAATAGTCCAACGGGGAAAACCAGGAGTTCACGGGAGATTGCAAAAGGGTATCACAGAGAAATCGGCTAGAGAATCTCAGGTTGTAACAACGGGAAAGATCTGGCAAAGAGTGAGGGATTGTTCTCCTGGGTGTAGTAACCCCAGTTGGACCAGAGGGGGAGGCAGAGGAGCGTGGCTGGAGAGGAGGGTGGTGTGATGCTGGAATCACAACACAAACTTTCAAACAAATGATATAAGAGCCAACCAAGGTCACAGAAATGCATTCCAATACCTGACTTACAGTGTTTAAAAAAACGTTAAATATATCCACCCAAGTACTTCATTATGTGCTGCATACATGTTGATGAGAGGGAGGCTTTTGGACACTCATAGTCAAATAGTCAAACGGATGCCTTGACAAAATGTTTACCATTAACCGTTGACGGTGGCGAATGCGGCATCCCTGATGAAGTCTTCGGGGTCTTTGGACGATCAACATGGAACTGTTTGTGCACTGATTCATTGAATGGGAGATGTCATCCTCACCTGTGATTGGATGATGATCTCAATGAATCAAACAAATGATTCCCTTCTTTGAACGCCATTCTCTCTTAGCTGCTGTTCTCTGCTCTTTCAAAAACAAAGAGTTTTTCCAAATGTTTAAAGATTGTTGATGCTATACTTGTGTAAAGGGAAAACTTGTGCCAAATATAGAATTGAATCTTCCTTTAAAATACATTTTTCTTCTCATTTGTTAGCACTTACAAATGAGTATTTACCAGTTCATTAAATATCTTGGCCTTTAAACCATCAGAATTAAGTAATTTGATTTCCAAAGGAAAGTGCCATACCAGGAAGTGCCCTATTTGCCCATATACCGCACGCATATTTACCTAAATCTCCTGCAATGCAAATACAATCTCAAAAACCATTAAAGATGACATTATCACTATTTGGGTTGGCCCATGCGGTTCATGCACCATAAACAGTGTAGGCCTGTTTATACAACTTTGTACACAATGTGAACCCAGAGCATCTACACCATGTTACTTCATGTATTTTCCTTATCTGGTAATGCTCTCTGGTAATGACTTTATATATAACAGCATTAACGTTTTTTTTTAAATTGGACGGCTGAGTACCTAATGCTGTATTCAAAGGAACATTTAAACTGTGACCAGCAGGGAACCAACAGTGTTGAAAGTGCTTTGAGGGTTGTAAATCTCTCCAGAGAAATTACCTTTTAGTTTTAGTTGTATCCTTAAGCGGAAAGTATTGATCTGTTATGTCCCCAAATGATATATGATTTCAAAATGCCATATGGATTTTTGATCTGTAAAATGTTTCAAATCAAATAAACTGAAAATGAAGTTAAAGGAATTACGGTTTTCCGCAAGCTTTGTACCGTTACATAGTGGGTACTATATGTAAATTAACAACGAACGATCAATTCATTTTACCAGCATTCAGTTGAGCAAATGGGTTTGCATAAAGGTTTGAATAAAGTATGCATAGGCAGCCCCGGTTTTTTGAAAAGCCCTACATCCCAGTGACACAAGAATACTTCTTTAAGTCGGGTACAGATTGACATGGATGCTGACACCTGGACGAGGGCCTCTGGCTGGACGACTGGAATTACTTTGTTGAGGGAACCCGACTCTGGGCCCAGCATCCCTCACTGTGCTTAAGCATAGCTGTGCTGTGCTTGAAATGTCCCTCTTCACGGGACTCAGGCCAAACCTCTTATGTATTAATGCCGGCTTTATTTACTTATTCTGCCACAAACAGTTGTTGTGGATACACTATAATTACTTCCGCACACTACACCCTGAAAGTTCATGCATACATGGGAAACTGTAAAACACCAAAAATATAGTGTAGATTTCCTCACTACTTTCACGACCAAATTGTCCTGGTTAATACCGGACGATATGATGTTGGCGAACTGCAGACGTGAACTGCCACTATATATCCATAACAAGAAGGAAGGATACATTTAGATGTATCCTTCCTTTGCGTTATTGATAGGACCTATAGTGAAAGATACTTCACAGTGCTCTGGCTTAGCAGGACCCTAAACTCTATATATCCAGTCATGTTTGGCAAAACATGTTCACAAAGGCAAAACATGTTCAAAAGTTCACAAAGGTCACAGCACTAGATCACGTGATAAGTTAGACATAAGTTAGACACAGTTAGACACATCACCCTTGCACACACCCGCACACAATCAAAGCCATTGCGATTTGCTCCTATTTGACATCATGTAACCACACACTTGCCATGTGCATCCTCTACAGATTACATGAAAAAAGGGAAGTAAAGATGTATTTCCCTGTTCAGTTTAGTGTTATTCGACTATGAACCTCACAGGCGACCAAGTTGATCATTCGCTCACTTTGCTCAGTGTCTCCGTTTCAACAAATTGCAGTTGATCAATGGTAAAGAAATAATTGTCGCTTTAGGCAAATCTTTCATTTGAGAGAGGCACATCGCAAGTTCAGCACAGTGTGACCATGTTGGCGATATTCTTTGCGATCCTGAATAAAGCTTGTAAGTACCATTTATCATCAACCTAAAATGCACTTTTTTGAAGTTTAAATAAACAGATTTTGTTTTGTTTCAGGGCTGACTCAGACCCGAAAAGATCCTCAATCACTCTTTTTGAAAACGGCGCAACTTGGAGATAATGTTACTCTACATTGTGCAGTTTTGACCACAAAAAGTCACATTTTAGACTGGTATAAGCAATCTGCTGGATATATTCCCCAAGTGCTTGCTAGCAGAATTCATCAATCAACAATAATATAATATATTAATATAACCCTACCAATCAAGGATCACACTGGGAGAAGGAACAGACTTTAACATGACCATAAGTGATGTCAATAAAGAAGAAGAAGCAAACTACTTCTGTCAACAAGGGAACCAACAACACAGGAGTTGGAGCAACATATATCTATCTGTGAAAGGTAGGATTCAATATATTTAATATCATGAGCAAAATAAAAATGTTCTTAAATAAAAACAAAATATATTTTGATTTGGTACATTTAGTAATTGTATTTCTTTATGCAGATGACAAGGAGCAAATGTTAGTCTCCCAGACTTTCGTCCAACAGCTTGTGTCAGCATCAGTTCAGCTGGGAGACCCTGTGATTCTCCAGTGCTTTATTACCTCCCGGACAGACCACAGTAACCAGTGCCAAGGGCAACCCAGTGTGTACTGGTTCAGATCTGGATCAGGACCATCTCTCCCTGCTGCCATTTACATGAATGGAAACAGGAGTGGTGAATGTCAGGATAGTCCTGGGCCTCCGTCTGCTCCACAGAGCTGTGTCTACACTCTCCCCAAGAACAGTGTAGGCACCTCGGATGCTGGGACTTACTACTGTGCCCTGGCAGCATGTGGGGAGATTGTGTTTGGAAATGGAACAAAGCTGGACGTTACAGGTTGTTTTATTTTACTTCATTTATTTGGTAATTATTTAATGAAGAAGAATTGTTGATTATTATATTATATTTATATATATATATATATATATATATATATATATATATATATATATATATATATAATAATTAATGGCTGGGAGATTTATCATATTTTCTCTCATTTGAAATGAGAAGATATTTATCTAATTGTATATGCAAATACACTGTGTGTTCTCAAGCTTCCTGATAACCCAATGTTGATTGTCTGATTCTAGAACCCAACAGCCATCCAGGTACCATGGTGGTTGGAATACTGTTGGCTTGCTGTCTGGTTGGGATTATAATCCTCTTTTTAACCAGAAATAAAAAGCCAGTTTGTGAGCATTGCAAAGGTACAGAACACTCTACACCTAGCCCATTGATATGACCTGACCCCAGGACAGGTTAGAGTCGGTTTCTAAATAAGAGTCTCTGGTACATTTTATTTTACGGAAGTTCAGGTCTGGTTGTTTTAATAGTTTTAGATACAACATATTGTGGAGTGTGTGTGGATTGTGGCCAGTTGAAGCAGCCTCACCTGACCCCAGTCAGACTGATTAGAGTCTATGGCTGAGCCTTTGTAATCAAGGACCCACAGGTTAAACCAGTGACCCCCAGACACACTCCACACATATATATGGTACATAACATATATGGTACATAACAACTTTTCTTTTAATTGTTTTTATTGTATTTCATAAATTCTGCATTAACCCTATTCTGTTCATATTCTGTTCTATTCTATTCTATTCTAACGCAAAAGTTCATATGCTGTAATTCTCAGGAACACTCAGTGCCTCCTACCATGTTGCACATGACTCGGTGATTCAGGAACAGCAGGTACATCTGCATTGTGTGTATTCTGTATAATATGTATGTATTTTAATTAATGTAGAATAAATGTGTCTTTGAAGATTAGCTCACTGGTCCGACTAACTGCTCTGGCATGTTGCGGTAACAAACCAACATGTTATTAACCTCAGTGTACAGTACACCAGGAGAATTGTAGTTTTAGAAGAACTCTCTACAAAAACTGTGAGTCCTCTCAGACGTTTAGTAGTAATACACAGTTCTCTGTTGTAGGACGGTAATAGTTTCCGTTACAGTTCTCTGGCAGGAAAACCAAAGGGGGAAGAAGAACAGTGACAGGACTCAAGAGAGTCTGTATTCTCCTGTGAGAGAAACCACTGAAGTCTATTAAGCAGGTCCTAAGGTTGTTTAAATTCCTAAATGTTTTGATCATCCGGGTGATGTGCAGTAAAGTACGATTCTCTTTGTAGTCACTTCCTCACATTTTTCTAATGTCATACGTAACATAATAGGTGTGAGAGATGCGTGGACAAGATGGAATTGATTGTGTATGAATGGCATTGGTGTTGTGTCTGTAAGCATTCTATTAAGATCATTCAATGAAATGACTATGAATGACTAAAAAATAAATAAAACATCAAGTGTTCCTCTGTTCACCAACACAACAATCCCCCTTCTATTTAAACATGTCCATTTTGATGGTTGGTTTCTGCAGAACCTGAGCAACACATCCTGTTGATACCTACAGCCGGGTCTATTTATGGTGAAGAGCGTTGGTGGTGTGTTTTTATAAGACATGGCCAGCCTCAGCCCTCGCTTCTCAGCTCAAGCAGCTTAAAAACTCGCTCTCAGTTTCCAACCCAGTGGTTAAAAGAAAAAAGAAAAAAAATACACTGTAGCAAGAGGGGAAGTGACTGCTTTATCGTGTGTGTGTGTGTGTGTGTGTGTGTGTGTGTGTGTGTGTGTGTGTGTGTGTGTGTGTGTGTGTGTGTGTGTGTGAGAAACGTTTGTTTAACCTCACATTAAAGTTTAAAGGACCATTGAAAGAAATGTGAACTTTATTCACATATATTAAATTGGCATTGAATACTTATACAAAGTGAATCTGTAGGGTATCCAGTGGAAATAACATATTCCGAAACTTCTAAATGTACCGCAATAGTAAGCCAAAATTAGTTTTCTCAAATGGTCAACAGCCATAAGACATACCTGTAATCCATATTCTGAATCTAAACGGATGTATAATGAGTGATCTATATTTGCCAGAATCTGCTTGTAGAGATTGAGCCTCTGTTTCACCACCAGGTGTGGGGTTGGTTAGTCGTCACAAGCCATTTGAAAATCAACCTATTTGTGACATCACAAGTGGGCGTGTCCACCTGGATCTATGATTGGTCCATTAGCTCCCCAGTCACTTCCCTGGTGGACTGTACCGACTGGCTGCAGTTGATGTTACTGATGGTTAGCAGAGGAGATGATACTTTCTGAAAAACAAACCTGCATGCTGTAATCCAATGTTCCAAGGTTTTCACCTTTTTATTCCTTTTCTACCAAACTAGTTTCAAATTACTTGGTGTACTGTTATGTGTGCTTAATAAATAAGATTATTACTTAGAGAGATAATACTATTGGTGCAACTAGTACTTAAAGAATTACTATATGAATGACTCATCTTGTCGAGGCATCACATAACCACTAGCCTTGATGTGCAGTCTATATTGGGACAGTTCTACATTGTACGTGAGCGCCTGCAAGAAGAGCCTAACAATTTGGGCAGGCCAATGCGCTGGTCCTTGAGATGTGATGAACTGCACTTCACAGAAAACCAAGTGTATTGCTATTTTCCGGGTTGCCATGTTTCAGCCATGGTATGTTAATGTTGTTCTTTCAAGTCAAAATCGTCCATTTGATTTTAAGTACTTTTCCTACCCAAACTAAAATCTATTTTTTTTCTATCTATATGTTTTATACTAGTGTAAGCAATCTCTTGAATATGCTCCCAAAGTTGTGTCTTTTAGCAATATATTCAGTAATGTATTCATCAAGAACAATTTTCCCGCCTTTCAAATCAAAGGGTCACATTGGGAGTGTAAATAAAGTGTAAATAAAGAGGATGAAGCTAATTCATTTCTTTAATTCAGAACACAAATGGAATTTGTGGCTATTAAAGGTAAGATATATCCCTTTTTTCACAAAAACACGAAAACAATTTTGTTGATTCATATTGACTTCTTATCTTTTATTTGATTTAACTGCAGATCACAATGAGCCAAATGTGTATCTCCCAGAATGTGGTCCCACAGCCTGTGTCAGCATCAGCTGCTCAATTTAAGATCAGAATGAGATGTGGACCATTTTCTTAAATGTAGGTTCTACTAACTGTCTTTATTGAAACAGACGGCATCTGGATACAACTCGTGGCTCAATGATAACGCAGGAATGCTGTCACGTAAAACAGTGCATGCCGTAACTCTAAATTGTAGTAACAACTGCCGTAATCAGCAGTTATATATATAAACACATATATGACATCCACCTTATTAACCTTTCAGCCATCTTTGGTAGTTGAGTGGATATACTGTTGTGATGCCAGCGTCCCACCACTCCCCTCTCCAGCCACGCTCCTCTGCCTCCACCTCCTGTCCACCTTGGTTTACTACACCCAGGAGAACACATTACAGAAGATTACATTTTTCGACTTTGATTTTTACCCTGGATATGTTTGTGTTAGTTTTGGACTCCAGCCTTTTCCCTGCAGCACATTATACAACACCCCCTGTTTGGATTTCCATTTGGCACTCACGTAAGTCGCTTTACACATGATATTTTTACTATCGTAATTTACACACACAGTGGATTGTTCACACCTCATGTCATTTTATTCATTAGAGCACTATACAATAAAGATGCCTATGGGTTTTGAACTCCTTTTAGCCTCAAACTCTTTCTGTACTACCAAGGGGTTCTGCCAGCTACAATCCGTTTGTGGCATAACAGAAACCTTCTAGAATCAAACAACTGAGCTAAATAGTCTCTGAGTTCACATTTGTATTCATTGCCATGGTTGTATGTCGGTGACCAGTATGTTGGGACTGGTTTGGAAACCGGAAAGTTGCCGGTTCAAGTCCCAGAATTACCTGGCCACTGCCGAGGTGCCCTTGAGCAAGGCACCAGACCACTACACTGCTCCCCGGCCGCTGTATATAAAATATTTTCTCTGTTCACAAAATTGACCTTTCAAGTTTGGTTGGGGATAGGAAATGTATGTCTATTTCGTGGTTGGTTTCTGAGAAACATGAGCAACACATCCTGTTGATACCGAATGTGTTGCTCATGTTTCAGGTTAAGAGTTTGTGGCGTGTCAAAAATGTGTCAAAAACAAAGACATGGCCAGCCACCGCCTTTCCACAAAGAAGGATATGCGGTACTCTTTGTACACTGATGTATGTGAGGGCTGTATCTCCAGCAAAAAAAACATCAATATATCTCCACTTCATTGTTGCTGGGGTTCATTTTGGTACTTGGTACATTTAAAGTAATTATTTAGGGAAGTAATTCACAGAGTTGCATTTTATCACTTTCTGTGCTTTTCTTGATCCGATGTTCAGTGATTTCAAATAAAAAATGTTGTGTTCCTCAAACTGAGTTAGGAATCATTCAATGCCAGGTATTGATTATCCACTACAAACATTTCCAACTGTTGCACGCAATATGATTGTGGCAGCAAAGAAACTTCCTTTCAAGCAGATGCCCTGTATAGCGCACATTATACAGAGGGCCACTTTGTTATTCAGTTTCTTAAAGTGGCCTACTTGCGGCAACATTAATTTGCATGATATTTTCTTTGCAAACTATTTACAGGCAAGCTGTTTATGTTCACTTTGTTGCAGACATTATTTTGTAACAGATTATTTATGCAGTTGTCTGCTTAATATTAATGTTATTATCGATGTGTTGGTCAATATTAAGCACTCCGGGACCTGTACTGGGTGCAGTGTTCAGAAAATGTGTAAGCTTGGCAGCCACTATAATCTTTATATAGATGTTGGGTGTTAGAACTTTGATACCTTTGATAAACCAACTGGGGACATGGGGCTGGTTATGTCTGTAAATGCCTGTGGAGTGTGTGTGGCTGGTTTAAGCAGCCTTACCTAGCCTGAGTTGGACTAATTGGCTGGTGAGGCTGGACAGCTGTGGGTTGTTGTTAATAAAGGTTCACAGGTAAAAACGGCCACCACCACACATAACTTGAGAGAGAGAGCTAGCATGTACCACCTGCTCTGTTCACTATGATTAAAAACTCTGCAATAAACCGGATTCTTGATACTCTTCATACTCGGATTCTCTGTTTTCTTGTCGTCGGGAAACCATGTTAATGGCTGGTGGCAGCATGTCTGCTACAATGCTGATTAGATTAGGAATAAGAAAAGTAGAAGTGTAAATTAAGATGCATGTTGACAAAGGGCAGATCTAGTTTAACTTGGTTGAACTTGTGATGTTGAATAAAAATAAACTTAAATGATATGTATTTAAAAAACTGATGAGGGAATCAGTTAGATTGTCACCAGTATTACTGTAAGTCTACCCGATAGTTTAATATTTAATGCCAAATAGGTTTACTAATCAAAGGTCACATCTGAAGTGATAAACTACTCTACTGTGAGAAGTGATCAACTACTGTCATTACTTCCAGAGAATTGTATTGATTTTTATTTGTACACACTGCATGAAATACCGTGTCAATTATTGACACGGCAATAATTCAATGGAATGTTTATATTGTTATATTGTATATTGCTTTCTAATGATGTTATGGCACATATGTATATATATATATATATTGCATAAATAAAAATGGAATGACAAGTTCTTCAGCAACTGTCAGATTTAGCAATGAAAACACTGACAAAAATGATTCAAAGAATCCGACTTACACACAAATAAACACAAGATCCATACATAAGACATGTAAAACTTCTGAATATTTATACAAACAATCATTCCATTACACCCGGCCTGAATACAACTGTACCATAATGTATATATGAAATGCGCTCATATATTATATCACACTATGTTAAATTATGTCTACAGCACTTTACTTTCAAAGTGAGCCAACGTATTATCCGTATATAGCCAGGTTGATGGGGTTATATGATTTGGGTTATTTGACGCAAGCAGTGATTCAAAAATAATAATTGAGAACTCTGTGCTGTGTAGTTCAAGCAATCAGTTTCTGCTCATGGCTCAACATCTCAGAGGATGTTTAACTCGTCGTCCAACAACTAATTAGGCCACATTTATAAAAATTTGACAAACATATAAAGAACATCATCAAAATGAATGATAATGACAAACCAAACGATTTAACTATTTATTTAAAAGCAAATACAAGCAAAACATACTATTACATTCTTTCTCTGTTCACCAAAACAACAATCACCACTCAGTGAAGGGGTTTGTGTGTCCACTCATGGTTGTTGTTTTTTTGAAGAATGTGAGCAACACATCCTGTTCCAACCTACAGTCAGGTCTCTTTTGGTTAAGAGTTGCGGTGGTGCATCTAAACACGACATGGCTAGCCACATGCCCTGGTCTCTGAACATGAGACCTCGCTCTGCTCACCCAAAAAAACATACACACGATAGCAAAAAAGACAAAAGGAAGTAACACTTGTTGTATGAACTGCCACTTTTTAGGATGGTTAGGAGAGACTTGAGTTTCTTGATGCTTGATGCATGTGCTCCAACAAAGAGCACATTCATATCTGTCAACCTCCCACCTGTAGCTGGGATTCATTTTGGTCGTCAAACATTCAAACATTATATAAGAGCCATCCAATGTCACAGAAGTGCATTCCAACACCGCACTTTCAGTGTTTAAAATGCTTTAAATATATCCACCCAAGTACTTCATTATGTGCTGCATGATGTGAAGATTATTCAAGTTATTAATGCTACTGCTACTACTACTACAACAACTATCTGCTTGACTGTCTGTTGTTGTTCATGCCACACGTTTAGTTAACATACGTGCTAGAGCAGATTGACAAAACATACCCCATAATACCTTCAGATGGTTGAGCGCTTCAGATGGGCTTGAAATGTTTTACATCAGTACTATAAAAAGGCAGGTAACCACTGCTCTAGGTATAACAGAAATTCATAGATATGGTGATGCTAAATCTAAATCTGGAGGATTGAATTCTCTTTATTGGTCACATACATGTACAAACACATTGAAATGAGTTACTCTGCATTTAACCCATCCTAGAATTGGGAGCAATGGGCAGCTATTGTATATACAGCCTACGAAGAGCAGTATAGGGGTCTAGTGCCTTGCTCAAGGGAACCTTGGCAGTGCTGTTTGGGGACTTAAACCGGCAACCTTCCGGTTCCCAAGCCAAGTCCAAACAGACTGAGCTACTGTCGCCACAACAACACTTAAGTTAATTCATTTAAGCAAACTCATCTGATCAAATTTAGGATTTTACTGACGATGCAGCTTGGTTACATTTATTTGCAATGAAAAGTACTGGTAACACTTCCTATTATACCTATGTCTATAATGCATTATAAACATAGTTTTAATGTGTTCAAATCAGCTTATAGCTTATAACTCATTATACCACTCATTGTGTTATAATATGTGTTCATTCATTTTGAATGATCATTATGAATATGTAATAGTGTGTAAAATTTATTATATACATATATATATAACATGACAGTGATATAAGAAGATTATAATGCATTTTAAGTATGTTTATAATGCATTATAGACATGCCGTCATAGAAAGTATCAACACTGGGTAACCCCAAACGATATGCATGCTCATTGTACATTTTACACTTCTGAGATATGTGCTACGAATCCACCAGATCACAATATTGAAGAGTTCAAATTACATTATGACCTGGTTGATGGACTTTAGTAGCAGGTTTCTCTCACAGCAGAATGCAGACTCTCCCTAGTCCTCTCACTGTTATTTTTCCATCCTTTGATTATCTTGCCAGGGAACTGCAACACGGCTTCACAGTCCTACAAAAGAGAACCGTGTTTTACTACCAAACGTCTGAGACCGCTGAATCAATTCAGGATATTCTGCCCACTGAGATTCTGCCCACTTCTTGGTAAGCTCCAAGTCTAATACATTATGAGGTCTTGTGAAGAATGTACTGTAGCGTTAAAGTGCTCACAAACCTGCAATGTATGATAAGAACAAGGATTAAAATCACAAGCAGACAGCAAGCCAAAAGTATCCGATGCACCAAGATATCTAGGAGACAGTTGTGACCTAGAATCAGACAATCAGTGGGCCATCATGAATCCATAGAAGTTATTATGTTGGTAGCATTACATTGTCAAGCAGAATACAATAATGCAAATACTATCTTAAATATGCAGTACAACGTTGACATGTGATGAACTTAATAATTAAGAAATAATTGAATTTTAAAGTAAATACAGTACATTGACCTTTTATATCCAGCTTTGTTCCATTTCCAAACACAATTTTCCCACATGCTGCCAGGGCACAGTAGTAAGTCCCAGCATCCGAGGTGCCTACACTGTTATTGGGGAGAGTGTAGACACAGCTCTGTGGAGCAGACGGAGACCCAGGACTATCCTGACATTCACCACTCCTCTTTCCATTCATGTAAATGGAAGCAGGTTGAGATGGTCCTGATCCAGATCTGAACCAGTACACACTGGGTTCCCCTTGGCACTCATTACTCTGTTCAATCCTCTGTGAGGTAATAGAGCACTGGAGAGCCACAGGGTCTCCCAGTTCAACTGATGCTGACGCAGGCTGTTGGACCACAGACTGAAACTTCTGTTCATTTGGATCTGCACAGTTAAATAAAACAATCATCATCAAAAGTAATCAACTCAATTTCTATGATAAACACAAATACATATTGAAAGGGATATGTTACCATTTACAATCAAAAATATTCCATTTTTCCAAATATTCTCAAATTGAGATCCTTGATTACAGAAATAGTGTGCTTCATCCTCTTTAGTTGTATTCCTGATGGTCAAATTAAAGTTGGTTCCTTCTCCCACTGTGACTCTTGATTCAAAGGGTGGGTAAATCGTTGTTGATGAATAAATTGTGCTGGCAACCACTTGAGGAATACATCCAAGATATTGCTTATACCAGTATAGAAGATATTTATATTCTTGCAAAACTTCACAATTCAGAATAACAGTTTCCCCGAGTTCTGCTGTCTTCAAAGAGACCAAGTCTTGGGTCTGAATCGGCACTAAAAAGTCAAAGAAAACCATAAATCAGTGAAAAGTCACAAAAAGGTTTTTGAGCATTATAAATAAATATGAAAAAAACCTACATGCAAGATTTCCAAAAAAGTATTTTGACAAAACACTGACATTTTTATAATATTTGAATACATCATTTACCATTGAAATAGAGAGTTTTTAATTGTAATTTAAAAAGTACTCACATACTGTGCTCAGAATTGTAATAGTAAAACATATTGCGAACATTGTTACGGTTCGGTGCTGAACAAGCACTGTACTGATTACTGAAGTGAAAGATTTTGCCTCAAAATGCCAACATTTAAGGAACACAGATCAACTGTGATTGGCTGGGAACCTAAAGACGCAAACTCAAGCAGGCCAATGATCCGACATTTGTGGCACTTCATATTTGTAGTTCACCACCTGTCCAGACCCCTCAGTCCAGACCGATTTCTTTCTCACTTCAGTTTATGTTGCAATACAATTAAAAAATGAAGCTAGCTGACATGGTTGGGAACAACTAGATCTAGGCATCTAATTTGACAGAAATTTGATAACTTTATCAAAAACAGGCTTAGTATTATTGAACTTACGTGGTAAGTGTTCTCTTTTGCCTCTTGCTGGCAGGTTTGCTGTATATTGTGTCTGAAGAAGACAGGATGCATACACTTCACAATAAGAAGCGAGATAGCTCTGAGAGTCACATTTCCTTCCCGCTTCACACATACTTGCAAACCTTGAGCCCTCAGAAATGTGGGTGCTGGGTGGACCTAACCCAGAAAAAAAACATTTTCTCAGAATTAATGTCCTGCATTCTAGTGAAATTTAAAGGATATTGATCACAAAATAAGAAGCAGACAGAAGTTTGAAAAAATAATCCACCTTGACACATACAGTAGGCTACTGTATATAAAAAAAAATCATTATACATTTAAAATAAATCCATGTTATACATTAGGCTAATATTGTATCATTTTTGCATTTATTTTGTAAATATTAATCCAGTGTCTTTCTTATAAGATTCAAGATTTTTATTTGCGTTTGCCAATGGAATTCTTAGTCCCCATTCCCCATGAAGGCCAATCAATTCTGGAGGGCACTGTACATCATTGTAAACAAAACCTCAAAAACCTTGAAAAGGTATGCCATTATTTGTATATTGAGTCCCTTGTTTAGAAAAAATAATTAGCTTTGGCCTAATTTTTACGGAAACGTGGCTGTCCTTCGTGATTCCTGACAAAGCAGTGCAACCACTGGGATTCTCTTTGTTTCGGGCCGACAGAACAGCTGAGTCCACGGGGAAGAACAAAGGTGGGGGCGTATGCTCCTTGATGAACAACAGCTGGTGTACGGACATTCAGGTGCTTTCGCAACATTTCTCATCTAATCTGGAATTACTGACTATCAAGTGTCGCCCTTTTTACTTGCCAAGGGAAATCATTACATCCAACCACGGGCTGATGCGAACATCGCATTGGATGAACTTTACATTGAAGTGAGCAAACTTCAGAATCGCTACCCCGAGGCAGTCCCCATTGTAGCGGGGGACTTAACCACTGCAATTTAAAAAAGGTTTTACCAAAATACTATCAACACATCTCATGTCCGACCAGACAGAACAAGATTCATGATCACTGTTATACCACCCAGCACACTTATTGTGTTGTTGCGTGGCCGGCTTTTGGCAAATCAGACCACGCCTCCGTGCTTCTACTTCCCGCTTACAAGCATAAGTCCATTTCCACAGTTGTCAAGAACATATGTCGCTGGACAGACGATGCCGTACTACACCTGCAGGGGGGGCTAGAAATCACTGACTGGAGTGTATTCAAGACCACTGACCTTGACGTGTATGCAGATCATGTCACAGCATACATTAACAGGCTAGTGGACGAATGCCTCCCGACCAGGTCTGTTCGCTCATTTCTGAACCGCAAACCATGGATGAATGCTGACCTATGGAACAAACTTAAGGAACAGAGTAACGCTTTCACAACAAGCGACTCTGATCTCTACAAGAAGGCCAAGTACGAACTCAGAAAAGCCATCAAGAAGGGTAAATTGGATTACAAAAACAATTTGGAATTACAGTTCGGGGGCTCTGACACCAGACGTATGTGACAAGGTCTGAGGGTCCTCTCCAACTACAAGGGAAGCTCAGGGGCAGTCACCAACAACCCTACCCTACCAGCTGAGTTAAACAATTTTTTTGCTCGCTTTGAAAGGGACCATGAGCCGACCAACAACTTGAACATCAGCCCAGAGGGCTACGTTCTACATCTGTCCGAGGTCCGCAGAATCTTCAGGAGTGTGAAGGCAGGGAAGGCAGCCGGCCCAGATGGAGTTCCATCCCGTGTCTTCAAGACCTGAGCTGACCAGCTGGCTCCTGTGTTCACCGACATCTACAATGCATCACTGCAACAGTCTGTTGTCCCAGCGTGCTTCAAAGAGACAACTATTGTGCCGTTACTCAAAAAGACCAAGGTAACATGCCTCAATGATTATCGTCCAAGGGCTTTAACACCCATAGCCATGAAGTGCCTGGAGAAACTTGTAATGTCGCATATAAACTTTTCCTTTTCCATTCCTGAGTCCCTAGACCCACTCCAGTTTGCATACAGACCAAACAGGTCGGTAGACGATGCCATTTCCCTGGCACTACACACGGCCCTGCAGCACCTAGACAGGAGGGACACCTACGTCAGACTGCTGTTCATTGACGACAGCTCGGCATTCAACACCATCGATCCCTCCAAGTTGGTCCTGAAACTGAGGGACCTAGGTCTGGGCGCCCCCATCTCTAACTGGATTATGGACTTCCTGACAGGCAGGCCTTAAGTGGTGAAGATTGGGAACAACATCTCATCCACTCTGGTCTTCAACACCGGAGCACCCTAAGGCTGCTGCCTCAGTCCCCAACAGTACTCACTGTACACACATAGAGCTAGCATAGCCTCGACTGTACTGCCATGCACAGCAATAATCGGATTATCAAGTTTGCAGACGACACCACAGTCATCGGCTTGATAAGCGAGGGCGATGAAACAGAGTACAGAGATGAGGTTGTCCAGCTGACACAATGGTGTGAGGACAGCCTCGCACTGAATGTCAGCAAGACCAAGTAGCTCATAGTGGACTTCAGGAGCTACCGGGGCACCCACTCCACCATCAGCCTGGACGAGACACCGGTGGAAGTCGTCAGCTGCTTCCTTTCCTGGGACTACAGATTTCCAATGACCTGGCGTGGACACGCAACACGGAGGTCATGCTGAAGAAGGCACACAAGTGCCTCTATGCTCTGCAGTGCCTCAGAAAAAGCGGTATAGGCCAGAGGTGGCTAGTGAACTTCTACCGTGGCACCATAGAGAGCATCCTGACGGGTGGAGTCACTGTGTGGTACGGCAACACCACTGCACAGGACAAGAAAACCATCCAGAGGGTCATGAGGATTGCAGAGAAGATCATCGGGTGTGCACTGCAATTGAGGAGATCTTTAGGACCAGATGTCGGAAGAAGGCCATGTCCATCATAAAGGACTGCAACCACCCTGGGCAGCATCTCTTCTCCCCCGACCGTCTGGTCGCCGGTTGTGCAGCATCAGTACTACCAGCTTTAAGGATAGTTTTTACCCACAGGCCGTGCGCCTACTGAACTGCTAGGAGTGCTGCCATTTTCACTTTCATTGTCATTAACATTACACTTACAAACCTGGACTTTCTGGACTCATCACAGTTACTGCACTGTATTCATGATGCTGCTGCACTACTGGCACTTTAAATGCTTTTGAAAGATTTTTGTAAAAAAACTAAAACATGTACATATCATTAAGTCACTTTGCTGCTCTTTCTTTGTTTATTTTACAGTTCATATTATTTTATATTTTGATGGTGTTTTTGAGATTTATACTGCGGGGGGGAATGGGGAGTAAGCATTCCTATGTATTTGTTACAAATGGCCAATACAAATCTTGTATCTTTAATCTTGTATTACATACAGTGTATTCCTGACGGCTGAAGATTCAAGATTCAAAATTTTAATTTGCCATTTGCAACAAGTACAGCACTGTACTGAACTGTTTTGATGATGCTGTTGCACTACTGGCACTTTAAAATACTTTCATATGCTTTATGCACAATTCAACATATGTACATCATCCATTAGTCATTATCCAATGCTTACTCCCCATTCCCTCCGGCATACTCCTCCCCCCATTCCCCATTCCCAATGCATGGAAGTGCACACCCAATGATTATTTCCGCCGTCCTCACGACCCTCTGGAGGGCTTTCTTGTCCAGTGTAGTGGTGTTGCCGTACCACACAGTAGCAGGGCATAGAGGCACTGGTGTGCCTTCTTTGGCATGACCTTCTTGTTGCGGGCCCACACCAGGTCGTCAGAGATCTGTAGTCCCAGGAAACAGAAGCAGCTGACTATATATACAATGTATATATACCGTATTGACCCGAATATAAGACGGGTTTTTTTTCCAAGAAAAAAATCTGAAAAAGAGGGGTCGTCTTATAATCGGGGTTTAGACTTTTCGATGTACCGTAATTGCACATGTAATTGCGCAACAACAGATCGCGCCAAACGACTGTTCCGAGACACCGCGCGACACTTAAAGTAACTCAAAGTCTTAAAGTAACAGTACATAAAAACAGTTACCTGGAGAGATAGAAATGGAGAGACACCGCGACCAACTTGAAAAAAGTGGCTCAAAAGTAGGGCAAGTTAATAAACAGGAGAGACGAAGTTACGATGCCAATTTTAAGACAATGGTGATAAACGAAGCAGAGACATCAGACACCTGTCATTGCGACACAGGACAAGCCCAGCGCCTGCCCTTAGTGGACACTTGACTGAGCCAGTCAAAACCTAGTGACCTAGTGATCATACCGGGCGGAATGACAAGCCAGCTGCAGGTGTTGGATGTGGTCGTTAACAAACCATTCAAGGTTCATCTGCACAAGAGATCCACAGAGTGGCTCCTGGCTGCTAATCACGCACTGACACCGTCTGGAAAAATCCAAAAGCCTGCAGTACGTTTGCTCTGTGAATGGATCTTGCAAGCATGGGCTTACGTTTCCCCAGAAAGCATTAATGGGTTTAAGAAATGTTGCGTATCAAATGCCATGGATGGCAGCGAGGATGACGTGATGTGGGAGGAGACGGGGAGCAGACACCGTGAGTGACGATAGCGGGAGTGAGAGGAACAACCAGCGATGTAGAAGACGAGCTGAATGAGAAGACGTGATGTGACCAATAGACTGATGTTCTGTTTCATTGCTCTACTATTTGATTGCACTACTGTTTTATTGCACTACTGTTTCATTGCAATCTATCTAGCCTGTTTTGTTTTTGTTTGCCAAGTTAGGCAAATTTGAACACAATGTGTGATGTGCGTTATCATTATTTTCCCAAAAAAATATTTTCTTTATAAAAAAAATATTTGGTCTTCAAAAAAAAAAAGATATTTTTTTCCAAAAAAGAGTCTTGAAAAAGAGGGGTCGTCTTATAATCGGGGTCGTCTTATATTCGGGTCAATACGGTAAATAGTAATGGCCCCAAGACAGAGCCCTGAGGCACCCCACATGTAACCTGCAGTAGTTGTGATTTATGGCTTTGTAGTTCAACATACTGTTCCCTGTTATGTAGGTAGCTGGATAGCCATGATAGTGCAACACCTCTAATGCCATATCTCTGTAGTTTTTTCATTAATAATTCATGGTCAACCGTGTCAAATGCTTTTTTAAGGTCCAGAAATATCCCTATTGCATATTCTTTCTTTTCTATTGCCTTAGTAATGTGTTCCATAAATTATATAACTGCAAATTATGTGGTTCTGTTTGCTCTGAAACCATATTGTTGTTCATAGAGTATGTTATGTTTGGTGATGAAGTCATTTAGTCTTGTAGAGTAGATTTTTTCCAGTATTTTAGAAAACTGTGAGAGCAATGAAATCAGTCTATAGTTTGACAGTACATGTTTATCTCCAGATTTGTGTATTGATATGACTTTAGCAGTTTTCATTTTATTTGGAAATACACCGGTTTGTATTGACTGATTACAGATGTGAGTTAGTGGTTTGGCTATACATTCAATAATGTTTTTAACTGTATACATGTCAATATCATGACAGTCTGTAGACCTTTTACTCTTAAGTTTCTTAACAGTGTCAATCATTTCATTTTCATCAGTCCCTCTTAAGAATATAGTTTCCTTCACATATATATATTTACTTTCTACACCTTCACTACTACCAGTATTTGGAATTTCCCCAGCTAGACAAGGACTAACATTGACAAAGTACTTCAGCAACATCTTCAGCAACTGAGGTCATGTCATAAATTACTGTATCGTTTTTTGACAGAAAACTGTTTGGGTCTTGTGCCTTTCCATTTCCTTTTTTAATAATGGTATTTAATACATTCCATGTGATTTAAATGTTATTTTTGTTATCCTCCAATAATTTGTTGTAATGATCCATTTTGCTACATCGTATTATCTTTGTTAGTTTGTTTTTGTATGTCTTGTATTTTTGTTCAGCCTCTACTGATCTATTCTTTAAGAAGTCTTTATATAATTCATTTTTCGTTTTACATGCTTTTAATATTCCCTTAGTGATCCAAGTATAAGTGGACTCCTGGTCCTGTTCAGTTATGAATATGTTTAGCCTGCTACTGGTGGAGTAAGTGCTACTTCCAGAGTATCTATACACAGGGCTGATGACGAAGTCAGACGATGGTACCCCAAGACCATCCTTCTCCCAGGTCACCATGATGTCTAAAAAAAGATGGACAGTAGAGGTGGGACAATGGTTTGCAATTTGATGTACATACACACATATTCAATGTAGAAGCTGTGCTAGGCTTGGCTTTCATGTGTGACGCTACCTTTGCTTTTGCTTATAAGCTCCTTGCGACTCTGCCTGGCACATGGGTGCTTTGCTTCGCAGGAGAAAGGCACGTAGGTTTGCCATTTCTCCGCTGATAGACTCAGGAAATTTCTCATTGTCTCTGTGCCGTTGCTGTTGCTCACCGGCTGTTCTGTTCGTATGTTCTGAGTAGTATTTGTCCCACCCACTCTCCAGGTGATGGAGAAATCTTCCATTTGAAGCCATCAAAGTACAGGTGATGACAACATAGCCATTCTTACTAGGAACGTTGAGCGGTGGGCCCTTTATGTAAATACCAACTGCATACGATGAAGCTGGACTTACTGGAGAAGGGAGTACAACAAAACAAAAACAACCAATTATACAATCAAAATCTACAACACTCAATACTACAGCACAGGACCTTACATAGAAGAGCACAGTTTGAGGTATGTTCCACTTTGATTGTTCCTACTTTACCTGAACATCGGCTTATGGTCTTACTGACAACCTCCTTTGTGTTGTACTTCTTGTCTGAGGCTTGACAGGTAAAATCATTCCAGACTGCCACTCTGTCTGAGAGATGCTGAGATGACTGCTTACAGCCACTCGTCCATCTTCCCCCATCCAGATGTCCTCACTAGATGCAGGTTGGTGCTGAGATCCAGACAGCCATTTGACCTGAGGGCTGAAGCCCCAAACATTGCACAATAGTTTCTGAGGTCTAGAGTCTTCAGTGGGAACGACCAGGAGCTCTACTGACGGGTCACCTAGACAAATCCACATAACAGAATTGTCACAGCTGGAACTGAAAAAAGCCAGGAGGAGTAATGTGACATCATCATGATAACAACTAGCACATGTCAAGGGAGTCACCTACTGAACATATTCCCAATGGAGTTGGAGAGCCAGGTGTTGGAAAAGCCTTGAGTCACTTTACAGGTGAATGTCTTGTCTTTGCTCCAATGATCGCTGGGGACAGGGAATCGTCTAATGATAGAATGGAGGTCTGAGGCTTTTGGGAGATCCAGGTACATTTCCTCAGAGATGTCGCTCCCGTTGGCCTGAAAGGTTATGTAGAGGTCACTGGAGGAGAGCTTTGTTATGGCACACTCCAGAAAAGCTCCTTCTTCTGTTATCGAGTCTGGGAAGTATCTTCTAATCAGCACTGATGGAGTACTCAGTGTAGGCCCTGGGCAACAAACACACAGGCACATAGAGGATAAGGTTCACAGTTACAATATTTAGGTCAGTAAAAATCAACTAGTTTGTCAAGTTCCATTCTGTGTGTTACCTGCCACATTCTGGGTCTTTTCAACTGTAGTGAAGCAGCGATGTTGGGCCCGACACGTGATGGAGTTGAGTTTTTTCCACTCGCTGAAGGAGACTATGAGGTTGCTGCTGGTTAAAGCTTCCTCTCTAGCCTGGTTCACCCTGTCTTGCCTCGGTAGCACATTGCCATCCAGAAGCCAGGTCACCTTGATGTCAAATGCAGAGTGGACCACACATGCAACGGTGACGTCAGATCTTGTCTTCATAACGGTCTGGAAGCTGGGAGTCGTCAGATGAACGGATGGTGGGGACGAATAAACAGCCAGGAGAAATGGGCTGGTTGTCACACATACAATTCTAATACCAATGGACCCTGTGCAGTATGATAACAAACCGAAATGATGCCCTTCCTGATATGTTAAAATTAGTGTTAAAGTACAATAAATGTTTAATACATGTGTTAAATACAAGTTATGCACTTTATACTACTAGGGGTTTTGCAGTTGGAGGTGATTGTTTTAACTATTTTCCTCTCCTATTGTTCCTACTTTACCTGAACATCGGCTTATGGTCTTACTGACAACCTCGCTTGTGTTGTACTTCTTGTCTGAGGCTTGACAGGTAAAATCATTCCCAGACTGCCACTCTGTCTGAGAGATGCTGAGATGACTGCTTACAGCCACTCGTCCATCTTCCCCCATCCAGATGTCCTCACTAGTTGCAGGTTGGTGCTGAGATCCAGACAGCGATTTGACCTGAGGGCTGAAGCCCCACACATTGCACAAAAGTTTCTGAGGTCTAGAGTCTTCAGTGGGAACGACCAGGAGCTCTACTGACGGGTCACCTAGACAAATCCAAATAACAGAATTGTCACAGCTGGAACTGAAAAAAGCCGGGAGGAGTAATGTGACATCATCATGATAACAACTAGCACATGTCAAGGGAGTCACCTACTGAACATATTCCCAATGGAGTTGGAGAGCCAGGTGTTGGAAAAGCCTTGAGTCACTTTACAGGTGAATGTCTTGTCTTTGCTCCAATGATCGCTGGGGACAGGGAATCGTCTAATTATAGAATGGAGGTCTGAGGCTTTTGGGAGATCCAGGTATATTTTCTCAGAGATGTCCCTCCCAATGGCCTGAAAGGTTATGTAGAGGTCACTGGAGGAGAGCTTTGTTATGGCACACTCCAGTAAAGCTCCTTCTTCTGTTATCGAGTCTGGGAAATATCTTCTAATCAGCACTGATGGGGTACTCAGTGTAGGCCCTGGGCAACAAACACACAGGCACATACAGGATAAGGTTCACAGTTACAATATTTAGGTCAGAAAAAATCCACTAGTTTGTCAAGTTCCATGGTGTGTGTTACCTGCCACACTCTGGGTCTTTTCAACTGTAGTGAAGCAGCGATGTTGGGCCCGACACGTGATGGAGTTTAGTTTCTCCACTCACTGAAGGAGACTGTGAGGTTGCTGCTGGTTAAAGCTTCCTCTCTAGCCTGGTTCACCCTGTCTTGCCTCGTTAGCACATTGCCATCCAGAAGCCAGGTCACCTTGATGTCAAATGCAGAGTGGACCATACACGCAACGGTGACGTCAGATCTTGTCTTCATAACGGTCTGGAAGCTGGGAGTCGTCAGATGAACGGATGGTGGGAATGAATAAACTGCCAGGAGTAAAGGGCTGGTTGTCACACATACAATTCTAATACCAATGGATCCTGTGCAGCATAATAAGGAACAGTGTCTAAAGGCTGCGAGCAGTTATGCAGAAAGCAAAGAAAAAACGTTTTATTTGTTCTTTTCTCAGAGAAATAAGGTACTTGTACTTACTTGCACAGACACTGATGTTTCTTGTCTGCTCATTTTCTTCATCGTGCATTGACTTGCACTGAACAGTCGGGCCCTTTTTCCACTCATCGGTCAGCTGAATCTCGCTGTTGAGGCTGAATGTTTTCTCTCCTCCCTCAACACTTTGCAGCTTCTTTTGGACTGGGGATATTTTAAGAGGAAGGCTGTCCAGTAGCCACTCCACGCTCAGCTTGTCTGGATAGAATCCGCTCAGACTGCAGACCAGGCTCAGTGGCGAGGCCCCAGACCGGCCTCTCCAGACCGGGTACAGGGAGACGCTTGGAGTTCTTTATCATCCAATAAAATAAAGCACCAACAGATCAATTACAAGTTTAATATTTTAATATACACCATTTTCATCTGTACACGCAACCAAAAGATAACTATTTACAAAGTGTCCCATATCCTTTAACTCAAGCTAGCTGGTAAAGTCAACAAGTCTTTGGGCTGGAGGAGGATGCGGAGGGCTGTTTGCACACATGTTAGAGCAGGATACGGCTGAGCAGGCGGCAGGCAGGACCATAAAGCAACACCGCAAGCCTAAAAAAAGCCCCATGAAAAGCAGAAGTGAAACTTGGTAGCCTCAGCGGTGCGTTAAAGACACCAGGTGCAAGACTAAATACGGCATCAATGGAAATACGCTTCACATTTTAATATCTCAGAATGATTTTCATGACTTTACAGTGTCCGTTTTGTTCAGCATGACTCGTCTGTTTGTAAAATATGTGGCATTTTAACGGGTCCACGCTGGGCCGGACATGCTCTGCTGAGTTCAAGTGTTGAGCTCGTTGATTAACTTAAATTATTACACAAAGTACCCCCAAAACTTTATAGTAAAGCAATATTTGTTGATAATCAATAATTGCCTTATTTTACCTTGAATATACAAAGATATGTAAGCGATGTTGGCATGATCCTCTACTGTAGTTGCTTTGTGTTACATCTGGGATCCAGCATGTTATAGATGGTAACTTCTTGGGGGGGAGACGCCACTGAGTCTGGACCGGAAACCAGGGACTGCAGGGGCGGAGGTACAGCTTGAATCCGGTTTGGTGACGGAGATATTCTACTCAAGAAAATGGGATTGTAATAAGTGTATTACAGTGGCCTACACGGTGTTGGTTTGAAACCTTGACGGACACTTCTCTAACAGCCGGCTCCTTCAGGCTCATCTATCTGAAGAGTCTAAAGAGATATTGTACTGTTTTTGTACACATTATGTAGCAGTAAAGTGTGGGAAAGTCAGTGGCTCGGTAGCCAGTTGCTTTTCACTGAACCTGATTTACAAATAGATTAGATGGATTCCACATTCACAACCATGACATGTATCATTTCATCCAACAACATGAAATACGACCCAGCATATCGTAAAAGGAAGAGACGCTTATTATACAATTCATCGTCACATTTAATGTGTGACATTGAACAACAAATATTAACACATACGGTAGAGAAAGAAAGAAAGAAAGGAGCCAGCTCTTATGGGTGAGATGAGCCAAATGATGTGGGTCACTGAAGAAAGCCACAATACCATCAATACTCCAACATGCAAGAATACTTTGTCAATATATACAAAAAACACTGCCAACAAAACCTGCCAAATCAAGTACTTCAAAACACTAGCAGTAAAGACAGTTAGTCAATGACCTACAATATACTTACTGCAGATGGTATTTTCAGAAGATGAATTATTTTACACGTGACAGTCCTACCTTTAGGGGCGGCAGTTCAAGTCCCTGGAACACCTTGGCACTGCCGAGGTGCTCTTGAGCAAGCCACCAGACCCCTACACACAACTGCTGCCCACTGCTCCTAATACTACGATGGGTTAAATGCAGAGAAACACATTTCACTGTATGTACATGTGACCAATAAAGAGAATTCAATCCTCCAGATTTAGATCTCGATTAAACTGTACTAGTATATTGATAGTAAATCTTTCATTTTTTTTAAATAAATGACTTTCTTTTGAAGTTAGATTAGAATTGTATTTTTCCTTTTTACGGTAAAACAAATTAAATTTCATACCAAAACAGAGTGACTCATATTTACTTTAGAAAATGTGTGCAAAAGGAACATAGAAAGACATCAAAGGAATGTGTGTTATCTGTTATCTGTTATCTTTATTAGCAAATACATCTCAGATGACTGCAAAAGTGTTCAATGTACAGTAATATAGATTATCACTGTATTATTTTTGTAAGTGTATGATCTACACGTCTGTAATTGTTGTTAAACACACTGAGAATATAATGCATACTTACAAATCATTATGATGGATTTTCACGTTTTACAAACAGGTGTTGTATTATTGCCTGTTGTAGAGTAGCAGACATTCAATGCAAGCTGTATGAGATATGAACGACTTTAGTAGGTAGTTAGCATAGACACGCAATGTCCGTCCTGTCGCATGCCTCACAACGACAGAATTGTCTAATGAAAATTGAACAGCACACTGTAATTGGTTATTGTTTCCTATTGCGTTGAGACGTCCTACTTACTAAGCCTTACACAAAGGTTAGTTATAAATGGTGAATTATTAGCATTATGATTAACGTATTTTAGAGATCACGTCAAATTACCTTAGTAAAGATTACCTTTACTATCTTGTGGTCCCAGTTTGTTGGCATTTAGACGTAACTTTAACAATTAAGGGAGGCCAATTTAGTCAGACCAGACAGATTTAGCATGCACATGGGAAAATGGGCATGCTATAAAACGATGACAAGACATTAATATCTAAATAATGAATGAATACATATTTTGTGCATATTCTGAGACTTGGCAGGAGCACTTGCCGGTCAAAAATGCTGAGCCTAGCTGGCTAATAGCCGACAAGTCTCAGCAGACAGTAGACGAGACCAGGAACATGAATGTACATTTATGTGATTTTAACAGAATAAAAATATTTTGCCTGTGAATATTGAGTCAATAAGTATATACAGGACTGAGTCAATAATGTGTGTAGTTATAGTGTCAAAGGGTTCAGATTCAGATTCATATTTGGCAGAGCAATTCATTGAAATATTATCAAAATCGCAATATGATCAAGTGATGTATTTAAAACGTTTGATAAGGGTAAAAAGTGTATTTGTAAATTCCGGCACTGTAGTGCGGTCTTTGCCCGTTGTATTCTGTCGTATGTATCTTCATCTAACGTTGGTGGTTGATGACTCCGTCCCGCCCTGGTGCCGCTGGTGCCGGGTCTTCCTGAGCTCGCAGCCGATCCAAGGGCAGCTGGATCTTGCGCCCCATCATGAGGAGTGCTGGGGTAATAATAATAATAATTCATTGTATTTTAGGCGCCTTTCATGACACCCAAGGACACCACCCATTACGGAGTATTGTGTTGCTCGTTAGTGCAGTAGGGTGCGAGCAGTGCTGCATTGAAATGGAAACCGTCGGCCAGGTCGGCTCTGATGTCTTTTTTCCAGAGTCTGGTTCATTCTTTCTACGCCCAAACTGTGCGGATGTGTTTGATGCCCTTTTTTTCCAGGAAGACATCAAACTCTCGCCGAGATGAACTGTGGGCAGTCAGTGGTGATTGTGGCAGGGGTACCCCAGCGAGAGAAGATTGAGTCCGAGCAATCTGTTATCACACGGGTAGTGATAGAGTTTGGATGGAGATCGTAGACCATTACCAAAAATCGTTGGTGGTGTGGGACTCCATGGCGCTCCCAGCAGATGTCCAGCTGGAGGTGTGTCCAAGGCTTGTCTGGCTAGTTCAGTGGCTGCAACAGCGGCGATGTCGGAGGACCAGTTTTACCGTTCACAAAGCAGGCTGTGAAGTCCCTTACCTTGGCCTCAATGTCTCTGTCTATGCCCGGCCACCACACCAGGTCAAAAACAACGATGAGGCAGCCTACAGTGACGAGGTCCAGCACCTGGTGAAGTGGTGCGCTGATAACAACCTGACCCTCAACACCATGAAGACCAAGGAGCTCATTATCGACTTCAGGAAGACCAGAGCTGGCACACACGCCCCCAGTGTCATTAACGGAGCGGAGGTCGAGCGTGTCTCCAGCTTCAAATTCCTGGGGGTCCACATCTCCGAAGAGACCTCTCTTGGTCCCTCAACGCTGCCTCACTGGTAAAGAAGGCTCACCAGCATCTCTTCTTCCTGAGGAGACTGAGGAAAGCCCACATGTCCCCTAAGATTTTGGTGAACTTTTACCGGTGTGCCATTGAAAGTAGCCTCACCAACTGCATCAGTGTGGTACGGCAACTGCACTGTTTTCGATCGGAAAGCTCTGCAGAGGGTGGTGAAAACCGGCCAACGCATCGTTGGATTACCCCTCCCTGCAATAAATACTACCCACCACAAACTGTGTCTGAGGAAGGCACAACAAATAGTCAAAGACACCTCTCACCCCAACCATGGACTGTTTTCCCCCCTCCCCTCCGGGAGACGCTATGGAAACCTTTGTTCCAAGTCAAGCAGGCTTAGGAACAGCTTCTTCCCCTCAGCTGTCATCTCTCTGAACTCTGTACCACGATGACAGCCCCCCTCCACCTCTTAACTCTGCACCATAGCCGCACACCCCCCTGCCCCCCCCATCTGCTGCCCAACATACAAACTCTGAACTTTGCTGACAATACCCTTTCACCATCCTTGCACTGTATCATAACTCTACCTATAGTTTATATATTTTACATTGTAGGGGTGAGTAGAAACGAGGAGACGGAGTCGAGTCGGTTGTCGAGTTGAAATGTTTACACCCCAACATGAACAGTAATACAGCGGCAGTAGTCAGGCTTGCAACAGTAATGAAATTTGAACTAATCTGAACCGGTACATTCAAAACTCCAAACAATACCCAGAAAGCTTCTTGTTGAATTGTCTTAAAGGAGCCGTAACTCCATCTCATAGTGTCCAGTGAATGTCTGTGTCCCAAGTGGGTCACCACACAGACCCCCCCCCCCAGAATTCACTAGAACTGAAAACACAAAAAAAACAGCGGTCAAAACTGAAAGGGTGGACCGGGCGTCCAAAACGACGCTTCTCGTGTGAAGGGGCAGGGACGGGGGACAGGGCCCATACAACAGGGGCTAGTGCATGGCTTGGGGCGCGCACAGGTGGGTCAGAGGACTGGGGCCTGGCAGAGGGGCGACCACACCGCGGGGTCACGGCCAGCTCCACCGGCCTGTTCAGGTCTAAATGGGCAGGTTTGAGACGGTCCACCGAGACCCGCTCTGACTTCCCCCCCTTGTCAACCAAATCTTTTTTAGGTCCTGCCTCCAGTACGCAAAAGAGGCCATCGTAGGGAGGCTGCAAGGGAGTACGGTGGCCATCGTGGCGAATGAAGACAAAGGTGGCCCACTGAAGATCCATGGGGAAGTAAGACGGAGGGAGGCAGTAGTGAGAATAGAGTGGGGATAGGAGCAAAGTCGCCAGCGCCGTCCCGGACCACAGTTCAATGTGAGGCAGCAGACCAGGAGGCCACGGCAACCGGGAGAAACTCAACCGGGACCCGCAGCGGTTGGCCGTAAACTAGCTCCGCAGACGAGGCCTGGAGGTCCTCCTTGGGGGCAGAGCGGAGGCAAAGCATGACCCATGGGAGTCTGTCGACCCAGCCGCCATCCATGAGACTGGCAGGCAGAGCAGCTTTCATGGAGTGATGAAACCGCTCGCAAAGCCTGTTGGCCTGTGGGTTGTATGCTGTGGTGCGATGGAGTTCCACCCCCAGGCTCTCAGCAACAGCAGTCCAGAGCTCCGACGAAAACTGGGGGCCCCGGTCAGAGGTGAGGTCCGATGGTGTGCCAAAACGGGCTACCCAGTATCCGACAAACGCCCGAGTCAGCGGCCGTGGTTGATGATAGTGGAATCGCCTCTGGCCACCTGGTCGTCCTGTCCACCATGGTGAGGAGGTGAGTGAACCCCCGGGAGGGGGGCAGGGGGCCCACAAGGTCTACGTTCACATGATCGAACCGCCTCTCGGGTATGAGAAACGGTGTCAAGGGGGCTTTTGTGTGACGGTGCACCTTGGAATGCCAGCACACCACACAGGAGCCAGCCCGGCTCTTGACATCCTTCCGAAGGCCGGGCCAGACAAACTTAGCCCCCGCTAGCTTAGTGGACGCCTTCACTCCTGGGTGTGAAAGGCTGTGAATGGCCGCCAGCTAGTGGGAACCATAGGGCGGGACCGGCCTGTGGAGACGTCGCAGAGGAGTGTGGTGTTGACGTCAAACACCACATCCTCCTTTCAAATCACTGGAAGCTTATCAGTTTTCACTTAGTGGTCAAGTTAAACCGCTATACTGTTATTTCATGCAAAATGCATGTTATTATGAGTTTTCGAATGGTTTCAATTTCAATAACAGATAATTCGTACCAAAACATTGAATATAGCAAACTGTCATCAAAAGTTTATAAACTGAACAATAAATACTGACCTGACAGGAAGATGTATATGTCATCCATCAGTCACTTTATAGTCACCATCAGTCACTTTATACTATTACTTATAATACTGCGGAAGGGAATAGTGAGTAAACATTTCATTGTACTGTAGCGACGCGGTAATGGGTTGCTGTCTGTGTCAGTCAGCCGTCCCCTGTCTCTCAGCCAGTCACAGAGCTGCGCAGTTGTGTGTAGGGCTGTGAATGGCTGAGCAGAGGGGGAAGGCTGGCTGGTGTGTGACGTTGAACCTGCGGCGTGCCTGCGTGAATCATGTGTTGTTAATAAAGTTGGTCAATCAACCGGTGTTCTGAAACCTACGTGCAACGTTCTACTAATAACTAAGTAAATAAAAGAACCGATCACGTCAGTCCTGCCTTCGCCTTTTTGTGGAACATTACTTTGGTGTCAGAAGTGATTATTGTGATTATTATCCTGACGGGAGCTCGTCTAGCGGCGTCACGGAGTTAGCCAGTGAGCTAGCAGACATGGAGGAGTACGACAGGATGGGAGTGAAGCAAGAAAGAAGTGATGGAGAGAAGGATGGAGCATGCAGGTAGGGAGTTCGGGAATACACGGGAGGCAAAGGAGCGCCTGAGAGGAGGATGGCTAGAGACGCGGGTGATGATGATGTAAACAATTATGGCGGCGCCCAGCATCCAGTCGTGAAGGTGAAAAGGCTGGGGTGGGCATTGTCTTTTATGATGCGTACGCACCGCTTGTTGTATATATCCAGGAGGGAGGGTAGCTCACCTCCAACGATATACTGGGCCGTCCGCACCACCCTTTGAAGCACTCTGCGTTCGAGTGCAGTGCAGTTCCTGTACCAGGCGGTGATACACCCTGTAAGAACACTCGATTGTGCCGGTGTAGAATGTTCTCAGGATGCGGGGGCCCATGCTGAATTTCCTCAGACGCCTGAGGAAATACAGGCGTTGTTTTTACCTTGGTGTCTTTTCACCACGTGTGTGGTGTGCGTGGACCATGTGAGGTCCTCGGAGATGTGCACGCCGAGGAACTTGAAGCTGCTGACCCTCTCTACTGCAACACAGTCGATGGAGATGGGCGTGCTCTCTTCTCTGCTTCCTATAGTCCACGATCAGCTCCTTGGTCTTCTTGATGTTGAGGGCGAGGCTGTTCTCCTGGCACCACTGCTCCAGTGATCCAACCTCTTCCCTGTAGGCTGTCTCGTCGTCACCGGCGATCAGGCCCATCACTGTCGTGTTGTCAGCAAACTTGATGATGATGTTGGAACTGTGCATAGCCATGCAGTGGTGGGTGTAGAGGGAGTAGAGGAGAGGGCTCAGCACGCATCCCTGCTGATGTCCCGCTGACCCTCCCATGTGGAGGGTCAGTGGCTCTGAGGTGGTGCTGCTCATCCTCACCACCTGGCGGCGGTCCGACAGGAGGTCCAGTATCCAGCTGCACGTGGATGGGGACACGCTTAGACCTCTAAGCTTGGTGTTGAGCTTGGCAGGAACCATCGTGTTGAACACTGAGCTGTAGTCCACAAACAGCATTCGCACATAACAGTTCTTTCCCTCCAGGTAGGAAAGGGCAGTGTAGAGGGCCATGGCAATTGCGTCGTCCGTGGATCGGCTTTGACAATATGCTAATTGCCATGGGTCCAGCGTGGCAGGTAACACGGAGCAAATTAAATCCTTGACCAACCTCTCGAAGCATTTGCTGACAATCGAGATGAGGGCTACAGGTCTATAGTCGTTCAAGCAGGTTACCTTGGGTTGTTTAGGGACAGGCACGACGGTGGACATCTTGAAGACCGCGGGAACAACAGCCTGGGCCAGGGAGAGGTTGAAGAGGTCTGCAAAGACTCCTGCCAACTGGTCTGCGCACGCTTTGAGGACGCGGCCCGGGATGTCGTCGGGGCCTGCCTCCTTACGGATGTTCAACCGCTTGAAGGTGCGGCGCTCATCCGCCTCCGAGATGTTCAGCAGGCTGATCTCCTCAGGCTGCGCTGGCTTAACTGGTTCTCCCTCTGTAACCCCTGCCACATACCCCTCACATACCCCTGTCGTGCCTGGAAGTTTTATGTGTTCCTCGTGGGCAAGGAACTTTATGGGGGGGGGGGGGGGGGGGGGGGGGTGTAGTGTAGCGACGCGGTAATGGGTTGCGGTGTGTCAGTCAGCTGTCCCCTGTCTCTCAGCCACAGAGCTGCGCAGTCGTGTGCGGGGCTGTGATTGGCTGAGCAGAGGGGGAAGGCTGGCTGGTGTGACGTTGAACCTGCGGCGTGCCTGCGTGATTTATGTGTGTTAATAAAGTTGGTCATTCAACCTGTGTTCTGAAACCTACTTGCAACATTCTACTAATAACTAAAAAAATAACTGATCACGTCAGTCCTGCCTCCGCCATTTTGTGGAACATTACAGTACTTTGCACATGGACAACATAAATCTGGAATCGTGAGTATATTGGCTATGACATCACGAGAAACATCGCTATAGAGCAGTGGTTCTTAACCTTTTTGCAGGTACTGAACCCCGCAAGTTTCATACGCGCATTCACAGAACCCTTCGTAATTGGAAAAATTAAATATGATTTTTTCAAAATTGGACAACAAGTCCTAAAGGCGGACCAAAGCGCTCAAAAAGTGTATGGTAGGCAGAAGCCAAAGCATTGATAGTTTTTTTTATAAACTTTTTTTCTATTATTAATAAATGTGGGTTTTTTTCAAATTCAAAACATCGGTATATGTTTTATTGGTGCATAAAATGAACTATGCATCAGTTGCACACAAAATCACTGTTCAAAGAACAAAACATGAATTTTACAAATAAAACACAATAATGAATATTTACTACAAATCAATGTGACCTTTGCTGTTGCCTTTCAGAGACCAGCTCAGAAATGCGCGGCTTCACCTTGGCAAGTGCCACTCTCATATCATTTTCACGACAAAGTTTGTTCCTTTTCTTCGTTTTTATCTATCTTTGTCTACCATCCTCGAAAAGGATTGCTCGCAAAGATACGTTGTAACAAACGGTATAAAAATCTCAAGGGCTTTCTTAGCAATAAGAGGGTACGCTACGATTTGGTGACACCAAAACGTTGAGCGTTGTTGTTCTGAATAGTTGCTGTTGAACCTGGCTCTGCTGAATTTCAATGATTTCATCGAGGTATTCATCATTGACATCTGCTGTCGCAACACTAAACGTGAACGGCTGTCTCACCCATGCTGGATAGGACTCTTGTGGGGAAGTATCCGTAGAGAGAATTTGCGAGCTCATCTAAGTGCATGGTAATTGCTTGCTTCAGTTCCCCGGGTACAGAAATGTCTCAGATTCCAGACACGTCTTCGATCTTACTTAGTCGTCCAGCAGGGGAAAGTTTGCGAAGTTAACATTCTCTGTTAGTCGTTTCCATAACGGTAGCTTTTTTGAAAAGCCTTCAGGTTTTCTTCCGCTTCGATGATGTTGATTCCACCGCCCTGCATCTGTTGATTGAGAGCAGCGAAGATATCGGCCATGTACGCCAAAATGAGAATGAACTCAGAATTTTTGAAGTAATCTGCATGACAATGTTGGTGCTCTCGCAAAAACAGGGCTAATTCCACATGCATGGCAAAAACACGATACAGCACCTTTCCCCGGGATAACCACCGAACGTTACAATGGTACAGAAGTACCTCGATTTCAGAGCCCATTTCTTTACACAGCTCATTGAAGATGCGGTGCTTCGTAGCACTATTTCGCACATAGTTCACGCTTTCCACTACAATTTGTAATACTTCTGCCAGTTTTGGAGGCAAGATTTTTGTTGCCAACGCATGCCTGTGCAGAACACAATGCGTAACAATGATGTGTGGTGCGTCGGCTTTCACTAGTGCACCAAAACCAGACTTTCGTCCCAGCATGACTGGATCTCCGTCCAAACAAACTGCAGAAACCATATCCCATGAAAGATTGTTGTCTCTGAAAAATTCATCAACAACTTTCTTCACGTTGGCTGCCTTAGTTGTTAGGCTTAGTAAAAAAATCTTCCTTTATCACGTCGTCTTTCACATAGCGCACGAATACAACAAGCTGACTCGTCGAGTTGGAGGCTGAACTTTACTGGGCTTGAAATCAGATCTGTAACTACTTGAGCCAAGATGTCATCGCTCATGTCATCTATTCTGCCGCTGATGGTGTCATTTAAAAGAGCAATTTGGGATCACTTATTTTCAGCAGCTTTTCCCAGCATGACATTCGCCATCTTCAACACAGCTGGTTTTACGAGTGTTTCACCAATGGTTGTGGTTTGCCCTGCTTTGCAATTAGGTAAGCAACTTCGTACGATGCTGTGAGGATCGGTTTGTCGATGGGTACAATGCCGAGAAAAGGCAGAGTAGCCTTTTCATGGAATCTGGCTCTCTTCACCTTGAATTCAGTGAGCGTTGTGTTCTTGCATTTCCCATCTCCGTGTAGCTTAAGGAAGTGTTCCCTTAGTTTTGCCGGTGCTAGACTAGAATTGCTCAACTTGGCATTGAATATGCATTGAGGACGCTGACTCACATCACGTTCAGTTATACATGAGAATCCATATTGTACGTATTCGTCAGACCAATTTCTTTTTTAGCTCGACATAAGTATGAAAGGATTAAAAAGGAAATCACAAATGAAGTACAATCACGACAGATATTAAGGCCAAGCGATGTGCCGTGATCAGCTGCAGCCAATGACGGCCAAGCGGAGCGTGACGTCACGATTCATACGAGTGGAGACGGGTCTGGCTGAAGGCAAGAGGAGCTCCACTCCAGAACGGAAATACGTCACCTCCACGGTCTACCTTCGCGCTTTAAAAAAAAACAATGTGGAAGTTACGTAGGTTAAAAGAACATTATAATACCATAATGTATGTTTATGTGACCTACACAAGCCCAGGGCTTACTTTATTTATACAGTGCCACCTCCTGTGTAGGAGGAGTAAAACCCTTAATATGAGGTTGTGAGGAATTAAATATATATAGCCAATGTTTCCCCACTAGAAGGTGTTCAAATGAATGAATGAGAGGAAAAGACTGTATACCAAAAGTAAATCGCTTTAATCGCACGGGGTTCTATTAAACGCATGGGCATGGCCCAGCACAGAGGTGACAGACCGATAATCACATGGACTGAACATGTTCAAAATAACCACACAAGACAAAACAAATGAATCAAAGATGAGCACCACACGTCTAAGAGGGCACTCAACAAAAGGCACACATAAGACACGCAGCACAAAGCACACAGAATAATGTCCGTCTAACTAGTGATCTAAGCGGTATGCGTCGTCACAATAACCATTTAGTATGGGAAAAACAGTGATTGCAAGAGATGCCTGAAACAAAGGAAACATACATAAACTTCCTATCTAATACACAAACACATTTAGATTTACTACACCACAATTTATATACATTTCCCTTTTACCCAAACAAACGGTTTTCCTTTAATAAACATGCGTTTTACCTCGTTAAAACTCCGTCCCTCTTGCTCTATCGCCTTAAGCACAAAGCACAATACTTGTGAGTACTGTGGAAGCGACAGGATACTGGACTAGATATAAAAAAAATAAAAAACGGTGCATCAAGCTACAAAAGTAGTAGTTAGAACGTTATCCTGCTTATCGATTACGTCTTTCACCGCCGGCAACAACAAACCACTAGGCAATCAGTTCAACCTGCGTTTGCCGGGTGAGTCATTTAATTACACAGAGTACGGGGCGGCGCCGACTACCTGTCTTTGGCCTGTCACGTGACCCAGGAGCTGTCAGATAACCCCACTCCCACATGTCACATTTACATATAAGTATTTCACATACATCGAACAAAGACAGAAATAACACAAACCTACTAAGCCCCTAACAAAGAGCCTGACTTATGTTTTATGTTCATCGTGAATAAGAACTGGGCGACTTTTGTTGATGTTTTGATTATTAAAAGTAGCGTATGTCACATGGGTGTCTAACAAAATAAAGGTAGGCTAGTCCTTGTCTATTGACGTTTTGGTCATTAAAAGACCGCAGGCCGATAGTAGGTTTGTGTCATTTATGTCTTTGTTTGATGTATGTGAAATACTTGTATGTAAACCAGTGGCGAACCGTGTGTATCACCACTGGAACTTCTGTAGACCCCCCCCCCCCATTTGAACATTCGGTTGTTCTAGTCAGACGGACGTCACGGAGGAGTCACTTTATGCCTTATCTCATTTAGGCTTGTCTCTAAGATTGTCGCAGCCAATTTCCAAGTTGACCCTAGTTGGCAAAGGTATGAAATGTAGTGAAGTAACAGCACAAGTACAGTACTGCCTCCACTAGGGGGCAGTGTCAACCCGCATTTACATTTCCCCCACACCTGCAGCGCATGATAATTAACCGGCCTATTAAAGTCTACCCCGCACACTCATACTTTGCCAGATTGTCCTGATGACACAGACTCTCCAGCGTACCCGGACTGATTTCTGTTGCCGACCCTACCTGCACTGGTCCTGCCCGCCCTGCCTGGTTCCCGGTCTACCGCCTGTCCCTGACTACGTCTCTGCCTGTCCCTGCCTGGTTCGTCTACCCTGCCCGGTTCTGATCACCTGCCTGTCCCCGACTACGTCTCTGCCTGTCCCTGTCTGTGTGATATTTATCGCAATAAATACCACTATCTGCCTTTGGTGTCTGTGTGCAGCATTAGGGTCCAAACCTAACCTGTGACAAAAACGCTTAACGTGAAAAGGCTTAACGTAACTTAAAGTTCCAAAACAGAGCTCAATAATCACCAAATGTCTCTGGCATATGTCTTGTCATTAGCACTTTCACCTGTCACAATATCAAAACATAAATCCTACTATTACGGAAGTTATGTTACATTAAGTGTTTTCCTCTCATAAAGCTGCTTAAGACTTTTCCTTACTGGCTCAATAGAGAGGAAAACACTTTATGTCACATAACTTCCATCATGGTAGCATTTAAGTTGAGATATTTTGACAGGTGAAAGTGCTAATAACAAGACATGCCAGAGACATTTGGTGATTATTGATCACTGTTTTGTAACTCTTAGTTACGTTAAGTCTTTTCACGTTAAGCGATGCAAAGAAAGATCAAGTCAAAACTCTCAATTTAAATGCACAACAATGCTTAACAAACTCAAGACAGCCATTAACTAATCATTCGACAAGTGTCGAACAACCAGCTCAACGAGACGCAACTGATCACTGCTTTATGACCGGGTTATCAATGTATCGATAACCCGGTCATAAAGATGATCACTGCTTTATGACCGGGTTATCAATGTATCGATAACCCGGTCATAATGCTGATCACTGCTTTATGACCGGGTTATCAATGTATCGATAACCCGGTCATAAAGATGATCACTGCTTTTCAGATCCAAAATAAGTTGCCTTTCAATAGCTATGGAAGCTAATGCAGTGAGTCGGGATTGTCCTGTTCTGTTCCTCCATATGTTTTTATCCGTTTGAGGACAATGTCCTTTCCACAGATGCAGTGGTGACGGGGATCGTTAAAAAGTTTTTATAATGTCCATCTTTTCATTGAATGGTCATCTTGAATAGGGTACTAACAACAATTCCGCAAAAACATCATCTTCACCTGTTGCCATTTCGACGTAAAAAAACCTACGTAGAAAAAACAACGTAGCACAACGCTACGCTAGGTCTCGAGACAGTATACCTTCTAGCGCACTATGGATCTGTGGGGAAATCTGAAAGAATACGCCCATTGGCTACAAATCACTATATGATTGGTTGATCAAATTGTCAATCCAAACGTACGCTCCAAAGCAATCGGGAGTACTTTGGTTGAAGGATATTTTTCCCAGCAACCCAGAAAAATATCTGATTGGTTACATTGTTTTTCCAACACAAAACCACTCAAATGCGTCGTGCATGGACCGAGAAAGACAAACAAATCAACGTAACACTGTAATATAACAGATAACAACACAGATACCATTCTCATTTATTCATTTGATTAAAATTGTATTAATACAATTAATTCGATTTTTTTTGTTTCATCTGAGAGTTCCGGGGTCTTCTCTGAATACCTTGAAGGCCCTGACGCTTCACCACTGATGTAAACATACATTATGGTATTTTAATGTTCTTTTAACCTACCATACACATTTTTTTTTAATTTGCGGAGGTGGAGACAGTGGAGGTGAATAGAGGTGACGTATTTCCGGAGTGGAGCTCCACTTGCCCATGAGTCTGCAGCCAGACGCTCTTGTAGGAGTGAGGTGAACGGAACGGACACGCACACAGTGTGTGTGTCTTGACCTCCGCCGAACCCCTGAGACTGACTAACTGAACCCCTGGGATTCGATCGAACCCAGGTTAAGAACCACTGCTATAGAGTCATAATCTGAAAGCCGTGCCCACGGGGGGAGGGGGAGGATGGGACGGACGGACATTTCATCGCTCTCCATTGACTGAAACATGTCTAAAAGCTGGTAGCTGACTCTACCAACAAGATAAATAATTCCTTTTTTTTTTTCGGTTTGGCAGTTTGTAAAAATGTAATTCTGGGTTCTTTATCTTGTTGGTTGAGCATCCTGTCACAAAGCAGCTTTTAGGCATGTTTCAGTTTTTTGTTAGAAGTCAAAAAGGACAAAGAGGCACCTTCCCGCAATGCAACTTCAATGGAGAGCGATCTATTGCCCCCCCCTGGTGTGGGCGTGGCCTAAATGCGCTCTGTCTATAGTTGAAAAAATATATATATCTTTGCCCTTTGATGCAGCGCAAATGTCAAACTCCGCCTATGCTTCCTATACAGTGTTTGGTAAAGGAGCGCGTCGTCAGTCTGTACGAATTAGCACGGCAGGCTCCACCATGCTGCAGTTGATGTATTTGATGCTTTGTTCAATAAAGACATTGAACTTAATATCCGGACCTCTGAGAAGGATTCTTATTCCTCCCGAGTAGAAATTATACTAAAGTCTGCGTGCAAGATGTCGCCGACGTGGACGTTCAATGGTACAACCAAAGCAATTACCGACTGCAGCAAACGGAGCGCGAGGGGAACCCCAAAACTGCCACGGTCGAGATAACGTACGACGAGTGGAGCAAAGGGATGAAGTGGTACTGCGAAGCCAAGATCTCTGGGACAACGGACCCCCCCGTGCGCAAAGTGTTTGAGAAGAATAGTGGTGAGTGGATTATTTTTTACATAAAATACATAAAATACAAAACTGCCATAGGATTTTAGGTATTTTAGAGTGTATCAATAAATAGTAGGTTGCATCAATAAATATCAGGTTGCATGAAGTAGTAAAGAATTGTGAATGCATTTTTTTATAATAGGTCTATATTATTATTATTATTATTATTATTAATTAAGTAACTTACTTATTCATTTATGTGATTTCCTTTACTACTTGGTTCACACTTTCTGTACTACTTTCTGTACTACTGCACTGTACTGCGCTGTATTCATGATGCTGCTGCACCACTGGCACACAATGCTTTAAAGGGTTTTTGTAAAAAAATAATAATAAACATGTACATATCATTTAAGTCACTTTGCTGCTCTTTTTTTGTTAAGTTTTATTGTACATATTATTTATATTGTTCTGGTGTGTTGTTTTGGAGATTTATACTGTGGGAGGGAATAAGGAGTAAGCATTCCTATGTACTTGTTACAAATAAAAATCTGTAATACAATACTCATTGTTCTCTCATGCTTGCAGGACCCAGTATAGTTATCCCATCTGTTTATCTGATACCTCCGGTAGACGATTTGAGTTACCGGAACATGACCCTGACTTGCTTTGTGAAAGGCTCCTAGGGTCTTGGGTCCTCAAAACAAACCCATCGTCATCTTAATTATGGAGGAGTCCACCGGGAACGTGAACATTATCAACCTGAACCTTCTGAGTCCTCTTCTACGTGCTTGTCCCAGTAGACGCTGCCCTGTGTTGCCCTGTGTTAATCCCCCTGTGTGTTCTGTGTGTGTGTGTGATGCAACATGCTGCGTGTTTGTCTTTCTTTAAAAATGCTGATTCTAAATCCAAATAATAAAAAAAAACTTTAACTTTACATCTTGTTAGTGTTCGTCCCGTGCAGCCTAGTTAATTTGCAACGTATTTTAGGCCTGCCTATGAATGAATGCGAATGTGATAATATTCATCATAATATAGACTATAATATCCATACATTATACACATTGATTCAATACAACTGATTTGGTCAACAGTGGTGACAGTTTGGCATCATGTGGTCCATGCTACTCCACAGTGCTCAGGTCAGACATTCACTGAGGAATCGGTGGCACTAAACTAAACAGCCATCCCTCTCAGACATTTAAAAATACTGCACATTTTGCACTGTTTGATATTGGTTTAGCTGTTAGTCCTGTCCTGTTTCTGTGTGCTTATTTTGCCTCTACTCGGTCTTGCCCTAAAGAAGGAAGGGATCACTTCATGTAGACTCAAATCAATCGACCCCCCCCCCCCCCCAAATGAGTGCAACTCACAAATCAAGCAAAACAACATCACTGTGATTGTTAGTACCGAATTGTACAAAAGTAGCTGATAAAACAAGGTGTTATATGTATATTTAACTAAACAGGTCTACATGTCTACGACTGATCACAATGCTTATATATATTACTTAATGTGGGACACTACATTCATATTTTGTGAATGTTTGACTACGGCTGTTTTTTAAATGTTTATTGCTAGCAGTCATACATTTTTAGATCAATAATAAGTATAGTCTTTAGAGAAGAAAAACAATCTATCTGTGCGACCTTATTGGTGTTTGCCAGCGACATAAGGTCTGCATCAATCTCATAAAATATGTATCCTGGTGATATTGTGTGAAAGAATGTGTAATGATCGGGACACATTATCAAGTGGTCTCTATCACCTCTGTCTCCCAGCGTTTCTTGCCCTGACCGAATGCCAGTGGAGTGACGCCACGGATGGAGAACAAGACAGCATGCAAAGCACAGCTCACACCTTCATCATCCTTTTCCTCATCATGCTGGTCTACAGCATTGGAACAACGGCCATCAAGGTACAGGGAGGCCTCGAGAGGAAGTCTTTGTTTTGAATGTCACAAACAATTAAGTTCATTTTGCATCTTGGTTGATTTATCTCTAAATATTGTACATTGTGAATAATATTAATCATCTTAATGTCAATATAGTCTGGGAAAAAACATGAAAACAGGTAAATGACACTTTCATAACTTATGATAAATACTAATTAATATTTATGTAATAATAATAGATTAAATACTAATGCTTTTTCTTTCATTTTCTTTCATCTCTTTTAGATCAAATGAAGCCAAATTCTTTCAATTTGCATCTATTATTAAACAATATGTGATGAAAGAGGTCCTTACTAAAGAAAGTTTGCTCCTACGCAGCTGATCAGTCAACTTAAAATATTTCTACAAGGATGATGTGTAGGTAAAAGGGTTTGTACATTTAGCAATACTGCACCACAGTACTGGAGAGTCCATGTGAACTGTTCCATGCTGACTTAAAGAGATGCTGACCTCATGTAATGAATTAACTCAACACCAGCACTCGACAGACCACCTTAAAATAACACAGGTGGTGGTTAATGATCTTACCAACCTGACTTTCAATAAAGACATGCTACAGAAACAGATACTGAAAGTCATGTAAATTGCTCTGAGATATTAAAATGTGTAGCCTATTTCCCTTGCTGGTATATTTAGTCTTGCACCTGGTGTCTTTAACGCACCGCTGAGGCTACCAAGTTTCACTTCTGCTTTTCATGGGGCTTTTTTTAGGCTTGCGGTGTTGCTTTATGGTCCTGCCTGCCGTCTGCTCAGCCGTGTCCTGCTCTAACATGTGTGCAAACAGCCCTCCGCATCCTCCTCCAGCCCAAAGACTTGGTTACTTGTTGACTTTACCAGCTAGCTTGAGTTAAAGGATATGGGACACTTTGTAAATAGTTATCTTTTGGTTACGTGTACAGATGAAATTGGTGTATTTTAAACTTGTAATTAATCTGTTAGTGCTTTATTTTATTGGATGATAAAGAAGTCACAGTGGAGCGGGTTGTCCCTCCAAGCGTCTCCCTGTACCCGGTCTGGAGAGACCGGTCTGGGGCCTCGCAACTGAGCCTGGTCTGCAGTATGAGCGGATTCTATCCAGACAAGCTGAGCGTGGCGTGGCTACTGGACGGCCTTCCTCTTAATATATCCCCAGTCCAAGAGATGCTGCAAAGTGTTGAGGGAGGAGAGAAAACATTCAGCCTCAACAGCGAGATTCAGCTGACCGATGAGTGGAAAAAGGGCCCGAATGTTCAGTGCAAGTCAACGCACGATGACGAAAATGAGCAGACAAGAAACATCAGCCTCTGTGCAAGTAAGTACAAGTACCTTATTTCTCTGAGAAAAGAGCAAAATAAACGTTTTTTTCTTTGCTTTCTGCATAACTGCTCGCAGCCTTTAGACACTGTTCCTTATTATGCTGCACAGGGTCCATTGGTATTAGAATTGTATGTGTGACAACCAGCCCTTTACTCCTGGCAGTTTATTCGTCCCCACCATCCGTTCATCTGACGACTCCCAGCTTCCAGACCGTTATGAAGACAGGATCCGACGTCACCGTTGCATGTATGGTCCGCTCTGCATTTGACATCAAGGTGACCTGGCTTCTGGATGGCAAAGTGCAAACAGGGAAAGACAGGGTGAACCAGGCTAGAGAGGAAGCATTAACCAGCAGCAACCTCACAGTCTCCTCCAGCGAGTGGAAACAACTAAACTCCATCACGTGTCGGGCCCAACATCGCTGCTTCACTACAGTTGAAAAGACCCAGAGTGTGGCAGGTAACACACACAATGGAACTTGACAAACTAGTCGATTTTTACTGACCTAAATAGTGTAACTGGGAACCTTATCCTGTATGTGCCTGTGTGTTTGTTGCCCAGGGCCTACACTGAGTACTCCATCAGTGCTGATTAGAAGATACTTCCCAGACTCGATAACAGAAGAAGGAGCTTTTCTGGAGTGCGCCATAACAAAGCTCTCCTCCAGTGACCTCTACATAACCTTTCAGGCCAACGGGGGCGACATCTCTGAGAAAATGTACCTGGATCTCCCAAAAGCCTCAGACCTCCATTCTATCATTAGACGATTCCCTGTCCCCAGCGATCATTGGAGCAAAGACAAGACATTCACCTGTAAAGTGACTCAAGGCTTTTCCAACACCTGGCTCTCCAACTCCATTGGGAATATGTTCAGTAGGTGACTCCCTTGACATGTCCTAGTTGTTATCATGATGATGTCACATTACTCATCCTGGCTTTTTTCAGTTTAAGCTGACACGATTCTGTTATTTGGATTCGTCTAGGTGACCCGTCAGTAGAGCTCCTGCTCGTTCCCACTAAAGACTCGAGACTTCAGAAACTATTGTGCAATGTGTGGGGCTTCAGCCCTCAGGTCAAATGGCTGTCTGGATCTCAGCACCAACCTGCATCTAGTGAGGACATCTGGATGGGGGAAGATGGACGAGTGGCTGTAAGCAGTCATCTCAGCATCTCTCAGACAGAGTGGCAGTCCGGGAATGATTTTACCTGTCAAGCCTCAGACAAGAAGTACAACACAAAGGAGGTTGTCAGTAAGACCATAAGCCGATGTTCAGGTAAAGTATGAACAATAGGAGAGGAAGATAATTGAAACAATCACCTCAAACTGCAAAACTCCTAGTAGTATAAAGTGCATAACTTGTATTTAACACATGTATTTAAACATTTATTGTACTTTAACACTACTTTTAACATATCAGTAAGGACATCATTTTGGTTTGTAATCATACCGCACAGGGTCCATTGGTATTAGAATTTCATTTGTGACAACCAGCCCATTTCTCCTTGCAGTTTATGTGTCCCCACCATCCGTTCATCTGACGACTCCCAGCTTCCAGACCGTTATGAAGACAGGATCTGACGTCAACGCTGCATGTGTGGTCCACTCTGCATTTGACATCAAGGTGACCTGGCTTCTGGATGGCAAAGTGCAAACAGGGAAAGACAGGGTGAACCAGGCTAGAGAGGAAGCTTTAACCAGCAGCAACCTCACAGTCTCCTCCAGCGAGTGGAAACAACTAAACTCCATCACGTGTCGGGCCCAACATCGCTGCTTCACTACAGTTGAAAAGACCCAGAGTGTGGCAGGTAACACACACAATGGAACTTGACAAACTAGTCGATTTTTACTGACCTAAATAGTGTAACTGGGAACCTTATCCTGTATGTGCCTGTGTGTTTGTTGCCCAGGGCCTACACTGAGTACTCCATCAGTGCTGATTAGAAGATACTTCCCAGACTCGATAACAGAAGAAGGAGCTTTTCTGGAGTGCGCCATAACAAAGCTCTCCTCCAGTGACCTCTACATAACCTTTCAGGCCAACGGGGGCGACATCTCTGAGAAAATGTACCTGGATCTCCCAAAAGCCTCAGACCTCCATTCTATCATTAGACGATTCCCTGTCCCCAGCGATCATTGGAGCAAAGACAAGACATTCACCTGTAAAGTGACTCAAGGCTTTTCCAACACCTGGCTCTCCAACTCCATTGGGAATATGTTCAGTAGGTGACTCCCTTGACATGTCCTAGTTGTTATCATGATGATGTCACATTACTCATCCTGGCTTTTTTCAGTTTAAGCTGACACGATTCTGTTATTTGGATTCGTCTAGGTGACCCGTCAGTAGAGCTCCTGCTCGTTCCCACTAAAGACTCGAGACTTCAGAAACTATTGTGCAATGTGTGGGGCTTCAGCCCTCAGGTCAAATGGCTGTCTGGATCTCAGCACCAACCTGCATCTAGTGAGGACATCTGGATGGGGGAAGATGGACGAGTGGCTGTAAGCAGTCATCTCAGCATCTCTCAGACAGAGTGGCAGTCCGGGAATGATTTTACCTGTCAAGCCTCAGACAAGAAGTACAACACAAAGGAGGTTGTCAGTAAGACCATAAGCCGATGTTCAGGTAAAGTATGAACAATAGGAGAGGAAGATAATTGAAACAATCACCTCAAACTGCAAAACTCCTAGTAGTATAAAGTGCATAACTTGTATTTAACACATGTATTTAAACATTTATTGTACTTTAACACTACTTTTAACATATCAGTAAGGACATCATTTTGGTTTGTAATCATACCGCACAGGGTCCATTGGTATTAGAATTTCATTTGTGACAACCAGCCCATTTCTCCTTGCAGTTTATGTGTCCCCACCATCCGTTCATCTGACGACTCCCAGCTTCCAGACCGTTATGAAGACAGGATCTGACGTCAACGCTGCATGTGTGGTCCACTCTGCATTTGACATCAAGGTGACCTGGCTTCTGGATGGCAAAGTGCAAACAGGGAAAGACAGGGTGAACCAGGCTAGAGAGGAAGCTTTAACCAGCAGCAACCTCACAGTCTCCTCCAGCGAGTGGAAACAACTAAACTCCATCACGTGTCGGGCCCAACATCGCTGCTTTACTACAGTTGAAATTAACCATAGTGTGGCAGGTAATACACACAATCTAACTTGACAAACTAGTGGATTTTTACTGACCTAAATAGTGTAACTATGAACCTTATCCTGTATGTGCCTGTGTGTTTGTTGCCCAGGGCCTACACTGAGTACTCCATCAGTGCTGATTAGAAGATACTTCCCAGACTCGATAACAGAAGAAGGAGCTTTTCTGGAGTGTGCCATAACAAAGCTCTCCTCCAGTGACCTCTACATAACCTTTCAGGCCAACGGGGGCGACATCTCTGAGAAAATGTACCTGGATCTCCCAAAAGCCTCAGATCTCCATTCTATCATTAGACGATTCCCTGTCCCCAGCGATCAATGGAGCAAAGACAAGACATTCACCTGTAAAGTGACTCAAGGCTTTTCCAACACCTGGCTCTCCAACTCCATTGGGAATATGTTCAGTAGGTGACTCCCTTGACATGTCCTAGTTGTTATCATGATGATGTCACATTACTCATCCTGGCTTTTTTCAGTTTAAGCTGACACGATTCTGTTATTTGGATTTGTCTAGGTGACCCGTCAGTAGAGCTCCTGGTCGTTCCCACTAAAGACTCGAGACTTCAGAAACTATTGTGCAATGTGTGGGGCTTCAGCCCTCAGGTCAAATGGCTGTCTGGATCTCAGCACCAACCTGCATCTAGTGAGGACATCTGGATGGGGGAAGATGGACGAGTGGCTGTAAGCAGTCATCTCAGCATCTCTCAGACAGAGTGGCAGTCTGGGAATGATTTTACCTGTCAAGCCTCAGACAAGAAGTACAACACAAAGGAGGTTGTCAATAAGACCATAAGCCGATGTTCAGGTAAAGTAGGAACAATAGGAGAGGAAGATAATTGAAACAATCACCTCAAACTGCAAAACTCCTAGTAGTATAAAGTGCATAACTTGTATTTAACACATGTATTTAAACATTTATTGTACTTTAACACTACTTTTAACATATCAGTAAGGACATCATTTTGGTTTGTAATCATACCGCACAGGGTCCATTGGTATTAGAATTTCATTTGTGACAACCAGCCCATTTCTCCTTGCAGTTTATGTGTCCCCACCATCCGTTCATCTGACGACTCCCAGCTTCCAGACCGTTATGAAGACAGGATCTGACGTCAACGCTGCATGTGTGGTCCACTCTGCATTTGACATCAAGGTGACCTGGCTTCTGGATGGCAAAGTGCAAACAGGGAAAGACAGGGTGAACCAGGCTAGAGAGGAAGCTTTAACCAGCAGCAACCTCACAGTCTCCTCCAGCGAGTGGAAACAACTAAACTCCATCACGTGTCGGGCCCAACATCGCTGCTTTACTACAGTTGAAATTAACCATAGTGTGGCAGGTAATACACACAATCTAACTTGACAAACTAGTGGATTTTTACTGACCTAAATAGTGTAACTATGAACCTTATCCTGTATGTGCCTGTGTGTTTGTTGCCCAGGGCCTACACTGAGTACTCCATCAGTGCTGATTAGAAGATACTTCCCAGACTCAATAACAGAAGAAGGAGCTTTTCTGGAGTGTGCCATAACAAAGCTCTCCTCCAGTGACCTCTACATAACCTTTCAGGCCAACGGGGACGACATCTCTGAGAAAATGTACCTGGATCTCCCAAAAGCCTCAGACCTCCATTCTATCATTCGACGATTCCCTGTCCCCAGCGATCATTGGAGCAAAGACAACACATTCACCTGTAAAGTGACTCAAGGCTTTTCCAGCACCTGGCTCTCCAACTCCATTGGGAATATGTTCAGTAGGTGACTCCCTTGACATGTGCTAGTTGTTATCATGATGATGTCACATTACTCATCCTGGCCAACTTTCTTTTTTTAGACCCAAAGCTACCAACTGTGGAGATATTACCGTTGTCCGACTGGGAGGCATTGGGTTCCAATGCGGCCACACTACGCTGTTTAATCTCTGGCTTCTTCCCAACTGACATCATGGTGACCTGGGAGAAGGATGGCCTTGGGGTACCATCGTCTGACTATGTCATCAGCCCTGTGTATAGATACCCTGGAAGCAGCACGTACTCCACCAGTAGCAGGCTAAACATATCCATAACTGAACAGGACCAGGAGTCCACTTATACTTGTGTAGTCAAACACAATTCATCTCAAGAGTTACTCAAAAGCAACATAGAGCATGTGTTTGGTAAGCATTGAATTCATGCATAAAATACTTCACAGATTTTGTTTCAGTATTTAGTATATGATGTAGCACTGTAGTTCTCTGTATGTTGGAAGAATGGAGGAATGCTGTAGGCAGGAATATCATCTTCTGGAGAAAGATGATTATCAAATTTGAATTTAAAAAGTGACAACAGAAATCCGTAATTGACTTCTGATTATGTTATTAAGGGTTATCAAGGTGTGCAATACGCATCACAAAATGATCATCCATAATTGGATGATTGCCCTATATCCCTCAAGCCGATACAATATGTGGAGTCTATTTTCTCTCCTGGCTACGTAGCCAAGCGGCTCACCAGTAATCGTACACTTACAAACTACACAAAACAGCCACTTGGTCAAAGAGTTTTCAGATTTCTGCCTTGACCCTTGCGCATCTTGGATTGTGTGTGCTGCTTGTGTCAACCTTCACATCATTATCATTCTCCTTCAGGCTCACTGTCCCCCAGCCGGCCTTCAGCGGTGCTTCTGCAGGGCCCTCAGGAGCTGGTGTGCCTGGCTTATGGATTCAGTCCAGCCCAGTCCATCAGTATCACCTGGTTTCTGGACGGTACCGCATCGCTCCAGAGTTACAATACTAGTGAACCTCACAGAGGTCCAAAGGGGAAGTTCAGCATCCAAAGCCGACTCTCTCTTTCTCCCTCCAAATGGCTACCTGGGGAGGTCTACACCTGCAGGGTAAACCATTCCACCGCCACCATAGCCCTGAACATCTCCAAACCAGGTGTGTACATGCGCACGTCTTGTCTTTGTCGTTGGGGCATCAAGATTGTCCTACACATAGTCTACACAATGGCATACTACTGAATAGACCTTGTGGGTGATTTTGTTTATGGACCCACCTATGTTGCTACGAGAAATCGGTTGCTACTGTGAATTATCTATAGAAAAAACAAATAGGGTTTGCAGGTTGTAATATCTGTCACGATTAAGATATTTGCCGGCCTGTAAGTAGAATGTAGAATTTGGGTATCTCGTCAATGTTAGCTAAATTCTCTGAATTCTCAAAAGCCTTGTCAATGAGCTAGTAGCATATTTTCACATTACGCATTACGGACTATAAGTCGTGCTTTTTTTTAGCTGTCTGGCTGGTCCGGAGACTTATATACTGGATTTTGTAGGGACGCTCAGATTAATTGGTCATTATCGTAGTTATTGGTTGATTTGATCAGTAAACAATAGAATATATATAATAGTTATCAATTTATTATACTTTATCAGGTCTTAATTATATTTCTGCAATGAATTTCAAATAGTTACTCTAATAAGTTATTAATAATATATAATACTTAACAATATATGGAAATTTAAATGGAAGATGGAAACCCCCATTCACTATGTGATCAGCATAGTAAGCATATGTGATCGGCAATCGGTTTCGGCAAATTCTGATTCCGGTGATCGGCCCCAAAAACCCTGATCGGAGCATCCCTAGTATTTTGCCTGACTCTGTTCAAATGACAGCCAAGAGATGGCCCTGTATACACTCGTGACAACTGAAACCTGTTGTAGCCTACCACCCAAAAAAAACAACAGAAAAAAGAATGTGACTCATACACCAAAGCGACTTTCTCTTAACGACACATTTTTTGATAAGAGCGACTAATACTCAGGTGCGACTTATAGTCCGGAAAGCAGGTACTTACTAGGGCGGTGGTTTTCATCCACTGAACAAAATGTAAAATAACTTATTTAATTGCGCAATAGGATTGGCACAATCAAATAATTGACTATTGTGTTAGCAACACAAACTGAGCTTTTTAAATGCTCCTTTTTTTAACGTTGACCGCATTTAATTCTAAATGTTTGTTCCAAACCTTTCACAGATATTATTGAAGGAATTGTGTTCTTTGACGAGAACAAACTGGTTTTTGTCCAAGACGTGGAGGAGGGGAACTGGTTGATGACCAGTACCTTCCTCCTCCTCTTCTTCGTCTCCCTCTTCTATGGCTTCGTGGTCACGCTTATAAAGGTGAGAGAAACGGACGATGGGTAGGTACACAAAGATATGTTCATGTTACTGTTTCCAACGTTTAACACGATGGTTGTTTAAAAATGTTGTTGCAATGTTTCAGACAAAGTGACGAGGACCTCAAGAAACATCTAGCGCTACTGTTATACCAGCAGAAAGGCCAAGGATTTCTGGCACATTACTGAAGATATTTTAGATGAGACGAAGGTTTATCTAAAGTCCTTTCCATTTCCAGCTTATTAATTCATCCATACCGGGCAATAATAACAAAACAACTTCCCTTCACGTCTGTTGCGTCATCACTTTGTTGTGTTGTTCACCTCATAAAATAAAACCATCATTTAAAACCTTGACGCCGGCATCGTGTCAATGTTTTTCGGACCTGAACGCATATACTTACAATGTTCACAAATTGGTTGGCGGAGACTGGCAAAAAATACTGAGGATTTTACTCCTGATTGCGGCAATTTGATTAATTCATTGGTTAATTGAAAATATATTTGATTTTGACATTTGACATTTTGACAACGGACTTAATGAATTTAATGAATTGCCGCAATGACATTAATTCATGTAATGAATTAATGTCATACAAAATAAAAACATCATTTTGTTAATCTATATTTTATGCATTATTCAGCTAAGAAACCCAACGGTCCAACCTTCACACATTCAGTATTCGGCTCAGAATGTTCCAGAAGTAAGAATGGTATATTGTGTCATAATATTAAGCAAAGTTAAAGACTAAACTCCACTAACTTAACTGGTAATGTGGATAATAATAATGCATTTTATTTACATATTTATAGTGTTTTACAACATGTTATTCGTAGTAGTGTCAGCATAAGATACTAAACTGTACTATTCTGAATAACACCACGTTATCCGTACATAGATGTCAAGCTTAAACATGACCATGGCATGCATGGTTATGCATGGTCTTATGATACAGAATTCTAACAAATACACACTGCCCATATTCCACGTGATATCTGCCTCATGTCATTTCCAATATGTATCAATTTAAAATGTACCATACATGTTGGATTTGGTGTGGGTATCTCTATTGTGATGAGAGAGTGGGTTTGTGTGTGTGTGTGTGTGGGGGGGAGGGGGATGCAGAGTCCTTATTTTCCATATAGCTAAATAATGTCTCTTTAGAAGTTTATGTAATGCTATTTAATTGGAGGATTTGGACCCCATGGGCTAAACGCTGGATTTATGTATTCCGTGTCCTCACATCTGTTGTCGTAGGCATTTCATTCCCAGACAGACAGTAAACGGAACGTATTATACTTAAAAAATAAAAGAAAAACAGCAGGCTTAACCAACAAACCAAATATCGAAAATAAAGATGTCATAACGAAGTTCCACATGGAAGAATTTTCTTGAGAAAATCCCAACAGAAGGTAATCCCAACAGAAGGTAAGTCATTAGGAGACTATTGAAATAGTCACATGCAGTTAAAGGGCTCGCTGCATAGGTCTGAAGGGAAGGAGACGCATGCGATTCTGAGGCATGGTCTGAGCATTAAGCCCATCTTTCTTTTCTGCACCAAAAGCTGAGGCTGAGGTAATCCATGGGAGACCTCATTCTACTGGCATACACAGATCAGACCACAGTTTGACCCAGCGCAAACACACACACACACACACACACACACACACACACACACACACACACATACGTGTTGTAGTTCTAGGTTAGGATACTACACTCATTCTTATTTATATTTTGTTGGTGGTGGTCGGGGGGGCGACAGATACATCGGTGACCTTCTCCAGAACCTCGGAGCATCATGAGTTTGGGACAGGCCTGCATCTTCCTCCGGCGCGGGAACAGAAGACAGGCAAGTTGAGGATGCTATTGACCAGCACCATAACTACTTAACTCTGCACCGTGTGTGTCTTTAACCAGTGACTTTTTAAAAGGCTCAGAAGGTAAACAAAGTAACCTACTTCATGATAGTGCTGAAATAGGACTACTGAAATACTATGGTAGAATATGCACTATTGCATTATTATGACTAGTGTGTCTTTATCCTGGGGTCTTTTGAAAATGCTCCAAAAAAGGAAAGGGAAGGAAAACAGATTTTCTTGTTTGTGTTCATATTAGCGTCGCTCCTATACATGAATGTTAGCTGATTTATTGACCAATTCAAAAGAGAACCTCCACCTCTGTTACGACATTGGGAAATGGGTTATATCATACATAATATCAAAGTATATGCCTGGGCCTTTGCAGCATTTCATAAATAACCAAGACGTTCTAAAGCAAAATATATGTGTATGCCTCCCTCAAGTAAATGCAATTAGACTGAAAACACACTTCCTATCCACTATCCTGCTGATTCTAAGCATTCAATTAATTGAAAGACTAAATGTCCAGTGACTCATAATCCAATGGTTCTACAAAATTGAAAATCATCCAAATATATGTACAATACGTACAATACAAAATACACATTTTTAATATAGGTCTAGAAACTGCTGCATATGTTTTTGTCACCATGACATGACAACTTACTATTTGACCATTTTCTTCTTTCTCTGAATAATACACCTGGCATATATCTTATTTTAAACATGTTTATCAGTAATTCATCTCTAAAACCACTCCAAAAATCAGCAGAGCATGAATAAAGAGTAAACGTTTCAATATGTTTCTTTACAGCCAAGGCAACTAACCAATGAGGAAAAAGAAGGTAGGCTATAGGATCCGACCTTTGTTTTCATGGAAAATCCTTCTTAACATCATCTTTTTCAAGCATACTGATTGGATTGTATGGTTTTTATTTGGTTGGTAGAGTTACGGGAGGCTTTTGAGGAGTTTGATAAGGACAAAGATGGCTTCATAAGCTGTAAGGACCTGGGCAACCTCATGAGAACTATGGGATACATGCCAACTGAAATGGAACTCATAGAACTAAGCCAGAACTGTAAGTCTCTCCGTTGGTCTTATTCACCTTGCGGCCATCTTGGTTTCATCCAAACTGAATCCTTTGTTCGTGTCAATTAAATTTATCACAATCATATTTCTGTCACAAATAACTCATGCCATTTATTACCTGAAATGGTAATACACTGTAGTTTAGTGGTGTTAATCTCTTAGGGCGCTCTCGGCTGTATGATTTAAAGCATGACACATACGCTCCACAGGTTAACCACTGGCTTAGCAATGGTATGATTTCTAATGGCCTCTAGTGGAACGTGTGGTTTTCAATGTACTGCAGTGGGAGGAAGAGTAGACTTTGAAGATTTTGTGGAACTGATGACCCCCAAGCTTCTGGCAGAAACGGACGGGATGATCGGGCTGAAGGAACTTAAAGACGCATTTAAAGAGGTGAGATTGTTTATATATCGTTTATATATATAGTATGTGTTATAACTGCTGAAAGCAATTACTGGACAATCCCAGTAAGTAATAACTAATAGTTTTGACGGTCCGGGAACGCGATACTTGACGAGAGAGAATTGTGTGATCTGGTCCCTCCGAAATGGCAGCGGCCATTTTCAAAACAACATCATTTAGAATTCATGAATAAACAATTTCTATGTGGAGAAAAGTCTTTTTTTCCGTCTTTCTGTTGACTGTTTAGTTTGACTTGGATGGCGACGGCTCCATCACCACTGAAGAGCTGCGCCATGCGATGACCAAGTTACTGGGCGAGAAGACCCTCAAGACGGAGGTGGAGCAGGTCGTTCGGGAGGTGGACCAAGATGGAGATGGCACAGTTGACTTTGAGGGTGAGAGGCAAACCACACACACACACACACACACACACACAAATCCAGGTGTATTGCCTTAATTGTCTACAGCTGATAGTAATCCAAGAGACATGTATGTAATTAAGACTTTTACTTCAAATGTAGCACACAATGCCATTGAGGTCTGTCAAATAAATTCAGGCTTCATATGTCAAGCCATGCAGGACACAACGAGCAGTTCCACATAAGGAACTTATGTTCCTTATGTTCCTTATGTTCCTTATCCTTATCGTTTTTTTCTGTCTTTGGAATAATAAGTGGCAGTGGGATTTGGGCCTGTGTTTTTTTAACAGCTAGTGTTTGAGTTGTATTCTGCCCCTCTGAACCCCTTCATAAACTACCCATGATATTTTCCTGTGTTTTCTTGCAGAGTTTGTTAAAATGATGTCCCGTTAACGGCCCCATGAAGAAGACTTTGTACTTTCAACACTAAATATCATATATCTTATATCTTTTTTTTTTACATATCCTTACAACTGCTTATCAGAAACAACTTTTGGTTATTGTATGTATTTCAATATGTACTATTTGCTATGTAACGAAAAATAACAATTCACGTGTAAATGTCTGAAAATGTATTTGTATTTGTTTGGACTTAAAACTGGGACATAAATGTTATTTTATGCATTTGTTTGTTTGTTTGTATGTATGTATGTCTTCCTATTATGTTATGCAGTGACCAATGTCCTCAGAGAACCACAACCTTAATTGACATATTTGATCCTTGACGTATTTAATGATAAAGGATGGATTATCCACATCAATATCAAAGGTCCTTGACACCTGCTTTGGCAGTCTGGCACTCTTGCAGCCGCTTAGCACAGACAAACGTGTTGTTTCCATGACATTTTACACACCTGATCCACATACTAATCACTGCTGAACTGGCCGTGATCACTGGACCTACCCATTCACTACTTGTTGTTAGTAGTTGTGATCTGTTGGCTCCACCAATCCATCACGCGTAACGTGTTTCCGGAGGCTGTCCAACTGGAGAATTGATTGCAATAGAATAGATTACATTAATATTGTCTCCTGTAGAAATGACCTATAAAGTAACTTTAGCGTTAATGCTACATGCATGTACCAGAAAATTGTTACCAGAAAATGTTTTGGAACTATTGGCAATATATATATATATACATATATACATGTGTGTATATATGTATGTATGTATGTATGTATGTATGTATGTTTGTATGTTTACATGGAGATTAAATCCATAAATGTAATAGGCCTACATGAACATGTCTGAATTAATCTGTCTATCTGCCATGGATTAAGTTGAGGCTGTGTAATCCTGAGCAGGGGGCCATGACATGAGCAGATGGCAGATGAGGAAAAATTCCAGGAAATGAATCAAATACTTACTCTTACTCTGCAAACTGGAAAAGGTTTCGCCAGAGGTAGATATGAAACTCAACATGGAGAGGAAGCTTTTAGAACCATCGGCATTTAGGTTGTTCTTACAAAAATTCACACTCAAGGGACCTTAAGGCAATATTGGAGATGCATGGTGCAAAAATAACATTACCTTCTTGTATGGAAGGTAATGCATGTTTTAACATGTCTCCGAGGCTGTATATGAGACACCTTTTGTCACTTCAGAGGAAAGGTGCATTAATGTGTGATTTTCAGACCTCATAACGGACATTACAGTACAGTATATATCCTCCATGAAAGGCTAGCCGTTGGAAGTAGCTGGTTTGAAATTCTTTCTTAATTTCTTCAGTATTATATTTTGAGGAGAGGGTTACTGAATCCCACCTGCCTCTAGAGCGAGATAGGGTGTCTTGCTCAAGGACACCTTGACAGGTTTTTTGTGAGGATGAGCCGGGTGTTTGAACCAGCAACCTTCTCGTTGTGAAGTGACCGCTCTACCTCCTGAGCCATACTGCCGCCCCAAACAATGGCCTCCCATGTCAAGTGTCAGCTGTGACAGTGACATATTTTTTACAATGTCCTTTACATCAACACTTGGACCATGCCCATTTATTAGGTGCACACCATTTAATGTTTGGATCGAAACAGGAACCGGATGAATCAGCCGTCTGTGTGAACATTCACAGTGCATGCAGTACTTGAACCACAGTGTTTACGCAGGTTAAAAATAAAGTAAGAGAGGCTATATATCAGATGGATAGTTATAAGATCACTATCAGAAAGATAGACAGGCACATGCGAATACAGAAACATACAATATTTCCAGTAGGAAGTAGGAAGAGAGGGGGGAACCTAGAAGAACTGTGAACTATAGGCTTGTCCGGAAGTTGTCATTATGCTTATATTCTCACCATTTTTCACTTTGATTCTCAAAGCGTTTGCACATTGCAGAAGAAATATATTGCATGCACAGGCTCAAAACATGGCCTAAACTGGTTTGACGTGCGGGTCAAGAGGGTCGTCCACATGATATGCCCATAGTAGTGGTGTATTCCTCTCTAGGGGGGGGGATCATATCATAAGGGGGATGATATCAGCGTTCTGCTTATGTTTTGGTTGTCCAGTCGCCGGCTTACGTAAGCCGTCAGCGTAGATCCACACAGTGATCGGATGGCTGGAATGATGTGGACTTTCATGTATTTTGTTTATGTGAACCGCACGGACAAGCAAGGTTGAACTAAGGCATCGGATCGCTCGCGAGCGCGGCAGGAAGGATTCACAGGTCCGGGTTGAAAATGAAGTCCAGCGCTTGTCGTTCAGCCGCCGCCACGTTGGGGTGCCACAGATCAACGCTGAAAATGGCACGGGGGCCGTCTTCTGGTGGCCCTGAAACGTTCACACAACACAGCGTTGTCTGTGATGCCGGAGGTTGCTTTTAATGGGAAAATGTTGTTGTTGTTTTGTCCCTTTCATAGACTTTACATAGGAATATGCTTGCCTGGATTATAGCCCGGCTGAATAAACAATGAAGAAGAACAAGTGAAATGGTTTTTTTTAATAAAGTGTAATGTTTGTTGTACAGACCCTTGTGTGAAATGGTGTGAAGGAAGGAGTCGTCCACTAGAAGGCAGTGTCCTTCTGACCAGCGCTGAGGTTCACCACCGACCACCAGCTCACAAAGAGGTGGCGTCTGTAGACCTGCACACAATATTCATACTCCTCATATGTATACGATACCCGCCACCCACCTACCTGACACTAACCCGACCTTAATATGAAGGGATATTAGTTTGAGAGCTAGTTTCTTATATGAAAGAAAACCTGCTGCCGCAAGTTACCGGCAAAGCAACAAGCGTCAAGCGTAGTTTGGACGACCCCTGCTGGGGAGAAAAGGCCCTGCAAATCAGTCGAACATAAAACGTCTCTTTTTTTTTGTTTCTGTTCAATGAAATCTATTTCCCATGGTATGTTAGGTATATATCAAAAAGATTGTTGTTTGCGAAAAGTAAATAATCAAATGAAATCAGGTTTATTTCACCCATGAATACCAGGGTGGGAAATGAGTCATACGTGAGTGGTTGCACTGATGTATATTCAATTGATTGGTTCAATCAACCTCTTCAGACATCCAATTAAATTCGCTTTTGAAATTGTAATAGTTCTACAAAAAACGAAAATGGAAAAACATCAACAGACAATCAAAGAATATCAGAACATAACGCATTTAAGGAATCCTAAAATGTCTACTGCATGTACTATCTATGTATGTATTGCAAATTTAAATAACAAAAAATAAACATATGCCATGGGACTAATATACCGGTACTTCTTAACACTAGCTCGACCAAGATGGCTGCTGATGAACTCTCCAGGGGCCGGTTCTCTACTCACCCAGGTGGCATCGCAGGCGGGCGTTGGTGGGCCCGTAGGAGCCCCCCAACGAGACCCCGGGCCCCAGGAGCACGAAGCCGGCGCCCCCCAGGGAGTTGCTGCTGATGAAGGTCCGCAGTGAGAGCAACGCCCGGTACGTGTAGGGACAGGAGCGGCAGTTTCCCGCCATGCAGACCCCTGCGCTGTACAGGGGAAACCCCGTCTGGCCCTGGAAGAGACCGCACCAACTATTTGTTGCCACGGTAACATGTTAACCGTTTGTTTTTTGTTTTTATGTTTTTGTTTGTAATGTTGTAATGTTTGTAATGTCTCTTATAGTTATTGTGTTTTGGATATGTTTTTGGGATAACTTGTATGACTAAATTTGTTGTTTTGCCATAGGGGCTGTACCACAGTTTGATGAATGAAGATCGAAACATTGCATACACAATGAATACTAATACATTCCAGGTTTGAT
>JANIIK010000146.1:62500-120000 GCA_027704905.1 Muraenolepis orangiensis
TACAGTGTATTTCAGTACTGCATTACAGTGCAGCACAGCATTACAGTACAGCACTACAGAACAGTACTAGAGTACAGTGTATTACAGTACTACACTAGAGGACCCTCAGTAGAATGCATACCTCCACCACACCAAAAAGAATCCGGATTCGGATCCGGATCTGTGCCCAAATTCTAGTCAACAGTTCCGTGGCCCATAAGTCACCTAACCACCAAGTGTTGTCCAATTCTGTAATCATGCTAACAGACAGACAAACTGACAGACAGACAGACAAATAAAAACACAAACAGGGGTGAAAACATAACCTCCGTCCCATCTTCAATGGCGGAGGTAAAAACATTACTGCAGCACTACAGTACATTTGCGTTAACTGTGTACCCCGGACTGTACACACCGACAGGTACGACCACAAACCCGACACAGGCGGTGCCCGGGGCCGGCCACCCCCCTGAGACCACGCCCATCTCTCCCGGGGTGCTCACCACAGCCCTGACCTCGTCCCCGCCCGCGGCCTTGGCCGAGGAAGAGACTACAACCACCCTGATCACCACCACCACCATCACCACCATGCATGCTCCGGGTAAACCACACCTGACGTGCCGTTAGCTCGCTAGCTCACTCTCTTGGTCTGTGTTATCTGAAACAGAAATCGTGGCTTCCTCCACAGTTGATTAGCGGTGTCTGAAAGCATCTTTCTCTAGAGCAGAATAGTTGCGTCTGAAAGCAACTATCATCGTCGAGTTTGTTAACTCACTGACACCCAGCAGACTGGCGTGTTTTGTCACTTTTACACAAACCAAATTAATCCTGAAGAATTGCATTCCCAAGCAGTTGCTTTCTCAAGCAACCAACCACTTTCTCCCACACTGTTTTCTTCAACAGCTCTTTGTAATTACAGGCTGGTGCTCATGGGAAATGCAGTTTATTTATGCCAGAATATTCTGGCGTTTTTCCAGTTTCTTATGGACTGGGTAAAAGTTAAAAATGGAATAGACACACACACACAAAGAGAGGGACATCTACGTAGATTTTTTATTTGGTTTAATTATTATTTGTCCATAACAACACACTACATTTTTGAGAGACTGGTAGGAATTATTGATATTTTGCGTCTTCAATCATTTTATTCGGTCGCTTCTTAGCTATCTTGAAAGCTATGCTAAATATTCTATTCATCTGTCATATTCTAGTTTTGGCACTGGAGTCTTGTCATAGACCAGGCCATGCACACACACTCAAGCAAACGCAAGCACATATACACACACACACACACACACACACACACACACACACACACACACACACACTTGAGGCCTGATTCCGCCCTCTCTTTGTCTCCTGCTACAGTGCAGTGCAACGCCACCCTGTCAGGGATGGAGGACTCTGTGGAGTCCCCAGACACAGCCACCTCCGCCTCCTCTTCCTCCTCCTCCTCCTCATCATCCATGTCTCCCTTGGAGTGCACGTACAGCATCACTGTGTACTCTGGATATGGAGTGGAGATCCAGGTACCTCCCTTCACGCTCCACGACTATTTTTCTAATGCAACGCGTATGAAGCGTTGGCGCTCTCTTTGAGTTGAACACAGCCCAGTGTGGCAGGTGACACTTGGATGGACGCTTAACGGGATTAACTACCTGCAGGGTTTCATGAGCATGACATGCATCTAAATATAAAAATGAACTGTCGCTTTGGATTAAAGTGTCGACTATGAAGAGGGAATAGAAATAGTATCAGTCAAGACATACTGCACAATGCTGGAAATAGGTAATGATTATGAGTATGTCTACAAAGCTTGTTGCATGCGATGCAATTTAATAAATCCCGTTACGGTTTGTCTTTGAATGAAAAGGAGGCAAGCAAAGTCTATAAGGTTTTGACTTTCAGGTTTTGACTTTCAAACGTAAACGTAAGTGCTTTTCACAACGTGTGACCTTGGGTGTTCGATATGTCCTTTTGGTTTCTGTCTCTATAGGTGAGAAAGGTGAACCTCTCCAAAGACGAGTCTCTGACCATCCTCGGGTACGGAGGGGTGGGGCCAGAGTTGTTGGCCAATGAGACCCTGATGAGGGAGGGTCAGGTGATACGCAGCACAACCAACCAGGTGTACATTCACTATCGCAGCCTCCGACAGACCAATCACGGCATGTTCAGCCTCCACTACCAAGGTAAATGGGCCTGGTCATTGGCCAGGTTTTGCTTACACGCAACTCTCAACAATAGCATGTGACAATAACAATAACAATGTTCTGTCAGTGTGACAGGGTGAAATAGAATAAAAACGATTCTTTGTGGGTCACATAAAAGAACTGAAAGCAAAGTAATCAACTTAATATTGTATGTACCTGTAGCTGGACCGACACGCATGAACAAGCTTATGCTAGACTTATGTTGCATCGTTTTTAGTTTGTATAGTTCATTATTATGTCTAACTGTTATTTATTATGTTTTCTTTCCCTGCCACCTTCATTAAGCTTGTTTTATTTGTCGAGGAGTCCTTGAGCAAGACACCCTAACCCTAACTGCTCCCCGGTGCTTTATAAATAGCTGACCCCTGCTCCTAATACTAGGATGGGATCATTTAAATTATTATTATTATTTATTTCTCTTATTAAAAAAATAAGATCACACAAGATATGTTGTGTTCTTGATGAATCCTAGACAGGAAATGAGGGTGTCACAGCAGGCGTACAGGATAATGAGAAATAAGAATCACAATAGTTATAACATCATTCATTGAATTGGACATAAATATGAATTTATGAACATAAAACTAATATTCATAAATAATATGATACTAATATACAAATACACATACAAATATATGTATACACACATACAAACATACATACATACATACATACATACATACATACATACATACGTAGAATTTATATTTACCATTTTCATATTGTAGGCTAGGCCTAAATTTCTTTATTTTTTCTCTCTAGTTTCACTTGAAACTGTTACGTTCATTTTCCACTGTCAACTGGTGAAATTGCACAGGAGTAAAAAGGGTTAACCTTGTGGTTGTTTGTTTATTAAATGACCAGAAACCATGCTTTATTGTCAAGTATATCCTTATGGAGGTATTAAATGGCCTACATACATACATACATACATACATACATACATACATACATACATACATACATACATGCATACATACACACATACATACATACATACATACATGCATACATACACACATACATACATACATACATACATACATACATGCATACATACATACATACATACATACATGCATACATACACACATACATACATACATACATACATACATACATGCATACATACATACATACATACATACATACATACATACATACATACATACATACATACATACATACATACATACATACACACATACATACATACATACATACATACATACATACATACATACATACATACATACATACATACATACATACATACATACATGATTGAAGATATTGTCCATATCATCCAGCCCGAGCATTCATTGGGATCATGAGATAGCTCCGAGAATTGGAGGATGTTTCCAAACACCTATCAAATCCCTGGTTTCATGGTCGTCGCGTTGCCCATGACAACTGAGAGCAAACAAACGTTTTTTTATTTCACTGAAGATCCTTCCAGATTCTAAGAATAGAGATGTGGGTTTCACTAGGGGTGGTACTTATCTGCACAGGGAATTTCTGCCACAAAGAAATCGATGAGGACTGGGAATGTGTAATGATGATTACTCAACTGGCTGAATGTGGGACCCGGGTTCGGATCATTCTGAAGCTCTCTTTTTCCTTTAGTACATGACAAGAAAGGCCCACTTGTCCACATGCGCTGGGAGCACACACATAGAAGACGATATTAACTTTGCTTGCAGTGAGTTTTATCATGTTCATATTGGATTGTTTTGATCCCGGCAATTCCATTTTTAACGTGATCTGTAATATATATTTTAGATTAACTGAAATCCTTATGACACATATACAAGGGGAGCAGGATAGTCTCTGGTTTAGGGTGGATAGTCTCTGGTTTAGCGTGGTCGACTCAAAGGTTTGAACACCAATGTGTGCAATCTAGCTATAGGTGTCCTTTAGCAAGATGCCCTAACCACTACTTGCTCCTCAATGACGTGGATGTGTCACGACACTGAGTTTCTTTGGAATAGAAGCATCTGCTCAATGACTAAACAGTCACAAGCAGATCTGAGCCCCACAGACAGGAAGCATTGTTTATTAGCTCAGTGTGAGATGGAAGGGAGACGGTAATAACTTTACCCAGAGCCCAAGCCCATTCATTTCATATTCATCACAATTCTTCTAAAACAAATTCTTCCAAAACAGCCTTTCTGCTGTACTGTCCGTTCCCGGCGTCGCCTGAAGGGGGCGGCGTGACCGTGACGGACATCCACCCCGGGGGTCTGGCCCATTTCCACTGTGACCCCGGCTTCCAGGTCAGGGGTCACGAGACCGCGACGTGCGTGAACGCCACGCAGCCTCACTGGAGCACGCCAGAGCCGCAGTGTGTCGGTCAGTGACTTACGATCTTATCTAAATAACTATCTATGAGCTGTCACACTCGGGGCCAGCAACGTCGGTTGGTTCAGGATAAGGTCATAGGACCCTGCTTCTGTCATCCCGTGTAACGCCGTGGGGTCGTAACCAGATGACCGGGTGGTAACCCGAGATGTGGCGTCTCTCCCCCCCTCTCCCAGCCGTGTCTTGTGGCGGATGGGTTCGCAACGCCACCGTGGGTCGCATACTCTCCCCTCCGCCGCCGTCTGTCAGCAACCACAGCAACGGCAACAACCTGAGCTGCCATTGGCTGATCGAGGCCCGGGATGGCCACAAGCTCCACCTCCACTTTGAGCGGGTGGCCCTGGACGAGGACGAGGACAAGTGAGTTTGTCACTGCCGCTGAGATTTAGCCTTGTGTGATTGGTCACTTTGGTTGGCAGGTAATCAGCTCATTAAAGGCGTTGGTGTGTTTAATATGGAGAGGTTTTCATATTGCCCCTCTTGCCATTTCAAGGCTGTTACAGATCAGATGAGATTAGATAACACTATATTCATCGCTGGAGGGAAATTTTAAGAAACGTAGGTCATTAGAAAAAAGAGAAAAAGGAGACTTTTTGTGCGTATGCTTGGTTACTCGCATTCTTCTGTGAACGTAATGAATGAGCTTCTGAGCACATTTCATGAACAATCAGCAACAATATAATACTAACACACATCTCTCTCTCTCTCTCTCTCTCTCTCTCTCTCTCTCTCTCTCTCTCTCTCTCTCTCTCTCTCTCTCTCTCTCTCTCTCTCTCTCTCTCTCTCTCTCTCTCTCTCTCTCTCTCTCTCCCTCCATCAGACTCCTGGTGCGTAACGGGAACAGCTCTCTGTCCCCGGTGCTGTTCGACTCGGACCTGGACGACGTCCCCGAGCGGGGGCTGGTGAGCGAGGGCGCCACACTGTACCTGGAGCTGACCACCGACTCCTCCTCCATCCCCCTGCTCCTCGCCCTGCGCTACGAGGGTGAGCACTTCCTCCTCCTCCTCCGACCACCACCTCCTACCACCACCATCACCACCACCATCACCACCACCTCCTCTGGACCGCGTCTCTTCTCTAGAAGACACTAAGCACTGAATGGTTTTTTTAATCACGTGACACAAATGCCCCCTAGTGACCTAGCGAAGTTTCGCATTTCCTAGAATACTACTGTGTCATGCACCCAAATACCGGCACACCAACGCTGTAATTAAACAGATTAGAATTATATAACTGCGGTTATATAATACTAAATATATATATATATTAAGCATAATATAACCACTATTTAGCATTATATATATAAACTGTATATACAGTGTATCTTTCACTCTCTCCCTACATATATATATATATATATATATATGTGTATATATACCCCTCTCACTACATATATCTCTACATATCTCTACATATGTATAAATATCTCTCGCTCTCTCTCGCCCCCTAGCGTTTGACGGGGAGCATTGCTGGGAGCCCTACATGCCCCACGGTAACTTCAGCAGCTCCGACATCACCTTCCAGCTGGGCACGGTGGTGACGTTCGCCTGCTCCCCGGGCTTCGTCATGGAGCAAGGCTCCGGCTCCATCGAGTGCGTGGACCCCAGCGACCCGCGCTGGAACGAGAGCGAACCGGTGTGCCGGGGTAAGGCCCCGGGGAACCGTGGGGATCAAATAGCCTGCGTGGTGAGGGGAGGGGGAGTGGAAAGGAACTGAATGATGTAATGAACTTGACCACTTTGACCCTTGGAGGGAGGGAGGGAGGGAGGGAGGATGAGTAAAGGATAGATGGATGGAAGGAAGAAAGGAATCTATAATTCAATATTCCCTTAACTTGTCTCCCTTAGCATTTCATCATCCCTTTTTCTCCCTGGATCTTTCCCTCCCCCTTCCTCCCTATTCATCTGTCCATCTCTCCCGCCTCGCCTCCCCCCCCCCCTCCCCTCTCCTCCCCAGCTGTGTGTGGGGGGGACCTGATGGAACCCTCGGGCACAGTGCTGTCTCCTGATTGGCCGCAGAGCTACTCCAAGGGGCAGGACTGCGTGTGGCAGATCCATGGCAACGAAGAGAAGCGAATCGAGCTCGACGTGCAGATGTAAGTGGTGGTGGTGTCCACGCCCATGTCCGGAAACAGTTGAAAACGCATCTTTTATTGCTCCGTTTTGGTCTTCTGTGTGTATCCGCACAAAAAAAACGTTGTGTTTTCGTTTTCCAAATTTTCTACAACTTTTTCGAAAATTGTCCACAAAGACGCTCGCTCTCCCAAGAAGATGAATTTGAAAAAATGGTGGCCCTCACTTTGTGGGAAAGCGCATGCTTGGCAGGCTTTGGAAAAAAAAACACACGCATGTATGGGCATGGGAATGATTTTGACAAGAATATATTTTGCGGCGGTGTAGTGTGGAACATGGGCCAAAGAGTCTGTTGGTGATGGGGCTCCCACACAGCTGGGTCAATACAAAATGAGAGCCAGCCGAAAGCAAGTCGGGGGTTTGGATGGTTTGAAAAGATGAAATAAGATTAGAATCTAAATATGATCTAAATTCTCCTGGGTTCTGGGTTTGGCGTGTCGGATTGGACCTGGGGTACTGTGCTCATGACTTAAACATCAAGTGAGCCTGTGGCCTCACTTCAAATTCCCTTTGTAGCAAAGCACTGGCAAGCAGAGATCTGGCCTTATTGCCCCTAATGGGATTTACATATATATATTTTGTATTTTAATTTTTATTTTTTAATTATTATTTGTTGTATGTAATACTGATGGTATCTGCACTTCTGGTTGTTTTTCAGCATGTCATTATGTCCAGTAGAAACTAATTGACTTGGCTGCTTCAATTCAAAATGCATTGCTATGAGGTTCCGCTTACCAATGTTTTGTGTTTTGTAGGCTCTATATCTTTAATAGTATGTGAATACTGTTGGGTGTAAATACACTTTTTTTGGTGTTTATATCTAATTTATCCAATTGTATACTATCGCTTTTAAACTAAGTGCTATAAAGAAAACAATGAATATTTGGAAAAACATAGTTATTTGTGAAGGATAATTATCACGTGTGTGTCTAAAAACAACAGTTCAAAAAATCGAAACATTTTAAATCAAATTCCCAAATATCCTTTTTCCCCCCCCTAAAGTCTGAACATCCGGCACAACGACGTGCTGACCGTGTTTGACGGGCATGACCTCATGTCCCACGTGATTGGCCAGTACCTGGGGTCCAGAGAGCGCTTCCAGGTGGTGTCGGGCGGGTCAGAGATCACCATTCAGTTCCAGAGCGATCCGGATGACTCCAGCTTCATCCTCAGCCAGGGATTCCTCATCCACTACCGCGGTACGTTGGAGCTCATCCTTTGGTTCTGTGTTACTGCTCAAGCATTGCATTAACGCATTGATAAAATTGCATTAAAATGCATCATGAATTGATTAAGCAGGCATGTAGCAACAGCAAGTAGCCACACTATGTAAATTATGAAAAATATTGAATATTATTTTTCATCACATATTCATGACTTATGTTTGTCAACAATCCATAAATCCATATTCTCTCTCGTTGATGCAGAGGTGGAGCCCAACGACACGTGCCCCACCCTCCCTCAGATTGAGTTTGGTTGGATAAGCTCCTCCCACTCCTCCCCTGTCCGAGGCAGCGTCTTGACCTATCAGTGCCAGCCGGGGTATGACATCAGTGGTTCTGACATCATCACTTGCCAGTGGGATCTCTCATGGAGCAACAGTCCTCCTACTTGTGTCAAAGGTAAGAAGAAACATACAGTTCATGTGATACAAGATACAAGATTGTTATTGCCCATTGTAACGTACAGTACATAGGAATGCTTACTCCCCATTCCCTCCTGCAGTATAAATCTCAAAACACCATAAATGTATATTATTATTAATGTAAATAAATGTACAATAAAATAAACAAAGAAAGAGCAGCAAAGTGACTTAAATTATATGTAAATGTATATAAGAATATATATATATTTTTTTACAAAAATCTTTCAAAAGCATTTAAAGTGCCAGTAGTACAGAAGCATCATGAATACAGTGCAGTAACTGTGATGAGTCCAGAAAGTCCAGCAAAGTATGTAAGTGTAATGTTAATGACATGTGTTATGAAAGTGAAAATGGCAGCACTCCTAGCAGTTCAGTAGGCGCACTGCCTGTGGGTAAAAACGACCCTTAAACCTGCTAGTACTTGTATGGATGCTGCGCAACCGGCGACCAGACGGTAGGGGGGAGAAGAGATGGTGCCCAGGGTAGTTGCAGTCGTTTATGATGGACATGGCCTTCTTCCGACATCTGGTCCTAAATATCTCCTCAATGCACGGAAGTGCACACCCGATGATCTTCTCTGCCGTCCTCACGACCCTCTGGATGGCTTTCTTGTCCCGTGCAGTGGTGTTGCCGTACCACACAGTGACGCCACCCGTCAGGACGCTCTCTATGGTGCCACGGTAGAAGTTCACTAGCAACCTCTGGCCTATACCGTTTTTTTCTGAGGCACCACAGAGCATAGGCGGTGGTGTGCCTTCTTCACCATGACCTCCGTGTTGCGTGTCCACGCCAGGTCATCGGAAATCTGTAGTCCCAGGAAACGGAAGCAGCTGACGACTTCCACCGGTGTCCCGTCCAGGCTGATGGTGGAGTGGGTGCCCCGGTGGCTCCTGAAGTCGACGATGAGCTCCTTGGTCTTGCTGACATTCAGTGCGAGGCTGTTGTCCTCACACCATCGCGTCAGCTGGACCACCTCATCTCATCTGTGGTGTCGTCTGCAAACTTGATAATCCGATTATTGCTGTGTGTGGCAGTACAGTCATGTGTGTACAGCGAGTACAGCCGGGGAATGAGGCAGCAGCCTTGGGGTGTTAAGGACCAGAGTGGATGAGATGTTGTTCCCAATCTTCACCACTTGAGGCCTGCCTGTCAGGAAGTCCATAATCCAGTTACAGATGGGGGTGCCCAGACCTAGGTCCCTCAGTTTCAGGACCAACTTGGAGGGAACGATGGTGTTGAACGCCGAGCTGTAGTCAATGAACAGCAGTCTGACGTAGGTGTCCCTCCTGTCTAGGTGCTGCAGGGCCGTGTGTAGTGCCAGGGAAATGGCGTTGTCTACAGACCTGTCTGGTCTGTATGCAAACTGGAGTGGGTCTAGGGACTCAGGGATGGACAATATGCAACATTACAAGTTTCTCCAAGCATCTCATGGCTACGGGTGTTAAAGCCACTGGACGGTAATCATGTGAGGGGAGCCGCAAAGCTTGGGGCTCCTTTGTAATCATAAGAGAGTATTGCTTTATACATTGCATTGTGAAACAGTCGCTGTCTGCAACATATACAACATATTGTGCTGAATGTTAATCCTTGACCAATGATCAAAAGGAGAATTGTATGTAATTGTGGCGTATTTTGCAGAACAATGGACATTGGGTTGAGATCAAAAGAGATTCTGTTTGCTTTAAAAGTACTCCAGTGGAACAACTTATATTCAGTCATAATACAAGTATTATGGAGTGCATTACATTGTTTGAATGTCAAAACACCAGACTTCAGTCGTAATATAGCGTAGTAGTATTAACAGTAAGTAACAACATGTCTGTCATTAACTGGCCCGCAGTTCAGCAGTGCCCTGACCCTGGGGAGGTGGTGAACGGAGCGCGCTCAGTGCGGCCCGAGGCTGGCTTCGCGGTCGGCACGGTGGTTCGCTTCTCCTGCAACCAGGGTTACCAACTGGAAGGCCCCAGCCAAATCTCCTGCCATGCCCGGGACACAGGCACGCCCAAGTGGAGCGACCGCAGCCCAAAGTGTGTCCGTACGTGTCCCCACACTGGACACTTCCAGCCAGGGAAAATGCACACACTCACACACACACAAACACACTAGTGGTGACACTAGTCACTAGTCACTAGACACTAGTGGTTGATTGGTTGATTGGTTGATTGTTGATTGTTGATTGTTGATTGTTGATTGTTGATTGTTGATTGTTGATCGTTGGTTGTTGATCGTTGATTGGTTGATTTGTTGGTTGATTGGTATGTAGCATCCAATAACTGTATGAAACCTTGTTTCTTATAGTTTCAGAGAAATTGTTCTCTGTTTCATATTCAAATGTTCATGGATGCTCATCAGACAAAGCAAGTGAATGTTTCACATTTCATAGCCTCAAGGTGAGACAACAGACACTGCAGCAGAAAATGTGATCGTTCCTACGCAAACGCATGACAACTACCTTCCCAACTCACAACTCTGCGTAACCACTTACAGGACATACAGTTGTATCTTTAGCCGTATCTGTACAACAGCTACATGGCTGCCCCATCTGTGTGTCCCTGTAAAACAGTGAAGTACGACCCGTGTCCAAACCCGGGCGTCCCCGACAACGGTTACCAGACGCTGTACAAGCACAACTACCAGGCGGGGGAGACCCTGCGCTTCTTCTGCTACGAGAACTACGAGCTGGTGGGCGAGGTCATCATCCACTGTATCCCAGGGCACCCCTCTCAGTGGAACAGCCCGCCACCCTTTTGTAAAGGTAGGCTGACAAACGTGTCGTCACGGCAACCATGGGGAATTTTCACCCGATATTCATAAACATACAGGACATACTTATGAATTCAAAGGGCAGTTTCAGACATTCTAACCGAGAGTTGTTACACTGAGGTGTAAAACAATATGCAAAAGAATGGTACAGACTAAAAGTCAAATGTGCATCTTCTCATCGTAATGAATTAAACTCTTATAAATGTAACTATAAAAGTGGGCGTCAGGATGAGTCGTTATCTTAATTTCCTGACTATACTACAAAATAATGTGCAACTGATATTTCATTATTGCCCAGACCAACGTTCCTTTAGCGGCTCGTCGCCCTGCTGGAGTCCAGCTGCTGTTTACTGCCTGATTCACACTGACTGTAAACACACACACGCAAAGTAAGGCAAGCCATGTCCCACATGGCTTGCCTTACTTTGCTTCACTTGCTAACTGCCAAACTGCCACTGTAATCCAACTCCCCTTTCTTCCCACTTATTACGGCATCAATACTGGAGAACAAAGTCACCACTACACAGATATGAATGAATCATAAATCAATAATGATCCTGTAAACCTTCGCCAACATCGTCAGAGCTTGAGTGATATTGCTTGAGTGAGGTTGACATTGCTTGGTCGGGTATAGAGTAATAAAAGACAAACAGCTGGCTGCTTGGTCATCTGAGCACTGCAGACTGTCTGGGGTTCTGGTGACTGCAGGGTTATTTAGCAATGAAGGTGGAATAACTCTGTCTTTGTAATCCCACAGTGGCCTACGAGGAGCTCTTGGATGATCACAAGTTAGAAGGTAAATATTCCTTTTAAATGTTTTGTGCAAAAACGGTATGTAAACAAGTTTTAGTTGGTCATTTGGGTCATGCATAATAAGCAATATAACAGTAGACATGGGAATGGGGAGTCAGTATTCCATCATTTTCAGCGTAGGTTTAAGGATACAAAGTTGAGAAAAAAATATATAAAAAATTTAAGGCTTTTTACATTTACATTTACATTTAGGGCATTTGGCAGACGCTTTTATCCAAAGTGACTTACAAGGTGCACATTTGTTGAAGCAGACAATAGCATAACGCTGAGGTACGTGAACATAAAAATAGAGCAGTTCACAAGCATTCATATTAACAAGATGAATAACACAATTTCGTACTGCCAGGTCACCTGCTTAAGTAGCTGTGATAAGAGCGTGTTATCAACATTAAGGATTTACACTTGCTAGAATATACAACATGCTAAGAGCTATTAATGTCAGGACCTAAGCAAGTTAGGGGTTCACAAAGGAGAAGGAGGGTTCATGGAGAGTCCAGGTGGACTCTGAACAGGTGGGTCTTGAGTCTCTTGCGGAAGCTGGCGAGGGACTCTGCCGTCCTGACATGAGACGGGAGTTCATTCCACCACTGTGGAGCCAGAGCCGTGAAGAGCTGGGTCTTGGAAGAGCGATGCTTGGTTGTCATCAGTGAAGGTTGAACAAGTCGCCTGGCAGAAGTTGAGCGGAGCGCTCTGGCTGGGATGTAGGGCTTGACCAACGCCTGGAGGTAGGCTGGGGCAGTTCCATTGACTGCCCCAGGTCTGCCCCAGGTCAGCACCAGAGTCTTGAACTTGATGCGAGCATTTACCGGAAGCGAGTGGAGATCGCGGAAGAGAGGGGTCACGTGGGAGAATTTTGGTAGGTTGAATACCAGTCGTGCTGCTGCGTTCTGGATGCGTTGGAGGGGCTTGGTAGCAGAGGCGGGGAGTCCCGCCAGGAGAGAGTTGCAGTAGTCGAGGCGGGTGATGACGAGCGCTTGGACCAGGATCTGCGCCGCTTCACGTGTGAGGAAGGGCCGGATCCTGCGGATGTTGTAGAGGGCAATTCTGCAAGATCGGGCCACCGCGGTGACGTTGGCCTTGCAGGACAGCTGGTCATCTAGCACCACACCAAGGTCTCTTGTTGTGGTTGAGGGGGAGACTTAGGTGTTCTCGATGGTGACCAGTAGGTCCATCTGAGGGCAGTCTTTCCCCGGTATGAAGAGGAGCTCAGTCTTGTCAAGGTTGAGCTTCAGGTGGTTGGCGGCTGTCCATCTGCTGATGTCGGCCAGGCATTTAGAGATGCGTTTTGCGATTTGGGTTTCTGAGGGGGGAAAGGAGAGAAACAGTTGAGTGTCATCTGCATAGCAGTGATAGGAGAAGCCATGAGATGTGATTACAGAGCCTAGCGATTTAGTGTAAAGAGAAAACAGAAGGGGTCCCAACACTGAGCCTTGGGGGACTCCGGTGTCCAGGGTGCAGGGTCTGGACAGGGAACCGTTCCATGTGACCTGATAAGTGCGATCTGCGAGGTAGGAGGTGAACCAGGATAACGCAGTTCCAGCAATTCCAAACTCGGCGAGAGTGGAGAGAAGGATCTGGTGGTTCACTGTGTCGAACACCGCAGACTTTAGTGTAGTACAGTAATTTCCAAAAGGGCCCATACATCTTTCAAATACAGCAAACGGTCACTAAAATACAACCACAGGCTCCTCTTTCTCTGGGTTCTAACACTAAGTTGGTGTTGAATTATAGCTTAAAGATCCAAATCGATTACTTCCACTAAGTTGGCTTGTTGTGTTTTTGTTGTACCAGTGTCCCAGTCGTTCGAACCTTCCCACCAGATCCTGAGCGAGAATATTGCTTTGGCGATCATCCTGCCCATCATCTTGGTCATACTTCTGATTGGAGGGATTTACATGTATTACACAAAGTAAGTAACGTTTTTCATAACAAAGTAAGTAACGTTTTCATAACAAAGTAAGTAACGTTTTTCCTATCAAAGTAAGTAACGTTTTTCCTATCAAAGTAAGTAACGTTTTTCCTATCAAAGTAAGTAACGTCTTTCATAACAAAGTAAGTAAGGTTTTTCATAACAATATATATATTTATATTGAATTTAATTAATTCCTATTCATATTTTAAGATGCTAATAATAAAACATTGTGTTTCGTAAAAGGTTTTTTTAGAGTTACTGAATTGCCATATTATTCAGAACTCCAACTTTAAGTTGACTTCTGTTGGGACTTTTGGGACAGCTCTTCCTATCAAACCGAATAATATTGAATTACTTCAGGTCATTTTATGAAGAAATAAAATTAGAAATGCATGCGGTACCATAACCTATTTGAGGGCTTTGGTTCTTGTCTTTCAGATCCTCATCATTCATTGGCTCATCCAAACGTCACTCACCATTGTCATTCTGCTCTTTTGGGACAGCTCTTCCTATCAAATCGAATAACATTTAATTACTTCAGGTCATTTTATGAAATAATAAAATTAGAAACGTTTTTCATAACAAAGTAAGCAACGTTTTTCATTAAAAAGTAAGTAACGTCTTTCATAACAAAGTAAGTAACGTTTTTTTATAACAAAGTGAGTAAAGTTTTTCATAACAAATTGAGTAACGATTTTCATGACAAAGTAAGTAACGTTTTTAATTTAAAAAAGTAAGTAACGATTTTCATAACAATATGAAAAACGTGAGATATATATATTTATATTTAATTTAATTAATTCCTATTCATATTTTAAGATGCTAATAATAAAACGTTGTGTTTCGTAACAGGTTTTTTTAGAGTTACTGAATTCAACTCCAACTTTAAGTTGACTTCTGTTGGGACTTTTGGGACAGGTCTTCCTATCAAACCGAATAACATTTAATGACTTCAGGTCATTTTATGAAATAATAAAATTAGAAATGCATGCGGTACCATAACCTATTTGAGGGCTTTGGTTCTTGTCTTTCAGATCCTCATCATTCATTGGCTCATCCAAACGTCACTCACCATTGTCATTCTGCTCTCCTCAACCAAGCAGAATCTACGTACCTGTTTAACACCATCCTTGTATGTTCATTTGATCACACCACTCCATGCTTGCCTTGTCTGCCATGCTCTCGCACTCAATGCCACTCAACACCTGCTCAGCTTCATCCATTAGGATTTCTACTTCTGTTGAAGTTTGAGCACAGTTGGATATATATGGGTGGGAACTATTTACATTTATCGAAGAAGAGTTGCAGGTACGAGAGTTGTATTTAAGTCGTAATTATGTACAAACCCCCTACTGTAGTTGAAAATAATAATAATTATTATTATTATTATTATTATTATTATTATATTATTATATTGTCATAGGCTTTTCTTAAAATACGCATCTTGTGTTCTCCATTTGGTAAATATTTAGAACAGGGCTGAGCTGAGACACATTTAGATCATGATAATCGGAGGACATTTCAGAATAGCCTTACGATACATCCTCCCATCTCAAGGTGACTGTGTCTGACTTCAGGGGCTTCACTTTGTGCTTTGCTGTGGAGTCTATATTATTTGTATTCAATTGAATTAATTGCTATTCATATTTTAAGATACTTAATACTTTTTAGATACTTAATAAATAAATAAATTGTAATAACATTTTAGCTGGAAAAACATTACAGTTACTGAATTGCCATATTGTTCCAGCTCTAACTTAACTAAGTTGACTTTTGTTCTGACCACCTTACGATACATCCTCCCATCTCATGGTGACTGTCTGTCTTGAGGAGCCTTCACTTCACTTCACTGTTTGTCGTTAGGCATCCGTCGGCATTGTCTGTTGTCCTTTGGCCGCACCTCCACACACGATCATTAAACAAAACGCAGTCTGCCATTATGATGAAGCTCTCCAACTAAAAAGGTTGTTATGTTATGTGTGTTCATATTGCTGCTTCAGCATCACACTGCTCCCACCCATAGACAATCAATGCACTCTTAGTCAGGCCCTCTGTTAATGTGTATACATTAAAAACAGACACAATCAGCCTTGTTCCCCTCTCTCTGTCTGTCTGTCTGTCTGTCTGTCTGTCTGTCTGTCTGTCTGTCTGTGTGTGTGTGTCTCTCTCTCTCTCTCTCTCTCTCTCTCTCTCTCTCTCTCTCTCTCTCTCTCTCTCTCTCTCTCTCTCTCTCTCTCTCTCTCTCTCTCTCTCTCTCTCTCTCTCTCTGTGTGTCTCTCTCGTCTGCAGCATATGCAGAGTGGAGTGGAAGCCTCTGTTCTGGAAGACCTTTTCCCACACACACTCTTACAGTCCGATAACAGTGGAGTCCGATTTCAACAACCCTCTGTATGAGGCCGGGGTGAGTCTCCAGAGTCTCTCTGAAACACTATAAAACATCAAAAATATTATTATTATTGTTATTATTGTATGGTAAAATGTTGTTGTTGTTGTGTTGTTTTCTCTAGGACACACGAGAATATGAAGTGTCTATTTAAATGGGGTGAGAGAGAGAGAGCAAGAGAGAGAGAGAGAGAGAGAGAGAGAGAGAGAGAGAGAGAGAGAGAGAGAGAGAGAGAGAGAAACCAAACTCCTTCCAAATTCAAAACCACAAAGATTCAACTCTACGAGAAACAAAAAAAAGGCATACTTCTAAGTACCGCTGTAATACTTGTATCCATGTATTTTTTTTGTACTACCCGTCGTGACCCTAAAAAACACAGCCCTGAAATGTGACTCCATTAGCAGGGGTTGTGGGGCCCCTCTCCATGGCCTGGCTTGCTCCATCATTGGGATTGGTGCCTTATAACAACACAAATAATTAATAGGTTTTAAAAAAGAGAACACATTTTTTTTACTTTAAACGGGAAAAATTACCAAAACAATGTGAAAACTTGGCAATACTAAGACACTGCTCAAAGCGGGGAAAAACAGGCATGAACACACATTGCGGTTCATTTTATTTATTAACAATTCATGTTTCAATCTGAATATGAATAAAGATCCACAGATACATCCATAGGTACATAAAAAAACAATTATCATTAATCATCAGTATTTCTTATTTGTTACTCCCCTTTCTGTATCTGTACTGTTTCTGTATCACATACACACACCCAGACCCATACATTGAATGTAAATATTTAACCTATTATTGGGGCTCACATATATAAATATATAAATATATACACATACATGGTGGGGTGTTGGGGGGGGGGTCTATTTTCATTATATATCCGTAATGAAAAATCCAGTGCCAAAATATAACGTTGAATCATTTAATGTCCTTGAGTGTTTCATCTCTTGTTGCCAATAGTGTTTACGACAATGGATATAAAAATGTTTAAAAAAAAAGCCAGCATTTCATTTTAACCTTTGCTGTTTTTTGAAGTGTATTTTTCACACGACGACGTGGATTCCGGTTGGCGGCATAAATGCCAACGATGAATGTCATTATGCGTACACGCAGCATGCACTGATTGTAAATGACATCGCTTCTACTGAAACGCACCATTATATTTATCGAACATTGACATTGCTATCAGATTTGATGTTGTATGCACTATGTTGATGATGGGGGGGGGAGGGAGGGGGGGAATACAAACTTGGCTGCTTGCTCTAATACATGATGTATTTATTTGCAACTGTTTGAACAGTGAACTTAGCGCCTTTCACTGTGTCATGTGGAGAAGTCTGACGGCGGGACGGCGGCTTTGTAGAGACAATTCTTCTATCATTGGTAGTTTTTATTTATTTGCTTTATAGATACACGCTCTTTTAATGGAGTTCCTTTTCGCTGAACTTGAAATAAAGTCTGTTGAATGGTGTTGTGTTGTTGTGATTGTGATTATGATTTTGATTGTGGGGGGTTATAATGATTATTGTTGTTGTTATTATTATTATTATTAGTAGTAGTAGTAGTAGCAGTATTAATAATAATAATAGTAGTAGTGGTAGTAGTTGTATGATTAGTATTTAAGTTATTAGTATTGGCATTCGTATTATTAATATTATACTAGCTATAAATCAAAGAAAATCTAAGCAAACTTACTATCATGAAACACAATCAAATGTTTCTCAGAACCGCTTTTTCAAACCAATAGGGGGCGGTAGTTCACCTCCTAGCGCCGCTACCACCGAACCGGATGAATAACATGCATTCAGCGGAAGTCCCTTATCTAGTCCCTAAGTCTATGGGTGTATCCGAATTATCCACTCGAAATATCCTGTCATGTAACGGTTTAGGTTACAATTTGCGTATAATTGATTATCTTAGTGGGTATTCCTTGTGATACAAGTAAGAAGCGCTGCCGGTGTGAATTTACAGTTGTGTTATTATTTTAACCCAGCACCTCACACTTTGGACATTCATTGACACAAATGTTAATAACAAGGCTACCGTGAATTGTTTTTTTTGCCTGGCGTATAATTGAATAACTTCATTGGATGATTGTGTGGTAAGTTCGCATTTTTGATCATTAAACATAAGCAGTGCTGGTCATATTCTTTGTGTGGCTATCCAATGATATAGTGCAAACATTTGGCAGCAATAGTTTCAACCAAAACCTGAGACCTGTTTTTGCTTACTTGCGAAACTTTACTATGCAAACCCTGGAATATATATTACATTACAGTCATTTAGCAGACGCTTTTATCCAAAGCGACTTACAATATCTAGATAGATAGTCAGTCTAGGTAGTGTAGATATCCCACTAGTTAGTCCCTTAAGGTGCTCTGCCTCCAGATATATCCCATGTTAGTCCCATAAGGTGCTCTGCCTCTAGAGATACCCCCCTGTTGGTCTCTTTAAGTGCTCTGCCTCCAGATATATCCCATCTTAGTCCCATAAGGTGCTCTGCCTCCAGATATATCCCATCTTAGTCCCATAAGGTGCCTTTCCTCTGGGATGTTTACATGCGGATTTAGTGCTGTCTAACTCGGCCAGGGATGGTTGTAACTTAGAGAGTTGCAAAATACAAAAGTCAGCAGATAGGTCTAAACACACTTAAGGCAGGGTATTCGCCCTGTCCCTACAATCAATACTTTTATCGCGCTACACTACACTAAATACAATTACCGATCTGTCATACAATATGCATTGTGACATTTCCCTCATATCAACATGGTGTTGATAGTCATATGAATACGCCTAACCACAGAACACACGCCGGAAGCGGTGGGATTTTCTATTGCAATACAGGTCCAGTTATAGAGCTAGCGTTTGTTTTGTGTGCTTTGCAACTGTGAACTCTCAGGGCAGTATTGTAAGCCCTAATTGACAGAGCTCTAACATATATGTAGGTGAGATGGGACCACAGATGACCCTTAAGTTACCTCTGATGTAGTATCAGCCTCTTTCGTAACCTGTGGGGGATTAAAGATTCAGGATGACGTTATGGTAAAATCCCAGAAACTATTCTTTGGTGGGGGAAAATAGGAATACAAATGTGGCTTTATACATTTTTTTCTTCAGTTAGCCGACTCTCTGGTCCCAATGTCTGCGGAGGCTTCGGCTGCGATCGCGACAGGCCTCGAGGCCACAGCGGGCCCCGTCTCCCAGCCCCCCGGCCTGGACCCGGAGGTTAGCCGCGGGGGTCGGGGGCTACTGGGGAGCAAGTATGTCAAGCTCAACGTCAGTGGCTCGCTGCACTACACCACCGTCCAGACCCTAAGCAAGGAGGACAGCCTGCTGAGGAGCATCTGTACTGGAGACACGGAGGCCATGATAGACCCAGAGGGTGGGTGTGCTGCTCCCTTTGTTAATTTGACTATTTAATCACTGTTCTGTTGTCTTGTTTTTCTGTGTTATTAACCAGCAGTTAGTGTAAATGCATCTTGCTGTAATCTTTCCATTGTTTCCTACCTAAGGTTGGGTAGTGTTGGATCGGTGCGGCCGCCACTTCGGACTGGTTCTGAACTTCCTGCGAGATGGCTCTGTGCCGCTTCCTGAGGACAGCAGAGAACTGGAGGAAGTTCTGAAGGAGGCTCAGTATTACATGGTCCAGGGCCTGGTCCAACAATGCCAGAATGCAATGCAGGTAGGTGGCTGACACAGACCGTATTTTTGTCAGTTTCCTACATATTCCTAGAGGTTTAGGGTTCAAAACTAACTTTTTGAACTTTTTACCTGCCAGATGGTTTAATGTATCCACCATTAGCTGTTTGCAGCTGTTCATTTTGCACCCTGTTAAAATAATTGACTGCTATGTCAATGCAAGTACACACATGTGAACTTCAACATGTTTATTTTTTCAGCTGTAGTCGTAGTTCAGCTGGTGCTAAACAAACTAAGTCATTATGAAGCATCAGATGGAGCAACTGTGTTTCTCCACCTTTTAGAAACAGAAGGACGTCTATGAAGGTGTCTGTCGTATTCCCATGATCACCTCGGCCAAAGAGGAGCAGAAGATGATTGCTACCTGTAGGAAGGTGAGCTGGAGGAGGATAACCTAAAGAACCTTTATTATCTTTCAGGAACCGCCCACTTAATGACTCTGCAAGGAGTTGACACCATTTATCAAGGCCCATGCTAATACAAACAGATGATGAAAGTTAAAACAAATCTACTTTACTCTCTTTGCTGGAATAGATAAATAGATCTTCCGGTTCTTCTATTAACTGCTTTTCCATAAGTGGTTTCTTGGAATAATTTTACTTTGACTTTGCCCACTCCAATAATGTGGAGTTGCACTTGCTTGTTGATGTGATGGAGAAATTAAACCCTGTCTGCATGTATACTCTATAATGGGTCGTATGAGTCATTTTTGAAAGATAACGTGGATCTTGGAACAGTTGTCTCCCAGTCTCTCTCGCCGGGGACGACGACAGCAGAATACGTGCTTTTTTTTTTAAACGTATTTTTAACGGTCTACTTTGTGCTTTGTCTGCTTTGTCATTCCCAGCCTGTGGTGAAGTTACAAAACAACCGAGGAAACAACAAGTACTCCTACACCAGGTAGCTTCTACGTGTGTATATATATATACTGTATACGTATAAAATAATGATAATAATGTCCAGCTTCCCTTACACTAAGGTGACTCAACCGGTTCGATGCCCCCTCTCTCTCTCTCGCTACCTTTCAAACCACTTTGCTGCTCTATGCTTTTCCTGTTCTGTCCATAAAGGGATAACAAGCCTATGAAACGATCAGATTAGCTTCCTTGCTAATGGATTGGGGAGGGGAAAACGGTCCTAATAATAACATTCAGAATCAGAGCGTATTTTATTGTCCGCTAACGTTTGCAAACACTCTGATTTCTTCTGGAATGTTGGTGCAATAGAAGAAAAGAAATCAAAGATCCAAAAACTCTTACAAAATAAGAAAGACTCAAAAATGTACTTTGGTGGTGGTAAACGACCTCGGCTTCGCCTAGGCCGCATTACCACCCAGTTGTACACAATAAAAGGGCACCCTGTAGTGTTTTTATCCCTTACATGTTGAGTATATAAATGATAATCTAAAAACATGTACATGTTTGCAAAGGTGATGATGACCATCGATGTGGTTCTCCGTGACCTAACCCCCCCCCAACCCCCTTCGGTCTCTCCTTGGACAGCAACTCGGACGACAACCTCCTGAAGAACATCGAGCTTTTCGACAAGCTCGGCCTCCGCTTCAACGGACGCGTGCTGTTCGTCAAGGACGTGCTCGGGGACGAGATCTGCTGCTGGTCGTTCTATGGGGACGGCCGCAAAATCGCGGAAGTCTGCTGCACCTCCATCGTCTACGCCACGGAGAAGAAGCAGACCAAGGTAAGGAATGGCCATTGCAGGGCCGAAACGTTACTTTAGAGATAGAGATGTTATTAGAGATGATATAAGATTTCAGAAGATTCTAGATTCATGTTTTTATTTGCCATGTGCAGCAAGTACAATGAATTGCTTAACCCCCATTCACTCTCTCATTCTGGATTTCAACAATAGTATACTATGCTATACTAAACTATGTAATACTATATGTAGCAGACAACGTTGCCACCAGCCATTAACATGGCTAATTGCGGGATCCTCCCGAAGACAAGGACACAGGGTGATGAGGAGTCCGGTTTATTGCAAGAGTTTGAATCATTGAGAACAGAGCAGATATAACAGTGCAGCTCTTCCTAAAGTGTGTGTGGTGGTTTTTACCTGTGGCCTTGATTTACAATGGCCCACAGGTGTGCAGCCTCACCAGCCAATCAGTCCAATTCAGGCTGCTCAAACCAGCCACCAACCACACACACTCCACACTATACTAAACAATACTATAAACAACATTACATCTAGGAAGGCACAGTTCGCTCTTTTGTTTATACTAGTTTAGGAGTTTAGAGTTTAGGAAACACTGTCCATCCACATTGCAGACCACCACAGCGTTCTCAGATTCATCTGCTTGAGATGAATAAATGTCTGCTTAGCTTGTACCCAAATACAAAAACCGATACATTTCAAGTATAAAACCCCAGGCCTGTCATTCCCCCCTCCCTCTCTAGGTGGAGTTCCCCGAGGCCCGCATCTTTGAGGAGACCCTCAACATCCTCATCTACGAGACGGGGGGGAGGGGCTCCGGCGGCTCGGGGCTGGCCCTCCTGGACCCGCGGGGGCCCGGCTCGTCCCCCGGCGCTGGCCAATCGGAGGAAGAGGGAGGCGGGGCCAGCGGTGGGGCAGACAGGCGGGTGCGACGCATCCACGTCCGGAGGCACATCATGCACGATGAGCGTAGTGGGGGTCAGCAGACGGTGTACAAGGACTAGGAGGTCGGGCACTAAGGCTGAGGTCTGGGGTGGCTAACGGCAACAGCACGGGAGCTTAGCCATTACAGAATTGTCTTAAAGGCCGCACAGTGTTGGGTGTGTGTGTTTGTCTTCTGTTTACAAAGAAAAAAAGTTTGGTTGGGGGGGGCGGCACAAAATCTTAAAAAAACCGAGGTAGAGAACAGCGGGGGGTGACCTGAATGTTTCTCCGCTGGCTGAGGCTGGCTTGTATCTATGGCAACGGCTTAACTCCTCTGCGGTTTGGGACGGCTTTGATTTATTTATTTATTTATTTATTTATTTATTTTCCCAGAAACCGTCTCTGCTGCGCTGAACCGTCCACACGGGGCTGTGAATTATATGCACTGAGAGCTTCTCTGCTCGGCACATTTAATGTGAACTCCTCGGGTCGCTTGTGATGAGGATGATGGTGAGGATGGTGATGATGATGATGAAAGCGTGACAAGGACTAACATGGAGTCTGGAAATAATATGTGGTTGCCATTTTCTTTTTCTCTGAGTGTCTAATATGATGTGTTCCGCGGGTACGTTTTCCCCTTTGTTTAATAATGATAACTTATTGACGTTATTTTCCTTTGTGTTTTCTATTAATTTAAAGTAATTTATTGTGTTGATAGGTTTTATTTAATGGGTTGTGTACAATGCACTCCCTTTTTCATTTCCCTGAGTTTCATCTCATGGATGTTGTACTTGAACCAAACATTTCAAGTGATACTATGACTGCAAGCCACGATGGAACCCACCCAACAAGGAAATCCTGAAATCTGATGGACCTGCATTGAAAAATGTGTTACAATTTTGTATTTCCTGTTGATGATAATTAGAATCCTTATGGCCGTCTTAGGGTTCCATGTGTTCTTTTTAAATAATACCGTCGGAATGTGTAAAAGTGCACTAAACTTCCGTCCAGAAAGTTGTACGTTGAAATGTTCAGAATAAACAAATTGTTAAACCTGATATTATGTTGTTTACTTTTACCACAATAATAGTTCATATAGTGCATTGCAAATAATAATAATAACTTTATTTATATAGCACTTTTCATACAAGATGCAGCCCAAAGTGCTTCACATTACATGATAAAAGAAAGATAAAACAATGAATAATAACAGATTAAGGAAAAGAACATAAAGTAAACACATAGTCTAAAATCACAAGCAAAGAAAATGGATAAAATCAATGAGTAAAAATAAATAAAATAAAAAAAAAGAGTTGCTAATTAAAAGCAATATTAAAAAGGTATGTTTTCAACTGTCGTTTAAAGATGTCCACTGAGCCAGCCTCTCTAATATTTTTTGGGATTGTGTTCCACAGCTGTGGTGCATAGAAATTAAAAGCAGATGCCCCAATTTTCCCTTTGGGCACCCCAGGAACCTTTAAAAGAGCAGCTGTGGAGGACCTTAGGGCTCGTGAGGGGACATAAAAAGACAGGAGATCAGAAATGTACGAGGGTGCTAAATTGTTAAGAGCTTTAAAAACAAGAAGAAGGACTTTAAAATCAATTCTAAAAGATACAGGGAGCCAATGCAATGCAGCTAAAACTGGAGTAATATGCTCTCTTCCTTGTTTTTGTTAAAAGTCTATATAACAATATATTCACCTTACACATTCAAAACGAAATACAAATAAATGGTTTGTCGTCCTAAATTGTTTTAATTAACTGTGATATTGTTGTTATGAGAGGCTTTTTGCAAAAATGAAAGGGAAAAAAACACATCGTTCCAGTATATTAAAAAAACAAAAAAAAACGACAACGTCATTTCCGTAACATTTGCGATTGCCCGCCAAACTAACCGGAACCCAGCCGGCATCAAAATGGATCATAATAAAGAAACTCAGATGAGGACATTTGTGCGAAATCAACTAAGTGATGCACCTGACCTCAGGTAACCCTCACAAGTGGTGTGTTTTTCTGACGTACTTAACGTAACGCTCATATATCAACATGGTGATATATACACCATGTTGATCTAGTGAGTCTGTACAGGTTTATTATACCTCAGGTGTGAACGACATCTTTCTTCAAATTGCTTTGTTCATTTAATTATCTGTCACAGCTGGCCGAGGTGAGGTCGGTGCAACTTTTGTTTTACCTTCGGTCATCGGTGTTGAATACGAACATAAAGTATTCAAAGCATGACTATTGACATGACCATTACATGTTGCATTGGTCATTACATCTATTCCATTATACATAGTTATTTCAGTAACATGGGAATCGAGCACAAATGATAAGACGCATGCATCATATAAAGTTTTAAATTGCGAAACCGAACGGGAAATGATGTGTCTGCGTTTATCAACGGTGTTTGTTGTTGTTTTGTTGTTGTTGTGGTTCTTAGTGCACTGACTCTAGGCATTTTAAAGCAGAGGTACCTGTCACATGTAGGCTGTGAATCCCTAAGCCCAGAAGCCAAAACCTGCATCAAGAGAGTGGTTGGAGAAGAGCTGCTGAATATGCAGGCACGTGTTATCGATATTCAAGAGACTTTATTTATCCCGAGGGAAATTAAGGTGCAACAGTTGAAACAGGAGGAATAAATGCACACAAAATATACTAATACCTAAAAACTAAATAACAACAAACTAAACTAGTATAAACAAAATATAACTAAATGAAATCTAAAAACTGCTCTACTGCCTTCTAGATCTGTTGAAAATGTTCAATATATTTGCACTGCTGACTATGCGCTGTATAAGGTCCGGTATAATATATGATGTCAACGTTTTGTATTGACAACTGAAGTTTAAAAAGAAGTAACTTGGGTATAAAAGTGCATCATTTATAATTGATAGGCACTATATGTTTCATCAAATGTTTATACAGTCAAAGTTTAAAAGTGTGTTTCGATTGAAGGCTAGTTTACTAATAGCAGACACTATTATCCACTTTTATTTTGTTACTTAGTTTGTTACGTCATTAAGAAGAAGGACAGGGTTAGGCATGTTGCTCAAGGATGCCTTCAGGTAGACAGACTATTGGGTTTAGAAGCCAGAATCCGGGAGACCACCCAGCACTAAAGTGAAGTGTATGCATTATCCAATACTTTTTTGTTTTTTTTTTCCCAGATCAAGGACCGAGACACCAGTGAGTCTGAGAAGGCCAGCGTCGTGCCCTCCAGCAGCAAGAGGAAGCGGGAAGAGGAAGACAAATTGAGTGCAAAGAGAATTTGTCTGTCCAGTTCTTCAGGTGGGTCATCATCGTCATCCCGTTGCTCTGGCTAAATTGATCTCTGTAAGAAATCAACAAATGGTTCTCAGTCAAACAGTCCCTTTTAGTATATCCTTTAAACATATTGTTGTGAGTACTTCTTCTGGTAATATGGTAAGTAGCATTGTTATCAGTTATATTATTATTTAAACTTTATTTATTTTTTTGCCAACAAACTTTTAAACTCTTAAAACTTTTCTGAAACAGGAAGTGCTGGAAATGGCACAGATGAAGTGGAACTTAAAGGAAAGTCCTGTGAACCGGGACAGGATGGGAGTGAAGAGCAAGCATGTCTACATGGAGTTGAAGACCAGCAGGTGCCACAGGGAGACGGCGGTAAGGAAAGCACGGTGGATCAAGATGGTGCCGAAGAACAAATGGACGTCTCCGACACGCCACAGAACGGGAAAGGACCCGCAGGTGAAAAGTCTAACGGCAAGAGGGGACGAAAACCAGGAAGTGGGAAGCGGCAAGCCGAACCCTCCAGTGACAAAGAAAAGGAGTCATCGTTTTCACTGAGCGACGAAGAAGAGGACAAAGACTCTAAGAAGAAGAAGACGGCACCTAAACAAAAGGGCGGCAAGAGAGGGAAAAAAACAGGAAGTGGGAAGCAGCAAGCCAACCCCTCCAGCGAGGACGAGAAGGAGTCATCGCCCTCACTGAGTGAAGAAAGTGAAGAAGAGGACGAAGACTCTAAGAAGAAGAAGAAGACGACGACAGCACCTGGCAGCACACTTATTGGTAAACAGAAGGGCGGCAAAGGAGGGGAAAAAACAGGAAGTGGGAAGCAGCAAGCCAACCCCTCCAGCGAGGACGAGAAGGAGTCATCGCCCTCACTGAGTGATGAAGAAGAGGACAAAGACTCCAAGAAGGGGAATGCACCCGGAGACAAATTGGACGGTAAACGGAAGGGGGGAAGAAAACCAGAAAGTGGGAAGCAGCAAGCAAACCCCTCCAGCGAGGACGAGAAGGAGTCATCGCCCTCACTGAGTGATGAAGAAGAGGATAAAGACTCTAAGAAGAAGAAGAAGAAGAGAGCCCCTGGCAGCACACTTATTGGTAAACAGAAGGGCGGCAAAGGAGGGGAAAAAACAGGAAGTGGGAAGAAGCAAGCCAACCCCTCCAGCGAGGACGAGAAGGAGTCATCGCCGCCACAAAGCGATAAAGAAAGTGAAGAAGAGGATAAAGACTCTAAGAAGAAGAAAACGAAAACGCCTGGCAACACATTTGACGGTAAACAGAAGGGCGGCAAAGGAGGGGAAAAAACTGGAAGTGGGAAGAAGCAAGCCAACCCCTCCAGTGACGAAGAAAAAGAGTCATCGCCGCCGCCGAGCGATGAAGAGGAGGACAAAGACCCGAAGAAGAAGCACACCCCCAAGCAAGATGGCGGAAACTCTGAAGACGCTGACGGTGACAAAGGTGATTTACGATCAGTGCTGTCAACTGTAATGGGATGGGCAATACACCCTCTTGCAGGCAGTGGGACTCGAACCCCTAACCCTGCCAATGTTAATAACGTGCTCTACCAATGGAGGTAGTTACAGTTGGGACACATTAATAGTGTTGCATGTGCTTTTCCTTCCTACCAATGGCTGTGCAGCAGGAGAGGTACCACCAACGATGAAGACAAACAAAGATGCCCAGGACTCTGATTCTTCATCTTCGCTGTGCTCTCTGGAAGATGAGAAAGATGGAGACAAGAAGCTGACCAAAAAAAACCGAGACAGGAAGAAGCCTAATGTAGAGGATTCTGAAAAAGAAAAGGTAAATGAGAAAGAGGATGTCCTTAACGCTAACTATGTGTGACGTCACCAATGGGTTTTCTGAAGGCAGAATGGTGAATGAAACTGCTCAAATAATGGGGTAAATAACACCATTACTAAGACATCTGTACACTGCTTTGACACTTTCCCAAATTCCTGTTCGCAGTGCATTAAGTAAACATTTTAGTGAACTGGGGCGGCCACTTGCGGTTCAAATAGCGGTGCTTTTGTGTGCACATCCTTAAGTGTGAGTGCCCTACCTGTCTGCCCTCTGCTTCTTCATGTAGCATGGTGAGGTAAAGGTGCTGAGGCTGAAACGCTACATCGCCCTCTGTGGTTTGAAGAGGAACTACAAGAAGCTGCTGGAGGGCTGTCGCTCTGTCCACTCCAAGGTGGCGGTTCTGAAGAAGGAACTGGAGGATGCAGGCATCAAAGGTTGGTAGACAAAATCAGTTTACATTAATTTTTTCATTGACTATTATTGCTTTGACTATGGTTTTGAACAATTAGGTGACAAGAAGATTCTTTTAAAGGTGTAATGTCACATTAGTTAAGCAAGTGTCTGAACTGTTTTAGTAGGTTAACTAATATGAATACTTTATGCCCTTTAATCTGCCTGCCTTGCCGATTCTCACACTGGACGGCAAATTGAATACCTACCTGAGAAATATCCAAATGTTGCACTAATGCATATATATATTTATCTAAATATATCCATCTTTTGTTATTTTGTGATTTACTTTTTATTTGTGCAGGCCAACCATCTTTAAAAAAGTGTAAGAAGGTTCAACTGAAGATAGAGGAGGCCCGAGACCTGGCTGACCTTGATGTCAGCAACATTATATCCACACAAGGTAACTAGGCAACTGGGGGGGCAGTAGCACAGTCTGTTCAGACTTGGCTTGGGACCTGGAAAGTCCCCGACACCTGGGCACTGCAGAGGTGCCCTTGAGCAAGGCACCAGACCCCTTCGCTGCTCCCCGGGCGCTGTATAAAAAAAATTGGTTAAGTGTGTGTGTGTGTGTGTGTGTGTGTGTGTGTGAAATCCAAATGTGGTGTGTCCAATCCTCTTGATTGGACACACCACATTTGGATTTAGAGATTTCAATAGTTGACTACCTCAATTAGCATGACGACTACACAAGATACCCTCATGCAAAGCACATTAAGTGCTTCGCATGAACGAGAAGATTCTTGAAGACATTAAAAGGACAATACATTTTTAAGAAATCCAGTGCTAAACAAGTTTTGAGGCCTAACCCCCCCCCCCCCCCCCCACAAGGTCGTCCGAAGCGGAGAGCAGCCTCACCGTGGGGGAAGCCCCAGGCTTCCCCTGCCGCCAGGTACAAGAGGACGGTGAACTCGGACAGTGAGGACAGCAGCCCGACGGACCACAAGCCTCAAAGACGCACAGACTGGGGGAACCTGCGGGGCATCATCAGCAACGACGAGGGAGACAGCGACTGACGAGAGGGGTGGTCCTTGTGGAGTGTTTCAGGATATGGAGATGTGTGAATTTTCTGATGGACAGGGATGTACCGGGTACTCCTCGAGTTTTAACACCAAGTAAATTCTAATAGCCGTTCATTTTTAAGTACCATTTGTTGTGTATATTGCTTTTTCTAATGTTATAATAATAAAATATAGTATTTGTATTTGTCTATCTCTGTGTAGCAAATTTTGTTCACTAGAATGAGCTGTGTGCGAATATTAAATGCTTTATTCTGCATTGTGCAAGGGGAGAAGGCGGAACCAATGTTAGAGAACTAGTGCGCTGCCTATACGTGTTTCTCAGACGGACTGGTGCGCCGGACATATTCCACTAATGCAGACTGTCCTTTGCCAGCCGCTAGGTCAGTTCTGTCTTAATGTTTACGTACCCAAGCTTGTCCTTTCTATCTTCAATCTTCCATCCTACACATCACGAATTTCGTAACACGACATTCAAAAAGCTTGTTATTATGCATTAAATGTCCCGGTAGCTCTACCTCAAACCTAGCTCTGTGTAAAGATGTAAATGTATTGTCATTGCGCAGCAAAAAGTACAGTACAGCGAAAATATATTCAGTTGCGTTGCGTACAGTCAGTTTCTAGAAAGACAAAGTGAAGCAAAGTGAAGGTTTTAAACCGCTGTACTTTTCATTCATTTGAAAGCATGATTCTCCTTCGGTCTTCTATCCTGCCTGGGTCTAATACATGTCATTGCTGTTTACAAAGTGTGGGACGCGTCGGATCTTCCAGTCATTCAAGAGCTCCGTTTTACTTATGGCATCCAAAATGACAAGTAGCCTTAAATAAACGGTACATTATTTTCTGTTGTATGGGTTTTAATTCCAGTATTCCTCCCACCACCCCCAATGCGTAAATGATATGCGTGTGTCTAGTTCTCTCAACTGATGGTGGCGGTGTTGAGCCGTAGACGCTGTGCCATCTATCACACTTGCCACTGTGTCATCATATGTATTGAATACATATTACAATTGAATTTAACCAAGTATGTCTTGTCTGTTTGGATATTCTCTCACCCCCTAATGTTAGGTATATGGAGGGGGACACAGCAGATGAGTTTCTCGCAGAGTTCAAGGACAGGCGGCTGGGGTTTTGGGGCATCGCCCAGATAACCGCTGGCACCGGGCTCGCTGTCTACGCCATGTGGGTGGGCATCCTTCAACCTGGCTTCCGCAGGGTGCCGCTCAGGTTACAGGTAGGCTATACAAGTGTTTTTCTGAAATTGGGTGTGAGTAGTCCTGTGTATTTGAATTTGTTTCGTAGAGGCATTGTTTCTGAACACTCTTAGTATGTGCGCCATCATGAAGGACATGTCATTGGAGTGTAATTCATCATGAAGTACTATATACCCTTCATAACTCGTCAATGGTAGCCTATAGCTAGTTCATTATGATCTCCAGGTTCCATACCTCCCCGCCAGCAAGACACAAGTGCGTAATGTGATGACGCTACTGAGAGGTCGAAAGGGGGCTCTCGTGGATTTGGGCTCTGGTGATGGACGCATTGTAAGTCAACCTCAAACAGTCACACAAATGACAATGTACCTGAAGACGTCCCATTGAGTCGGCACATTAGAAAGGATTTTATCCAAAGTAAAACCATTGTTTTACTTAAAAACAACAACATTGTGGTTGTGCTACTTGTTGAAGGTGCTGGAGGCACATCGTCAGGGCTTCAGCCCCACGATTGGCTACGAGCTCAACCCCTGGCTCGTCCGGCTGGCCCGGTACCACGCGTGGAGAGCAGGTCATCCCCAGGACGTGTCCTATCGCCAGGAGGATCTCTGGAAGGTGTGTTAGGAAGTGGTATCCCAAGGGCAAAGAGGGACTCAATTTTAAAACAACGTTTTTCATGTCAGGATGACATTCCCACACCTAGTATATGTTAAAGTTTAATTTAGGTCTGATTGTGTATTTTCTTGTGTCTAAAAAGGTCGACTTGACGAAGTGCAAGAACGTCACTGTGTTTTTGGCCCCGAGCGTGGTAAGTTGAATGAATTCCTTCCTCACATGTGTTCTCTCTCAGTAAGCATAACCGTTATTAGAACTGTATTATTATTAGAAGTAGGAGTTTTATTGCACGAACAGCACAAACTGTTTTGTACATGGTTAACAAACTGTCAAAAGCACAGTACATGACGGTCTATGCAGATAACCCTTAAAGAGTCATTATGTCAGTCATATCGGTTATCTTTTTTAACCTGTTTGTCTGTGCCCAGCTGCCGTTGCTACAAGAGAAACTGCAGACCGAGCTCCCCGACGATGCGTTAGTAGTGGCCGGCCGGTTCCCCTTCACCGAGTGGACGGCCTGCCACGTGGAGGGCCAGGGTGTGGACAGAGCATGGGCTTACAGCATGCAGGCCCAGAGACTAAAGGCCTGCAAGGCCCAGGGATAACATGTGGGTCCGGTCATTGAAGTCGTGTAGAAGGATTGTTGGGGGTTATATTCGAGAACGGTATTAAGGACTTAACTTATATACTACATGATTAACACTATTTTTTTTAATTTAAGATGAATAAGTGAATGGATGGAATTTTTGGTTTAGAATATTTGGAATAATTGAAGAATTGTAGCTCCTACAAACACAGCTGATTCATAACTAGGCAATTATGTTAAGAAGGAACCAAGCCTGGTGCTACCTTTAGTGCAATGTGATTGTATGAATATTCTATAAATATTTTGGGAATCCCGTATTGTACTGTACACCCGTGTGAGATGAACAACATGAATGTAAAATTGTGTGTGTGTGTGTGTTTTATGCAATGTATTTGTACATGAATATTGTAGGACTATTTTTGTGCGTGTTCACTGCTTGTTTTGTGACATTGTCTGACATTGCTTTTGGTTCAAATCCAATCAGCACACAATGCTGATGCTGTTCAATAAATACAACTTTGACCTGTCTGGGTGGTCAGACCTGTAGCGCCTTCTCCTGGCTTCACTGAAGAATGTTACCAACATCATGTGTCAAAATTACTCTGTTGTACTTTGTTGTGAATGTTCAATCAATGTGAGTTGTTTGTTGACAAAATAACAGTGGATCCAGACAGCCAGACAATTAGTTTAAAACATGTGGTATGACAAAGACGAAAGGCTGATAACAATTTGATTCCCTTTTTTTTTAAATGGAATTTTGTAAAAATCTGCCTATGTGGAAATAAATGGGATGATGTGATTATTTTTGCATCTAATTATTAAAAGGTGCTGCAGAAAAACAATTTGTAAATGAACACATAGGTGGAGACCTGTCGAACAGGAATATGGTGGAATATTCCTGTTCAACAAGTCCCCCGAATACAAATTCCAGGAATTAGCAGAAAACAAATGATACAACTGTGTAGATAGCGCACTCCTTAAACCATCATTAAACCCGTTTTCCGATAGTTAATGAAAAGGGATTTACGAAAGAAGTGTCACTGGAACATGTGGGCTAGAATTGGATACATATGAATGACAATTGTGATGTCATCTCCATTCACACGGAGTCCTGAAAGGCGCACAAAAATAAAAAGGTGTTATAATGTATTATAGCAGACCTAATAATGATGTGGAACATGTTTTCGACTCTTCGACTTATACGGTAACAATTTCTACCCTGGAATTTTACTTTGGGTGGGCTCAGGGAAAATTGGGTGACCAATCATAAATACACTTGTTTATTATTAGAAACGACATACATTATTAAAGCTTTCTGATTGGGTGGGCATGTTCCCCACCCACATATATTATGCGTATGTCTCCATGGAGTAGGCCAGTGATATGGCCTCCTGCTATTCCCCCTGTGGAAACAGATACTCTACTGGTTAATCTGCAAAACACTAACAACTGAAGTAATATACATGTTCATTTGAGATTTTTGTTAACAAAGCAAAAGTTTAAAAAAGTTGTTTAATGCAAGGAAAACATTCACATGCAAGGATTATATAATTGTATAATAAACAATATAAATATAGCCTTATCAAAAATACCGATAGTGAAACTAGAACCAATATTAATAGTAATATTATACGATGTATCAGTACTAAGGCTCTTCCTTACATTCCTCTGCACGTGTGTGCGTGTTTGTGTGTACGTCACTCCACGGTTCCCCAGGGTGATGTATGCCGTAAATCAGCACGTTTCGACGCAAAATCACGAACCACAAACCCCCACATCGCTAGCCGTAAGCTACAGAAGAAGAGCCGCCCGACATGCGAAAAAAGGCGAAAAAACAGGAACAAGTGATGGCTATATTGTTTATGTAGTGTCATTGTTTTGTTTTTTTAATTTGGGCGTTTTTTACCATATTCAACGTTGAATACGTGTTATGTTGCGTTAACAGAGAGTCACGTATACGCCTATATTTCCTATATTTGACAGCAGCTAAGGCAGCGCTTCTTCCATCGTTATAGACCAGAGGAGCTAGCGCCGTGTGCTAACCTCGGCTAGCTGCTCCTAACGTCAACTAGCCGACCTGAACGTTGGCTCGCATATTAGAGCAACAATATAGCGCTGACATCTCGCCAATGTTGCTTATTTGACGCTCCGTCCGTTTCCAGTACGTTAACTAACTATGCCGACGCGGAGCATTTAGTTTAGCGGGGTCAATGTGACTGCACATCGCCTTCTTCAATCTAAGACCAACCAAACCGTGGGGGTTATTTTTAATCATTGGCAAGAAGCGTGAGTTAATGTAATGTCATGTTCTGTATAGTAGTGGTAGACTTGGAAGGCGAAACACCGATAGCATCACCCAGCTAAACTGTGTGTAGCAGGCGAGGAGCAGACCATGAACCCTAGTTGGCCAACACCTTAGCTCGACTAATGAAGTAGCTCAGTAAGTAGCACGTATCTGCTACTCTTGTCCATTGCATACACGGTTGGAGGAGTACGTGCTGAAATGGTGAGTATTGTGTGTGCCTGTGTGTGTGTGTGTGTGTGTGTGTGTGTGTGTGCGCTTCAGCTGCAAATATAGTAGTGGATAGATAGATAGATACTTATATGTCCCCGAGGGGAAATAGGTTTGCATTATAACCACAGGGCCTTTCATCATACACATGCTTCATACCTGGCAGTACTTTAGGTTTAGAGAATAACCTTTGGACGAGGGCCTCCTGCCCAAACCCGCTGGACATCCTGTGACCAGGAGAGAGTATGGTGGTGGTGGATCAATCGGATCAGATTGTAGACTGCACCATATATATTCTCAGGCAAACAAAACCACACATTACTTTGGTTTAGGCATCTAACGGTTTGTGATGTCTGGTGTCTTCCCCCCCCTCCACGAGATGTGGCTGGTATTTTGACCCTTTCATGATTGAAGACGGCCCGTTTTACAAAACCAAATATTTGTGTTGAGTAATTCTTAGCTGCTGCAAGTTGCGGCTTATTTGAGGAATTTAGAGCCATCCTCCACTGGCACTGTTCTATCTGATGTGCAGGGCTTCCCCAAATAACTGATATTTCAGATATGTGAAATTAGGTATACAGGATTGTTCTTTTGTAAACGGCATTCATGTGTGTGCATTGTGGTAGAACAGTGGACGGATGACTTGACACACAAAACCCAATATATGTAGTTTCTTTGAAGAATTTAATTGTGCATATCTTCTGCTAAACACGCACATACCTAGAGGCATTTCTTCTTGGATTTGGTTCAGATCCCCATTCGTTCAATGACCTCGGTAAGACCTGTTAAACATTCCAAATACTGTTTAACGTCTTCCACGTTATGTTCAATTATGTATAATGATCAAATCTCTCGACCGAAGTATAAATCTGCAAAGAAAACATCTCTGGGTAATTTGAGTCACAGGGGGGACTGATGACTCATTGTTGCATAAAGGTGACGCCTGCAGTGAAAAGGTGACATGGTTTGTCACATTGTGTCGCCTTGTTGAAATGGTAAATGCCAGACTCTCACTTGTTCTCCTTTAATGCCCCCAGGCGTCGGAAGAGGCCTCACTGCGTGCGCTGGAGACCCTCATGACGGAGTTCTTCCACAGCTGCACGACCAATGAGCGAAAGAGGGAGATAGGTAAGTGTGACTCTCATGTTAACCACACCGCTCCAGCGTCACTACTCGTGTAGGGATGATTGGCAGGTGACTCCCCCCGCCCCAAGCCTGCGGCAATATGTTAAATCAGTTATCATCAGGCTGCTATCACACCTGTGGTTTGTGTGTCTGTTTGGTGGGGGCAGGATAGACGGAAAAGTTCTGGGTTTGATGCCCCGATATCCACAGTCTTACCTGTAGGTATCCTTGAGCAAGATGCCTAATCCCTTGTTTCTCAATTCAGGCTTTAGATTAACACCTAAAGTTTGATGGCAGATGAGTTGAACTCTGACTCTGGGTGAACTGGACCTTTCACTTTCTTTCGCGTTTTGACCAATCATGTTTGAGGTGGGGATCTGTTGATTGTGTAAGCGAACACAAACTCGACCAGCGGTAGTAGTACTATAAAAGTATGTCTGTAAATGTTTTAAATCAATACCGTGTAGACTGGCCACTGTAGAAATACACATATAAAAATGGTAGAATAACGAAACGGGAAATAAGTCATAACTTAGTTTTTCTCAATAGCAGCTTATGCAATTTGAAAGTTTTTATTTTGTTGGAAAGATATTGTATATTCATTTAATTTGGTTTCTGGCCCAATCTCTGTGCTGTCTCCCCGCAGAAGTTGTGCTATAACATAGTAGGACTCCTGGATCTAAGCGACCCTAACCGATGTGGCACTCTTTGGCACTTCAAATCAAATAATAATAATAATAATGGTATAATAAATAGTTCTGCACTTGATATACATATAAAGAGGAGTGACTATTTGACAATAATGAGACCCTGTTGGGAAGTAAAAGCAATAGAGGCAAGCCGAGAAACTGATTCTCAGTTGATTTGAGAAATTGTGTTCACTTCTGCCTCAAGCAAGATGTATCATTAAGTACAAGTCACAAGGCTTCACTGTTACGCAGTCATGCATTGTGGTTGAGAGGCTGTATGAAATGGGAATCATTTGCCAATGTTTAGTGGCTGGCCCGGGGAGGAGGAGTTCCCCACGCGTTCGACACATTTTCCAATAATGTCCGCCCTTTAGGAACGTCACATCAAAACTGAAAGTGAAATGATTTGCATCATCGCAGGTGCTGTGGTGTACTAACGTCAATGTCAATTGCAGCGTTGGGATGTTTTGTTATTTTTTTAAATCGTGCTCACTTCTGCCTCAAATTGATTATTTAAACCGTAATTGTAATATATCCTTAGTGTATTTAGTTTGCCATCTAGCGCAACAATTGATCAGATGCACATCGGAGTAGTGCTTCTGCAAAGGTCTCCGTTGACTTGTAAGCAGAGCAACAGCGCTGTCGTCTCCTTTTGCAAATTATACAAAATAAACTCTACTCTACAGCTACTTGTATACCTATACACTTGTATAGTGGCTCAGGTTATTTAGTGATTGCTTCTCAAACTATATCGGTGTTTCCCCCAAACATTTAGCTTCTCCAGCAGGTGCTGAGGTGTGTGTGTGAGGTGCACTATGTTGTTGTGCGTGTGTAGTGTACTGTGCTGATGTGTGTAGGCACAGGGAGCTTTTAGTTTAGGAGTTTATGAAGGGCGGCAGTAGCTCAGGAGGTAGAGCGTGTTGTCTTGCAACCGCAAGGTTGCTGATTAGATTCCCCCCTAGCCAACTGTCGAGGTGTCCTTGCGCAAGATACCTAACCCTGACTGCTCCCGACGAGCTGGCTGTCTCCTTGCATGGCTGACACGATTGTGTACGACTGTGTGTATGAATGGGTTGAACGAGAGGCATAACTTCTGAAGTGCTTTGAGCGGCAGCTGGTTAGAAAAGCGCTATATAAATGCAGTCCATTTACCGACTAATGTGCAGTAGGGGGCACCGATATGTAAATAAGTACATTGTAAATAAAACAATTTTTTTTGTGTTTTGTGGTGCACAACATAATTATCAGAATGAATAATTCAATACATTTATTTCTGAATGGCTGATTGCAGTGGTACTAGTGCTAGTGACGGCGCTGCGCCACTGCAGGCTGCATGTAGGGGGAACAGTGTTTGTACATAATCATGTCTCAATGATTCCCCTGTATGCCATTAGCCTTGTAAGAATATACATATATTTGTAATAGGCCTATATCACACTTCCTGCTTCCGGAGCCTTAAAAATCGCAGAGCAGTGTACTCTTACTTCCGGTAGTTACCCCAGATACGTGACAAACTGTGTCCCCTCCCCTCCTCTCTGTTATTGTAATGTACCGGCTGCTCAACGTCTAAACGGAGACAGCCCTACCTCAGTTTACACCATTTCCGGAAAGACAAACTCCTCCGCAGTGAGGCTGATAAGGAGGATGAAGGTCCCTGGTTTCATGTTCTCAGGGGTAGCGCGTATGTCAGTTTGCACTTTGACAATGAGAGCATATACGTCTCGAAAAGTGGGCGGAATAGGCTAATAATGTCTGGTATGTGTATGATTAAAAGCACTGGTCCTGACCCCCACACACACGCCATTTCTCATCCGAATACAGCCACACAATGACGGGTAAGTGTGTGATTAAAAGCATTGGTCACAAGTAGGGCTGGGCGATACGGACCAAAACCCGGTATTTTTAGGCTGCATCACGATGTACGATATATATCGGTATTTTATACAAATTCGGTTTTAACTCAATGCCACAAGTATGTCACAAGCACTTTTATTTTAAGACAACTCATATTCACAAGAATAACAGGCATTCCCTTTTAGAAAATACACAACTGCACACTACATATTAACACGTAAATGAAAAGGTACATTGAAATAATACAAATCCATCAAATAAATAGCCTATATTAAATACATAGGCATACCTCTGCTCCTACACAAAATCGCCTTTGTTATATGGCGATATATCCAGATAGAGCCACAAGACACAATGTCGGGGAATTGTATGATTCGGATTTAGACTTCTTCACTGTAGAGTGTTCATTCACTAGTTGAACCACATCGTCTGGACCGACTTTTGGAAGGTTATGCAGCGATGACTGACCGCCATGGTGAAGCCAAGGTGAACGCATTAGCCGGAACTTGGGATACACTGCTTCAGCGATTTTTAACGGGTACTTCCGGCGTTCATATCTAACGTGATATAGGCCTATTCTTATCAGTGTCTTCTATTTGGGTCGTGTTTTAATGTGTCTACTTCCTGTTCCCTGCAGAAGAACTGCTGAATAACTTTGCTCAGCAGACGGGAGCGTGGCGCCACTGCTTGTTCTTCCTGTCTAATACTCGGAATGAGTATGTTATGATGTACAGCCTTACAGTATTTGAGGTCAGTATTCTTTTGTGTGTTTGGGGCTAATTAAAAGATAAAAAACAAATAGGATTTTTGGTAGAATTGTTCTGACATCTTGCAAATACGTTATATATTCTGATGATATTTATTTTGCCAACGGGCTATATCATTAAGTAGTTAAAAGCCAAACACTAAAACACAATTAAATGGGATAAATCACATTTTAAATAGTTTGTGGTGGATATAACATTAAAATAGCTGTTTTTAAGTGTATCCTGCTAGCTCTACAACAGGAAAAAGCAGGCCAGAATCTGCGTAGCCAGACAGTCTTGGTGTAACGCTAACAGACTATTATTATTTATTTATTTTTAAAATAAAAAAGTACCACATTCAAAACATGTACTCGTTGAGATTTGGACCATGTATTGGCTTATAGTTGTTTATTTTATTTCCTGCTTTCCTATTACAGCAATTATATTGCTGTAACTAAACTGCCATGGTTTATACGCATGGAAACAACTAGGTGACGGCGTCTTGACGATGGCAACCCTGACCTCTGTTCTGTCCGTCCCCCTCAGAACCTGGTGAATAAGCAGTGGCTTGGCGTGGCTTCCCAGGACAAGATGGAGATCCGCAACTGTTTGCCCAAGCTGCTGCTGGCCCAGCACAAAGTGATGCCGTATTTCATCCGCAACAAGCTCTGCAAAGTCATCGTGGACATCGGCCGCCAGGACTGGCCCATGTTCTACCATGACTTCTTCACGAACACCCTGCAGGTAAGACCCACGGAGCCTCCTGGGGGTGGGGGGGGGCATGGGGGTTGTTGTCATATAGTGGCAATGAAAGGTACCGAGTCAACTCCCAACTGCTCCTTGATGACTTGTACCTGAAATCAGTCTGCTCGGTCACTAAGTGGTAAATAGTATTGTGGTGGCTGGACACGGGAGTAATTCACATAATTCAGTATTTACTGTATGCTCTTTAAAGATCGTTGATAGTTGATAATATATTCACACTGCGCTGCTGTTTTTCTCTGCCAAAAAACAAGTCAAATTTCCGTCGAAACAACGTTGCAGGTTGCACAGACACTGCAGTATTTCATGTTATACTTAAGTATAATTACATTCTGTAAAAATTAAAAAGCAAGAACTCTTATTGCCTTAAGGGTCAATTGATTTTTTTGTAAACCTTGTTTTTGAATGATATTTAATTGCCTATTTAACGGCTTTCTGAACCACCCCCTTGGGGGTTGCGGTTGTTTGATTCCAAGCGTATTTGATGCCTTTCAATGTTATCTTTATGAGTTGAAATACTTTCAATGTAATATGAACCCCTCTCCAGTTGATCCAGTCCCCTGGCCTGGCCTCCCTAGGCTTGGTGTTGCTAAAGACCACGTCAGAGGAGCTAGCTTGCCCTCGGGAAGACCTGAGCATGGCCCGCAGAGACGAGCTCCGCAAGCTGCTGCTGGACCAGGTACCCACTGTGCTGGGACTGCTGACGGGTGAGGATTGTTCAGATCGTTCGAGTGTAGAGACTTTTCAGATCGTTCCAGTGTAGACTGTTCAGATCGTTCTAGTGTAGAGACTGTTCAGATCGTTCCAGTGTAGAGACTGTTTAGATTGTTCCAGTGTAGACTGTTTAGATCGTTCCAGTGTAGAGACTGTTTAGATCGTTCCAGTGTAGACTGTTCAGATCGTTCCAGTGTAGACTGTTCAGATCGTTCCAGTGTACTGTTCAGATCGCCATACTGTATAGCCCACAGAGGACGCTGCCGTAGCTTACGAGTGTGAATTTGAATATTTATTACCATTCAATTAATATTACATGTAGAGTGACAGACAGCCCGATTTTTTTTTTCCTAGAGTGGACAAGGCTCGGAAATATATCACCAATGACGAGCGATTTAGTTGTCATACAACAAATAACTGATCCGTACTTTGTGTGTGCACTGCAGGTATCCTGGAGACGTACTGGGACAAGCACAATGTCATGGCAACCACGCCGCCTCCCTCCCCCACCTCGGGAGAAAACGGTCAGTGGTTATAAGGCACAATGTAGCTAATGTATCTTAGGGTAGGGCGGAGGCCCCCGAATCCCTGCAATTTACATGGATGCATTCATGAGCATAGTGAATCTGATGTATCTGAATCCACTGTAATTCAGTTTGGATGAGCAGTTAAACGACCAAACGGTAATAACAATCGCAGTATTGGTAATAAGCTTGTGGCCTCACAGCCTCCTTGTACATGCTACATCATGGTGGGTTTTATTGATGTTATTTTCTGTTGTCACCCATCAGTGGAGTTGCTGGGCAGCCTCTTCCAGGGTAGCCAGTACTCCAAGCTGCTCTGCCAGCCCATGGCCGAGTTGGACCAGGACAGCTACCAGCTGTGCTGCCTGGTACTGGAGTGCCTGGCCCACCTGTTCAGCTGGATCCCGCTGTCCACCAGCATCACCCCCACCCTGCTGGCCTCCATCTTCCACTTTGCCCGCTTTGGCTGCGACCTCCGTGCCAAAGCCAAGCCTGACCCCTTCATCTCCTCCTCGTCCTCCAACGGACAGCCGCAGTCCGACGTGGACGGGCGGAGCCTCCACCCGGGCGCGGACAGCAAGCGGGACCGCGCCCGCCTCGGCATGCTGGCCATGACCTGCGTCAACGAGCTGGTGTCCAAGAACTGCGTGCCGCTGGACTTTGAGGAGTACCTGCTCCGCATGTTCCAGCAGACATTCTTCCTCCTGCAGCGGCTGACCCGTGAAAACAACGCTCACACCGTGAAGGGCCGGCTGCAGGAGCTGGACGAGTGGTACGTTGCCGGCGGCGACGCCCACACCTGTCCGTCAGGCTGGTCGATTTGGTTGAAAATGAGTTTTGTTAGAATTTGTAATAATTTTTCATGTGGGAGGTGCTTTTGGCTTCTGAAATGTAAATACCGCTTTGCTTTTATTCTTTTGGCTGTTAGGCAGACAAAGCTGTTTTTGTTAGTCAAGTGTGTGTGTGTGTGTGTGTGTGTGTGTGTGTGTGTTTCCAATCTGCAGTTACCTGGAGAAGTTCACTGATTTCCTGCGCCTGTTTGTCAGTGTTCACCTGAGGAGGATAGAGTCCAGTCCTCAGTTCCCCATTGTAGAGTTCCTAGCCTTGCTGTTCAAGTACACTTTTAACCAGGTAAGAGTCAGGCCACAAGTACACTTCAAAACCGGTAACAGTCAGGATACAAGCATCTTTTATACATATTAGAAGTGTTGTAGAGATGAGCGCATATATAAGGCACCATATCCAGACGGGGCCTTGGACAAGTGTATTTGTTGCTGCAGATTATCGCCAATACTTGACAATACTTTGATTGATGTTTTTCCCCAGCCCAACCATGAAGGTTACTTTGCGTGTTTGGATATATGGACCGTGTTCTTGGATTTCCTCACGACGAAGATCAAAAGCCGACTGGCTGACAGAGAGAGTGTTTTAAACAGGTGAGTCAGAGCTAGGGGTTGGGCGTTTTTTCCCACCAGAGCGTTATGTTGCGGTTGTATAAAAATGACGTCGTATGTCAATTGCCGTCTCAAAATATGTCTCGTTATGAGGGCTCGTTAAAAAAGAAATGTTCACACTTCATTCAAATGTATTTTGAACGTGCTTACTGTCCGCGGCGGGCATTTGAGCCTCAAGAGTTTGATCTGACCTCAGCCAATCAGTGGGATGTGCTTGAGCACGAGCCACAAGCCAATGATGGTGAAGGCGCTAAACTGGCAGCTAGCGCTATCACCGCGACTGAGCTAGAAAAAACAAAAAAATAAGACGACTCCCATCTGTGAACTGTGAACTACAGTCAGACATGGCAGCTATTCAGTAGTAGCATAAGGTTGGAAAATGTTCTGGCTTTGGGGCACATGCCAGAAAGGCTCAAAATAACTTTTAGCTTAACACAAACATTCTGGAGTCTGATGTTTTTAAATGTGCAAAGCATACCGAAACATTCTCCCTAAACTTGCCCAAACAAGGGCCTCAATTAAATGGGCTACTCTGCAGGCTCCAAACACAATGACTTGGACATGTTTTAAATGTCATCTCGAAAACAACGGTGTGTGTGTGTGCATGCGTGTTTTTGTGTGTGTGTGTGAACTGAGTTTAAGAGTGGCAATACTGGAAAGGCTTTGGAAAAGTTAAGGTCTGTGGAAAAGTTGAAGCCGACAAGACTGTCCGACACTTGTAATAAGTTGACACATTATAACAAGCTATGTAAACATGCAGAATATGGAGGAAAAACAACATAAAATATGACGCTATTGCTGGCTGTATACGTCACTCCATCCACCCGATAGCCAGGTATAATGCTGTTTAAATAATTCCTTTCGGCCTATAGGCCTAGCCTACTAACACAAGGTTATGAAAAGCAAGTTTATGAAAGTCATAATTCATCTCTTGTGTTATTACTTGAAAATGCCTAGTAGCCTTATACTGGATTTGTGAATGGGTTTATTATGTATATAGAATTTTATTTTATTTTTTTCACACCTGCACGATTGCTTCCCCCCTGTGGCAGTAGAGTTAAGCAGCTCATTGGAAACAGACTTTAACAGATTAGATTCAAATATATATACCAGATGTGCTCTCACTTAAGATGAGATCCCATCCCTAATCATACAAGTTGCTTTTTTTTGATTGTTGAACCGTAAACCCCTATTTTTTGGGGGGGGAGGTTTAAACGCTTTCTAAAAAAATGGATGTGGCCCAACCCTAGTCGGAGCTGTGTGGATCTGAGTGTTGGTGCAATTAATCTGACCGTGTTGAGATGCATATAATGTAATTTGAAGTTCTTCTCAGAGCTTGTCCCATGCCCCCTCCTCCACGGAGAGGTGTGGAGTTTGGGGGTCGTGGGTTCTATGTCTTTCCACTGAAACCGGGGGGCATGTCCACTTTCTCTCTCTGCAGAGTAGATATGATTTGGTGTCTGCTGGAAGTACTATTTTTGCGCTGTTATGTGTTGGTTTTTCTGTATATGTTGATGTTTTTGTCTGAGGAAGTGTAAAGGGAAGGGAGGAACTGAGTGCGATTGCAGCAGCAATCTCCTGCTGTGGAGCCTTGCGCTATACTGAGAACAGTTTAGTGTCCGGCCATTTTGATAACAGCCAGCCAATGTTATACCAAGGCTTTTAACTCAAGAGTCAAACTATTTTATTCTGAACATAACACAGCTGCTACTGTGGGATTCCCTCAACCCTTGTGAGTTGTAAGTCACGGTTGTGTTTGTGTGCGATTTGGTCTGTGGTTTCAGGTACAAAGACGCCCTGGGTCTGCTCCTACGAGAGGTTCTGAACAGAATCCAGTTCCGATACAACCAGGCCCAGCTGGAGGAGCTGGACGACGAGACTCTTGATGATGACGTAAGTCACCGTCACTTCCCCACACACCTGTTGTTGTTGTTTCACACATTTGTGAACCTTTGTTTGTTATTCCTTGAATTCAGATTCAGATTCAGATTCAGAAAACTTTATTAATCCCGAGGGAAATTAAGGTGCAACAGTTGACACAGGGGGAATAAATGCACACACAAGAATACTAAAACCTAAGCTAAAAAACAAAACAACAACTAACTAAAATAAAACTATTATAAACAAAAATAGTTAAAATAATTCTAAATGAAGTCTAAATGTATTGATAAGTGAAGATAATTTACAGTATTATAACAGTAGTACGTAGGTATATACAATACACAACAATACGTATAGTGCAAATTGGCAGTAATAATATATTAATAAATAACTCAACTGAAAAGAACTGAAAAGTGACATGTGAAAAGTGAAAAAGTGAAAAGTGAATTCGGATTGACCCTTGACGCCTATGCTGGTGAGATAAATCTCTGGTTGTGATCTCAAGGGATCTCGAGTGAGATTGTCCAATCCCTAGGCGTGAAACCTCACCGTTTCTCAGTCAGGTCTTCTTCGGACGGTGGTGCGTATTTACATTGTCATTTTTTGCCTCGCCTCATACCCTGTGTTTCTGATTTTCTGTAGCTACAGACGGAGTGGCAGCGGTACCTACGTCAGAGTCTAGAAGTGGTTGCCAAGGTGATGGAGCTGCTTCCATCCCATGCGTTCACGACTTTGGTGAGAACAGATCTTGAATGGGAAGCACATGGAGGGGTTGGGGGGGGGGTGGGTGTTAAGGGCCAGTTAAATCAGTTATTTTCTCATTGGTTCATACTTGGTTCATACTCAAACCATTAGATCACAAAACACTAATGTGTGTCTGTCTGTCCTCAGTTTCCCATCCTTCAGGAGAACCTGGATGTGTATCATGGTCTTCAGCAGTTCATCATTACCACGGGAACAGGTGCGACACGTCTCCTCCTCTAGACTAGCTGCCATATCGGCAGGCAGCACCAGCTCACAAACTTTTAAAAAGTCCTTGATTGGTCTTTTATTTGAAAGATCTTACATTTTGATGACAAAATAATGACCTAAATTGCTGAATAACACCCTCTCTCCCTCTCTCCCTCTCCCTCTCTCCCTCTCTCCCTCTCCAGTTCGGAGGCTGAACATCTCGGCGGAGAACGACTGCCGGAGGCTACACTGTTCGTTACGTGACCTCAGCTCCCTGCTCCAGGCGGTCGGACGCCTCGCCGAGTACTTCATCGGCGACGTCTTCGCCGCGCGCTTCAACAACGCCCTGGCGGTCGTGGAGAGGTCCGTAGTCCCTCTCTTGGCAAGACTGTGACTCGCACTGGGAATAAAACTGCAAATTCACCGTGTTTGGGATTCGATTCCCGCCGGGGGCCACCCATGCAAAACATGTATGCACTAACTGCATTGTAAGACACTTTAGATGAGCCCACCAAATGGCATGGTTATACGTCTTTTATTGAGGGATGAGAGATGTATTAATTTAGTAACTTGAGCCAACCCTTTTATACATACGACTTAACTGTGATTTCATACACGTCATTAAGGACGAGCAGGTAGGGGGTTAGGATAGTTAGGACCAGTACCTTCTCTCTCTCTGTCTCTGTCTGTCTGTCTGTGAAAGACCATCACAAAGCTAAAACATTTCTCTCCTCCGGTGTGTTGTGGTGCCAGGTTGGTGGAGGTGACGTGCTACGGCTCTCAGAGTAGCCTGTATGACCTGGAGACTGCTGTGCCTTCTGTCCTCAAACCAGACCTCATCGATGTGTGAGTACACGCTCCTCTGATACGGCTCACCGGATCACTTCATGCGAGTACACCTTTATGTACAGCAAACTAAGTTCTCAACTCACTCAGACATTTTTCATTCAACATTTCATAGTTGTTTTTCACCTGTTCCAAAGTGTGACACTGAATCAAATACCCAGCTGTGTCCAAGTAACATTTTTTTATTGAAATACCCCTGCTTGAAATCTCTTGTAATATTAATGAAAAAGCATTTGTGTAGCGGTCCTGACTGACTCCCTCTCGCTCTCTCTCTCTCTCTCTCTCTGTATTAGCCATGCACAGGCTCTCGCTGCCCTGCAAGCCTACTCCCATTGGCTGGCCCAGTTCTACAGTGAGGTCCAGCGGCAAAACCAGACCCGCTTCATCAGCCTCATCACCTCCGCCGTGGATGCCAGCAGCCCTCTCCTCACGTCTAAGGTATCCTAACCCCACCCTCCCCCCCCCCCCCCCCCTCTCTCTCTCTCTCTCTCTCTCTCTCTCTCTCTCTCTCTCTCTCTCTCTCTCTCTCGCTCTCTCTCGCTCTCTCTCGCTCTCTCTCTCTCTCTCTCTCTCTCTCTCTCTCTCTCTCTCTCTCGTTCTCTCTCGTTCTCTCTCGTTCTGTCTCGTCTGTCTGTCTGTGTGTGTGTGTGTGTGTGTGTGTGTGTGGTGAGACACCTCTGTTCATTGCGTGCATGTCTCAACTCACACAAACTCCCTCTACTTCCTCCAGCAGTTCAGTTCCTTAGGTCTTTTTGTCCCTTTTAGTTTCTGCATTTGTTCTAAACGCGTCTTTGCTGTCTGTACTGTGATCAGTCGCGATACATGCAGACATTCTTCAGAGCCATCGTCTAAATTTGGCGACGACATTTCAGAAACAAACAATCATGGCTTTGTAGCCTCACTAAAAGAGAACTGTTAGAAACGGATGGCGACTCAAGCTCAAAATGTGCCGCTTGCTCATGTTAGTTTCAAGGCTATTAGAATAGCAGATTTTAGTTTGAAAGATGTTCAACGGTTGGCTTATGTAGTTAAAAAAAATATTAATTTATTTTAGGTTGGCATGTTATGGAGTTGACTGGTAAACACAAACTACAAATGTGGTGTGTGTGTATATCCACACACAAAATTAACCTATTAGGATCCTGCTAGCTTCCAGTCTCTTGTGATTTGCGACTCAATGGACCTATGCCACAAATTCGATTTTGCAAACGGAAGTGGAGGAGCTTGACTGGTAATGGCAAATGAGTCAGACTAGGAACCTCTTAACGTGTGTGTGTTTGTGTCCCCCCCCAGGTGCCCGAGAAGCTGCTGCTCTCTGCTTGCCACCTGCTGGTCTCCATGGCGTCCACGGTGCGGCCTGTCTTCCTGGTGTCGCTGCCCGCTGTCCAGAGCACCTTCCGCATCATCACGGAGAACCGCGCTCCAGGGCTCCCCCCGGAGGTCAGTCTGCTCACTGCAGGACTTTTTAATCCTTTTTATTTATTTATTTATTTATTTTTTAACCGATGCTATTAAACAGAAGAAGTTCACCAAGTTTGCACTGTTAGGTGATCTTGAATGTCCTAAACAAAACAAATTAAATCAAATTCATACACACATTTAACCACCTATGGTGGAGTCAGCCATGCACGACGACCGCCAGCACGTCGGGAGCAGTTCAGGTCAGGGACACACCGACACTTGGCTGGGAGGAGCCGGGGGATCGGACCAGCCACCTTCCTGTTGTCAGGCGACCGTTCTACCTCCTGAGCTACTGCTGCCCCCATATATCCAGAGTTACTGCCGCCCCCAAATTGGATAGCTTTCTGCTATCCATAGTTGGAGTTGGATATTGGTGTCCATTTGGTATTAAGCCATGTCCATTCAAATGTGTGTTCATGTGTATGTGTTGCAGGCTCACATGCTGGTGTGCAGGGCTCTGTCCAACATGCTGCTGTTACCGTGGCCCAGCCTGCCGGAGAGCGAGCAGCAGTGGCAGACGCGCTCCACCAGCCACGCCAGCATGCTGGCTGCCCTCACCCGGGACTACCGCACGCTGAGGGGCACCACCAGCCTGCCCCAGCGCGGGCCCGAGCTGGGCAACAGTAAGCACCCCGGCCCCTGGTCTCCCTGGACGGAGGACGGATATCAAGCTGCTGCTGCAAAATCGCAGTGACTGTTTCGGACCCGGTCAAAAATGCTGTGTTCGTCAGCCGATGTTCTTGTGTATTCTGTTGTATACGTATTGTTATCGTCTGTGGCAACAGACAATGCGTTGTGCCTTGCGCCGTGTTGAAGCATGTAGCAAAACATTTGAGTAGTTCATAATCTTTCACTCTCGGCCGTCTGTCTCTTCCTTTCGCTCGGGGTGTGTGTGTGTGGGTGGGTGTGGGTGTGGGTGGTATTAACGGTCCACTTTTGGCCTCCTGCAGTGAAGGCGGTGCTGCAGCAGACTCTGCCCGTTCTCCGAGCTGTTGTGGACAGCATCTCCGGGGAATCCACCAAATCCCGCCAGATCTGTTACCAAAGCCTGCAGGAGTCGGTCCAAGTGTCCCTCGCCCTGTTCCCAGTATTTATTCAGCAGCCCGGTAAGAACATGATTGAGATCAAGGATCTCTTTCACAATTGTCTTTAGACAATCGTTACGACAACATTGTTACGTTTTTAAAGCTTCATTTAAGCCATTGCTTTCCATTAAAACGTAGCGATCCTCTGTCTGTAGATGTGACCGACGAGATGCTGAGCTTCTTCCTGACGCTGTTTCAAGCCCTGAGGGTCCAGATGGGAGTTCCCTTCACAGGACAGATCATCCATACCTTCCTGAGCATGTTCACCAGGTAAATAACACTCAGTAACATGTTCACCAGGTAAATAACACTCAGTAACATGTTCACCAGGTAAATAACACTCAGTAACATGTTCACCAGGTAAATAACACTCAGTAACGTGTTCACCAGGTAAATAACACTCAGTAACATGTTCACCAGGTAAATAACACTCAGTAACATGTTCACCAGGTAAATAACACTCAGTAACATGTTCACCAGGTAAATAACACTCATTAACATGTTCACCAGGTAAATAACACTCAGTAACATGTTCACCAGGTAAATAACACTCATTAACATGTTCACCAGGTAAATAACACTCAGTAACATGTTCACCAGGTAAATAACACTCACTAACATGTTCACCAGGTAAATAACACTCAGTAACATGTTCACCAGGTAAATAACACTCAGTAACATGTTCACCAGGTAAATAACACTCAGTAACATGTTCACCAGGTAAATAACACTCAGTAACATGTTCACCAGGTAAATAACACTCACTAACATGTTCACCAGGTAAATAACACTCAGTAACATGTTCACCAGGTAAATAACACTCAGTAACATGTTCACCAGGTAAATAACACTCACTAACATGTTCACCAGGTAAATAACACTCAGTAACATGTTCACCAGGTAAATAACACTCAGTAACATGTTCACCCGGTAAATAACACTCACTAACATGTTCACCAGGTAAATAACACTCACTAACATGTTCACCAGGTAAATAACACTCACTAACATGTTCACCAGGTAAATAACACTCACTAACATGTTCACCAGGTAAATAACACTCACTAACATGTTCACCAGGTAAATAACACTCACTAACATGTTCACCAGGTAAATAACACTCAGTAACATGTTCACCAGGTAAATAACACTCACTAACATGTTCACCAGGTAAATAACACTCAGTAACATGTTCACCAGGTAAATAACACTCAGTAACATGTTCACCAGGTAAATAACACTCACTAACATGTTCACCAGGTAAATAACACTCACTAACATGTTCACCAGGTAAATAACACTCACTAACATGTTCACCAGGTAAATAACACTCACTAACATGTTCACCAGGTAAATAACACTCAGTAACATGTTCACCAGGTAAATAACACTCAGTAACATGTTCACCAGGTAAATAACACTCAGTAACATGTTCACCAGGTAAATAACACTCACTAACATGTTCACCAGGTAAATAACACTCAGTAACATGTTCACCAGGTAAATAACACTCATTAACATGTTCACCAGGTAAATAACACTCACTAACATGTTCACCCGGTAAATAACACTCACTAACATGTTCACCAGGTAAATAACACTCAGTAACATGTTCACCAGGTAAATAACACTCAGTAACATGTTCACCAGGTAAATAACACTCATTAACATGTTCACCAGGTAAATAACACTCACTAACATGTTCACCCGGTAAATAACACTCACTAACATGTTCACCAGGTAAATAACACTCATTAACATGTTCACCAGGTAAATAACACTCACTAACATGTTCACCAGGTAAATAACACTCAGTAACATGTTCACCAGGTAAATAACACTCAGTAACATGTTCACCAGGTAAATAACACTCATTAACATGTTCACCCGGTAAATAACACCCACTAACATGTTCACCAGGTAAATAACACTCATTAACATGTTCACCAGGTAAATAACACTCAGTAACATGTTCACCAGGTAAATAACACTCAGTAACATGTTCACCAGGTAAATAACACTCAGTAACATGTTCACCAGGTAAATAACACTCAGTAACATGTTCACCAGGTAAATAACACTCATTAACATGTTCACCAGGTAAATAACACTCATTTACCTGGTGAACATGTTAATGTTATTTACCTGGTGAATAACACATAACATGTCCACCAGGTAAATTACATGTGTTCACATGTTCAGGTAAATTACATATATTAACATTTTCAGCAGGTAAATTGCATACATCAAAGATCATTGGCTGCTCTATCTCATGTTTCCAATGGCTCCATGTTTGAGTGAAAGCTATCCTGCGCTTGGCTCTTTGGCACACATGTCAGTGCCAAGTGGTTCCTGGTTAATGTTTAAACGTCAAGCAAAATATATCATTCCGCGTGTCACCTGATCATATAAGGTTCCCCCTTATCTCTCCCAATAGCTCAAGGTTCTTATGTATTTACTAACATGGCCGTACCACGTTTCTTTCACGTGGGTTATATAACATAACAGTATAGACATATCGATGTTTTAACAAGCCTCATTCAACCCAAGGATCTGGACGTCAAACCTTATAAACCTTATTTAGTCGTCCAGTGCAGTGCAGTTGGCTCTTATGTGTTTCATCAAATTCAAATCTAATGCTCTCTCAGAATCCTCAGTCATCTTTTATAGTTCCATGTTCAGATGATACTGTAACTGGATATTTCGCTATTTTAGTCACTTGGCAGACTCTGTTGTCCACGGAGATTTTGCATGTGAATTGTATGTTTATTTATATATATGTGCATGTCATGAATGAGTAATTAGTGGTTGGGCATCTCGCCTCACCTTTAGTCACCAGACTAGTCAATGCCCCACTAGCTCACCATGCACACACAGAGTTAAACTGTAATTTTCGTGTGTGTGTGTGTGCGTTCCAGGGAGCAGCTGGCGGCCAGCATCCTGCAGGAGGGCAGCGCTGGGTGCAGGGTGGTGCAGAAGTTCCTGAAGATACTGCAGGTGGTGGTGCAGGAGCCAGGCCAGGCCTTCAAGCCTTTCCTGCCCAACATCCTGTCACTGTGTATGGAGCAGGTGTACCCCATCGTGGCAGAGGTCAGTCTGCCCTCGTGGGGGTTCAGTCCCTTGGAACTGGGAGGTCCTTCCACATTCTAGCTAGTGTCTGTGTGAAATGCAGATCTTGGCCTCTGTGACTCGTGGCTGAAGCTCAGCTTATGTTTTTTCTGCATTGTTGGGCTACTGTATGGTATAGTCTATTATACTACTGCACATTATTCACCATGTTCTGTATCAAAAGCCTTGTGTGTTAGTGGGATTAGGTGTTGGTGTGGGTTTTTACATGATCCACAGACGGCAGAAAACCACCAAACTGGTCTCTCAGAGCAACCATTTGCATGGTGACAGAGTGCAAATTAACGAGAAAGGCAGACACTAGGCTTCAACCAATTAAAGCACCGCCATGACGCAATATAGCTTTAGCCATGAGCGCTTGGGAATTCCCTGATCCATCACTTTTGCAGGGTGCGATTGATGATGGCTTTTGAAGCCTTTCATGAATGAGATTGAGTGAAGTCGCTCCTCAGCTGTTCTGAAACTGATAGTCCCAACAGTGCAACCAAGGGCTCGCTCTATTCAGAGTTCTGGATTATGTTGCTAGATATCCTAGCCTGCTACTTAAAACGGGTTCCTAACGATTCAAATCGAATTGAATCCTCTTTATTGGTCACATACATGAACACACACAGTGACATTTCTTGCTCTGCATTTAACCCATCCTAGTATGGGGAGCAGTGGGCAGCTATTTTATATACACCGCCCGGGGAGCAGTGGTAGGGGTCTGGTGCCTTGCTCAAGGGCACCTCGGCAGTACCCAGATGTTTCGGGGACTTGAACTGGCAACCTTCCGGTTCCTAAGCCCAGTCCCAACAGACTGAGCTACTGTCAGACGACGACGTCTCATCATGTCAACAATGGAAGGGTGGCTTGGGAGTTTGACCCCAAGCCAACGGGTTCTTCAAGATCCACGAACAAAATGTTTATAAGCCATTCTGCTCCTCCAACATGCGTCACTGAATCTCTTTGGATAAAACCTAAATCAAATGCCAAACGACTCCATGGTTAGATAATCGCCTCGATGTTCCACAGCGGTCGTCCCCGGACATTAAGGCGGAGATGTTCGAGCTCCTCTACCAAGTTCTCCACCAGAACTGGAGGTACTTCTTCAAGACGTCCGTCCTGGCCAGTGTCCAGAGGGGAGGAGCAGAGGACACCATGGAGAATGAGGCTCAGTTCACTGCTGCCATGCAGGTGGGTCTCCATGTTTGCACCGGACATTGGCCCCTGGGTTAGACCCTCCAATATGGTCGGTGGAGGGTCTTACCCAGTGACCAATAATGTTCTCCCTTTTTTTTGCGTACCTTCGGGTTTTAACATGATTGAAGAATTGCTTGTAGAAAACTGTACATTTTTCAGAATCTCTGACATGTTTGTCTGAAATGGGTAGTGTTGTTGTGTACAATGTATGTACCATGTACTACTATTTATCGTACTATTTACAATTGGCTTTTGCTCTCAGACATTGGATCATAGATGTAGATCAGCGGGATCTAATGTACCGACTTCAGTCTTTCTACCAGCATCTAGATCTGATGTCTTAAGCGGTATCCACTGTACCGCCTCTAGCTTACCAGCCTCTACATCTGCTTTGTGTTGTTGTTGTTCTCCAGGCGTTCGGGCAGTCGTTTTTGCAGCCCGACATCCACATCTTCAAGCAGAACCTGTGCTACCTGGAGGCCCTGAACAGCAAGCACAAACTGTACCACAGAGTGAGTTCCAGGCCTGCTCCTCTCAAACCAAGACCAATCGTTGACTCACACTGAATTAACATACAGAATAGGATATGGGTTACGAAACACAAGTCTTTGGTAGATTTTCTCTTGTTTCAGAGGATAAAATAGATACTTTAGTATTTTCCTCCCGAGAGACCGCAAGATAATTGGAGACATTACTTTATATATTATATTCAAGAGATCGTAGGTGTCCCATCGTTTCCAGGTGAGAAACCCTAGGCCCTCCGTCCTCTCTCCTCCCCCTACACTTTTTTTTGTATGTTGACAGTGTTCAACCTTAACTATTTGTTTTACCTGCCTAATTGTCAAGTCCATCCACAGTTAGCTGGTGGCAGGTGTTTATTTTGGACCTTGCTGGCCCCCCAGACAGTTTTTACTGGCCCTCACTCAAAGTTGTCATTAGAAGCCCAAAGACCTTCCTCAAAATGCTACTACGGCTACATGCCCATGACGGGCACGTGCTTTGTGTATAGCGAACACTGGAGGCTTACGATTTCATGCAAATATATTTTATACATACATCGATTGTGAGCACGGCGCTGAAGGAGAGCAGACGCGTCTTTACGAGCTCCCACAGTTTAGTATTTAGTTTACTAGTACTTTTTACTTAGTTACTGCACTGTATTCATGATGCTGCTGCACTACTGGCACTTTAAATGCTTTTATATATTTTTGCACAATTCAACATGAGTACATATCATCTATCAGTCACGTTGTTGTTGTTTTGTGTTCATTTTTATTTATTTTATTTTATTGTTTATTGTGTATAGTATTTTTATGGTATTGTTTTGGAGATTCATACTGCGGGAGGGAATGGGGAGCATTCCATTGTACTTGCTACTTGCAAATGGCCAATAAATATCTTGTATCTTGTGTTTCCGCAGAAGCTGTTCCGGATGTCCATGTTGTTCCACTTCATCAACGTTCTGCTGCAGGTGCTGCTGCACAAGAGCCACGACCTGCTGCAGGAGGAGGTCACGCTGGCCGTCTACAACATGGCCGCCGTGGACTTTGACGCCTTCTACTCCGGCTTCATGCCCGAGTTCCTCAACGGCTGCCAGGGCGTTGACACCAACCAGCGCACCGTCCTGTCACGCAACTTTAAGCTTGAGCGGGTACGCACTGAGCAGTTGTGTGTGTGTGTGTGTGTGTTCCTCCTCATATACTGTACCTGATTTCTCCTTACCCTCGTTTTAGTCAAACTGTCAACCTACACAGGTTTCACTCACTCGACACCCTACGAACCGACGAGGTGCTCATGAACCAACGGACCAAATTTCTAAACTCTCTCTCTCTCTCTCCTTCCAGGACCTCCCATCCTTCACCCAAAGTGTACACAGGCTAGTGAACGACCTGCGCTACTACAGACTGTGCAACAGCAGCCTGCCCACGGGCACCATCAAGCTATAACACACACACACACACACACACACACACACACACACACACACACACACACACACACACTAGCCCATTGGTGCCGACCACTTAGGCCAACGCACCACCCGCCCCAACCCCATGACCTGGGTGTGAGTCCAGGGGTCCTGCCAGCAGAAGAAGAAGGCTCTTCTGTGGAGGGTTGGAGACTGATCACCACCACCACCACCACGATGCTGCTGCTGCTGTAGTTTTTTTAAAATTGTAATTCATTTCTGCTGTAGGAATAATTTTTTTTGGTTTTTGGTTCATTAAAAGTTGGGCCCTCCTTGGCGTTCTTGGACGCCAACACAGTGACTTAAGGCGCCGAGAGCCACCTGAGCCAGGCCCAATTTTTTTCTTTTCTTTTCTTTTTTTTAAACCCACGACGCGTCTGCAAGACCAGCCCTTTCTGGGACTGAGCACTTTCCGACTCGGTTAGAGTTTTTTTTTTATCGATTTACGTCTGCTTTTATTGATCTCAAGTTGTTTTTTCTTCATCTCCAAAGGAGACTTAATCTCTTTCATATCATTCCATTCTGATGCGGAGAATATGTGCTTGATGAATAAAGTGTCTAATTTTTTTTAACTGCATCTCTGATATTTTGTTCATTTACGCTCGGGGAAGACTGACGATTACATGCAGCGTTGACTTGAAAATAGATCAGTTATTTCGTATGCTTTTTATTTTCAATATTACGATCTTCTTAATTTTCTTAATGTTGTTTTGTTTCCATGTTATGGCACATTTCCAAGTCAATCAAATGTCAAATCCTTTTGGTTTTTGACTTGATTTGTACCAGGACCAGTATTACCTTAACTGATCAAGTTATTGGTCGTTGAGATGCAATGCCCGCCCACCTGGACTGTGTGATCCAATCACAGACTGGGGAGTGTCGCGGGGACGTCACCCGGCACCAAATATTCCTGTGAGTTGTGTTGAATGGTGATGTTTCTCGTGGTACAAGAGTGGTTTCCCAAAGCACGTAACTGTACAGTGTTATTTTATATTCGTATGTCATTTTGAATTAATTTAACTGATATGAGGGGTTATAAGAAAGAGAGAAGAAGGGAGGGGGGGGGGAAGGGCCCCCAGTGAGTTGACCTGCTTTTGAATTGAACCGTGGACCGTTCGAGGTTTACTTTTCTTTGGTTACGTTGCATGTCATTACCCCCCCGGACGATTGGGCAAGAGCGTTGACTCTCTGGCCAAAGCCTGACAAGTCCTACAAGCAGAGTTCCTGGTCTATGTCACCACAACGTTTAGCTATACTATACTTGTATATAGGTACCCAGCGATTGACTTGCACAGCGCAATATACAAAGGAACGACACTGTGTGACGGATATTTGTTATAATCCTGAATGCAACGTTTCTTTTTTTAATTCAAGACCACGTCAATTAAATGATGGGTTACCACTTGTAATGTTATTAGTGTTACAGTTGAGAAACCCAATGGATGGGGGCGTGGGGTGAGGAGGGCGTTTGGGGTCAACGGGGAGTTTCGTGCACGTTCAGGGTCGCGCGTCGTTTTAAAGGTGATTCACCGGCCGTGTTATCACCTAGTCTGTGTCTGTGTGTGTGTACACACACCGTTTAAAGGCCCCGTCCGTTAAAGAGATTTAATTTTTTTAACGACCATGATCCTCTCAGGGAGGTGTGTTATCCAGAGTGTTCTCCAACACGGGCGATGTTTGACGACAAGGAGTCGCCTCGGGGAAAAAGCGCTCGTATGGACCCGCTTCGCCTCTGCGCATGCGCACCGTGGAGCCGCACACAGCCGAACTCACTCCAGTAAGTTAGGCCACCGGTACTTTACCTCTTATTATAACCATGGGGGGGGGGGGGGGGATCATCTTCAATGTAATGTTGTTTTTAGCTTCGCATCAGATAGGTGTTAGCTATGTGGTGTATGAGATATTTGTAGCCCGCAGGAGAAGTTGAACGGTTAAACTTTTGAAACAAACAAATGACTGTCTACACCATACAATGGATGTAGAGGACACACTTTGTTTTATTGTATTCTCGTCATGTAGAACGTGAGGAAAACCCTGTGCATGTTTGTATGTCACCATTTTTTTGTAATGTAAAGCGTCTTGGAGTATCTTGAAAAGCGCTATAAAATTGAAATGTATTATTATTATTATTATTATTATTATTAATAAAACAATCATTTTTAATAAAACAGTCAATTCGGTCTGTTTTTTTGTTATTTTAACGTGACAGCAGCAACGTGCACGAAACGAAAACAATCACGCGCGGCTTGTTTTATTGGATGCTGGTGGCCGAGCGCCAGAGAGTCACGTGTGCGTGTAATTCGTAGTGGCCCGGTGTTCATGTGACCGATTAAGCCTCGCGAGGGGATGCTGTAACCCAGCATCAGTGGTTGGGGACCACTGCTGTAACCGACATACCGGTGTATGACAGGGGTGGAGAAAGTACTCCGCTCATAGTAATTGAGTAAAAGTAGCAATACCGCAGTGTACAAGTACTCGGTAACAAGTCCTGCACAACCAGCAACACCTTAAAGTAAAAGTACAGAAGTATAAAGCATTAAAAATATATGTAAAAGTGCAGCAGAAGAAAATAATAAAAATACTCAGGTAAAGTGCAAGTATACTTCCACATTGACTCGTTGACTACTAAATAATGTACTTTATCGTTACTTTCCACCGCTGCTCTGTTAGGTTCGGCGGGTGGTGTGGAGCGCACGCTCATAGCGGTGAAGCCCGACGGAGTTCAGCGCAGACACGTGGGGGAAATCATCCAGCGCTTTGAGCAACGGGGCTTCAAACTCGTGGGCTTGAAGATGTTGCAGGTAGGCAACCATGGAGGTCTTGAACCGTGTTGAAGTCGCCTATTAATATACTACTATTGAAGTGTAATAATGCAGCCTAATTGTTACCATGAAACTTATGGTGGATTGTTCCTGTAAACGTACAGCTGAAATACACTTTTAATACCCTCCTTTTTTCCCACGGCTCTTCCTCTGTCTCTTTCAACCCCTTCCTCCCCCCCTCATTGAATCTTCCTCCCCCTACCCCACTCTTCCTCTTCCTCCCCTTTTCCCCTTGTCTTCCCCTCTCTCTACCCTTCTCCCTTGTCCCCTCTTCCTCCCCTGGGTAGGCGTCCGACGGCCTCCTGTCTCAGCATTACCGGGAGCTGGTGA
>JANIIK010000146.1:125000-165000 GCA_027704905.1 Muraenolepis orangiensis
AGACTTTTCAGTGGGGCTTCAGCTCCAAAAAGAGGTCTTAAATCGCCCCGGCCTCACATAATTTGGTAACCTTATGTAGAGGTTGTGGCCCCCTATCCCTCCCTATCCCCCCCCCCCCCCCCCACTACCTTTCCCCCCGTCGTCCCCAGGCATGGTGCTGAGGGGTCCGGGCGTGCTCTGGGGCCACGTGGTAGGGCTGTTAGCGCTGGAGCTGGTGGTGGACGGATTGGGCTGGCCGTACGAGAAGGGCTTGCCAGTCTGTTCCGACACAAATTAAAAAAAAACACACATGACTGTCAGGTTTATAATTGTGTAAAAATGTAGGTGGATCCGTCCCGTTGAGATCAATGAACTCTTTTACAAGGGAGACCTGACCACGATAGCAGCTGTAAAACATAAATGACCACATAAACACAGTTTGCGAAACAGGGGCGAAAACATTACCCCTATCCCATCATCCCTCGAGGTAATTATGAAAGAAATTGTGTGAACATTTAAGATAGGCCTACCAAATGCAAAGGCAAGAACTAAAGAAGTATTTTTTTAGAACTTTGAATAAAAAATAATTTACAGAACCTTCTTGTATGCAAGCCTTTTGATGTTTAAAAAATATTAATAATATAAATAATACCTTTGGATGGATAACATACCTTTGACTCACTCCTTGACACTGGGTTGTTGAGAGCCGACAGGGGCTCCAGGATGTTGAAGGGAACGAATCCTATCTGGTCGAAGCGGTTTCGACACTTCCACCACCTCTTAGAGGACTCGACGACCTGCAGGGAAGATCCGATTTTTTTTGAGGGTTGACTTACTACCGGAATCACAGTCCAGAACACCCCCACCGTAGCCCGCTCCATTAGGGGATCACACAAACCTCCAAAGTCTCTCCTTGGAGCACCGAGAGCTCGCTACTGTTTCGCGCCACAAAGTCATAACTGCAGCTGAACATTCTCTCGCCCTCTGGTGGCAACGTGCTGCCATCTCTGTTGGATCGGCAGGCAGAGCGACAGGGGAGTCAAGGGCTGGGTGTGTTTATGGGCATGTCTTGGTTGTGTTACTGTGGATTTGGACTTACAACTCATCGCTTTGCTGTGCACCGGAGAAAGACCTTTCTGACGTCGGTGAAGCTGGGTCCTGGGGATGACATTTGCAGCTAGTTAGTGCACTTCCTGCCTCGGTCCCAGAGTCTGCCATGACATTGATACTCTGCAGTCACCCTTCACCACTCCATATGGTCCTCATATCCTACATGTACATTTAGCCATTTGGAAGATCCTTTTTTCACTCCAAATCTGAGGCAGCAGAGAACAATGAAGGAGTACTACAAAAGAATGTGCTGCACGACCAACTTTCTAAGTGTACATAATAGGACAGTGTAGTGTAGAAAGGCTATAGAAAACAGAACACAATGAGTCAGTGTATCACAAGCAACTGAGCAATTTATGTTCTAAACCTAATAGCAGGGTTTTCGCACATTCCAAGCTGCCATCTTGGTGCATTTTCACCATTATAACAACAATAATGACACCTGGTTGCTTGGTTACTCTAGGATTTTTGTTGGTCAAGAAGTACCAAGATGGAACTTCAGATCACATGATTTGAAACCCTGCTGCACAGAGCAAGCGCCTATGGCAGATACTGTATGTCGTCACGGCACTCGTACACAGTAGTCAGTACCTCCGTGACCTGCATCGCTGTGGAAGCATCTTGTCTGTGCTGCGCCTGGACGGGGTCCTCCCAGGGCCGGCCGTCCGTGTCTCCTGGTTCCCACCCGTCAAGGAACACGGGCGTGTAGGGAGCGACGGACACGCCAAGCTGGGAACTGGCAGCGAGGACAGAAGATTCAAGATTCAAGATTTTTATATCAAGTCAAGTCAAGTCAAGTCAAGTTTATTGTCACTTCACAGTTTACACAAGTATAAAGCAGTGGTTTGAAAATCTTATGGGCAATACCCGACGACAGACAGCAGTTATAAAAATAAGATAAACATTTATAAATATTTAATAAAAATGCAATTTATAAAATGCAATATATTGGCACAGAAAAGAGCAATATGTATATATAAATCAATGTAATAAAATATACATTGTTATATGCTATACGCCCTTGTTCAGCAGCCTGATGGCCTGACTGTGGAAGCTATCTCGGAGTCTATTTGTACGGCACTTGATACTGCGGTATCGCCTGCCTGACAGTAAAAGTGAGTTAGCATTTGTACAATGGATAGCTTACTCGCCATTCCCTCTCCCAGTATGATTTGTAGAATGTGGCTCATGAAAACGGATATTGTGATAACAAAATAATAATACTGTACATGTATGTAGTACTTTTTTACAACTTGAGTCGTTGACTCACATTCATAGGTCAATGGCCTCAGTGGAATTAGTGGAAGTTAAGAATACTACAGCTCAGGAGGTAGAGGATTCGCATCACAACCGGAAAGTTGGACCCCCTAACCCAGCCAGCTCCTGACGTGATGGCTGTCTCCTTGCATGGCTGACTCTGCCGTCGGTGGTTGAATGTGTGTATGAGTGGATGAATGTGCGACATGACTTGTAAAGCACTTTGTATAAAAGGCCATTTACCATTTATCACTATAATCTCCAACCAAAAAAGCCTGCAGTTGTTCTGTTTCGAGAGTGTTAGCCTTCCAATCATGAGGCTTTTGGTTTTGAAACCCAGTCTGCGAAGCAGCCATTACAGTGGTGCCGCGATCCAAACAGGTACGATCCTCAAGGTTTAGAGGAGGTGGGTGGACTGGAGGAGAAATTGTAGGCTAAGAGACTAGATAGTTACCGGGGTGAAGTCCAGTTGTGTCCCAGTGCAGTCCAGAGAGCGTTCTCCTCCTGGGTCAGGTGTTCCTGTAGCAGTGACACGGCTCCACTGGTCAAGGCGGGACTGACCACGGCGGCCCCCATCTCTGGCCCCCCGGTGGTTTTGACCAACTGTGAAGGAGAGAAGACCACAGCAGAGACACGGTCAGTCAGTCAGTCAGTCAGTCAGTCAGTCAGCCAAGTCAGTCAAGCGGATACATCAGCATCAGAAGTCAAGCAGACGTACCAGATCCAGAGGAACGAAGACGTGGTGCAGCAGCTCTGGGGAGTTTGGTTCTGCGATCAAAGACTTGAGACGGTCCTGAGTGAACCAGGAGTAAGATCCATTGGGATGGGGAGGATGTGACTTGTTTCATTCCAATCCCAAATGATTAAACCCACATTTAGTAGTTTTTTTACAAAGAGGAAACATTTGTGCTCACCAGAAGACTGAGAGAGTACTTGATCTTCTGAAAGATGGCCACAAATTCCTCCTTGACCGGCGGGCAAGCTTTCATGTTCAGAACATCTTGGGGCGGAAAAAATTACAGAATACGTCTCAATAACTTTATTCTGAGAATCACACCACGTAACATAAAACTACCTGAAACATATGATTTATATATTATTTTAAAGAAGAATACATTGACGAAATGAAGACAGTTAAAGAGCTTCGGGCAAAAAGCTAAATTACTTCCTGTTGGATATTAATTAGCCTACATAAACCTACTGGCCCTTTAAAATGCTTTTTGCACAATTCACCATATGTACAGTGTATGTCACTTTATTGTTTTTGTTTTTTTTACAGTATTGTTATAGTATAGTATTGTGACTGCAGGAGGGAATGGGGAATAAGCATTCCATTGTACTTTCTGCAAAAGGCAAATAAACATCTTGAATTTTGAATCTTGAATAAGCCAAAGCGTTTTTACCGCTTCACTTAAAATAAAAAGGTAATTACCCGAAACAGTACGGTAACGCCTTCAACCTTCCCGACAACAATGCCAAAATGCAATACTCAAGCAAGTTAAACTCAAATACAAAAAGATGAAGGATCAAAGGTCAGAAGAGACGTGTACCAATTTACCTTTACCTATGATACTCAACAGTGTTAGTCACTATCAGCAGATGCTATCCACATCTATCCACAGCAACGTCATTCTCAACAGTGATTCTTGTATCGATAGGTGTCATTAACGAGCAGGTAGCAGTCCAAGGAATCTATGCACGCGGCACAGAGGGATCTGGAGGGATCGTCATCTCACCATCCTGGGTTTCCTTCTTGCTCTTCCTGCTGCGTTTCTTCTGCTTCTTACTCTGGTTGAGGATGCCCTGGGCGTCCGCCACCTGCTGCAGGCGGCCCATGAAGCGTTCCACGTCATCGAAGCAGTGGTTCAGGATCTCCTGGACACCCATTGGACACACACACACACACACACACACACACACACACACACTGTTAATTTCCCTGATTGCTATTTACTTTTGTTTTGTTTTTTTGACAGTTAGCAGTAGTTACTCGTGTTAGTACTTTGGATGAGTAATTTAAACCAATTTAAAAGTTAAATCGATCACCAGTGGTGGTAGTAGTAGTAGCAGTAGTAGTAGTTGTATGATTTGAATCATAATTCAAATCATCATAATAATAATAATAATAATAATAGTAATTATAATAATTATAATAAAGTTAAAAAAGTCTTATTGTACTTTTTACTTCCTATTACTGTCATGTATGTTTTGCTGTTACACCCTAATTTCCCATCTGTCTCTTATATGATCTTAACAACACTAACACTAACTAATTAGTAATATAATAATTCTAATAACGCTTTTGTGATCAAGGTTTGTGATCAAGTGCATGATTACTACTGTGTATCTTTGCATGCTTGCGGTTGTTTACTGTGTCTATAGAGTTGCGTGTTAGTGGTTTCTGTGCACATTGTTGGACGTGTATTGTGGCTGTGGAAGGGGCTTGTGCATCAGGTGCGATGTGGCAAAGCCCACACACTTGTTGCACTGAATGCAATCTCAGATCCAGCCTGGATCCCGATGTGGTTTTTTTATAAAACCTTTATGACTGTCATGACTGCTCGGATCGCGGACAGGAGGAGATTTCCCCTACTTAACCAGGGGTCGACCTTAAAGTCTGATATGTGAGTGAATGAGAACTACCCAGAATGTAAATACCATAAAAAACGTTCGTGTGGCAATAGAGTACATATCTTATCCCCTCTCTTATCTCAAGAGAACTGAACGTCAATCTGGTCAGTTCTGACATCAGAGCAGCTTGCGTACAACAGCAGACGCAGAAGATCCAACAGCCTTCAAAGCCTTCAAAACGTATGTCTCCAGACCTTTTTCCCCCTCTTATCAAAGGTGTTTTCCCGTTGGGTGGTACTGTAGATTGCTCTCGACACAAGCAGCATCGCAAAACCTAGGCCAATGCTAGTGAATGAATAGAACACACTCAACACTGTGTTGTCTTGTTTCTTAAACCACTTAACCCCTTGAACCTCTGTGTTGTGTCGTGCGGTGTGTGTCATAATGCATACGTACCACCTCTCTGAGTGGATTCACCGAGGGTGGCTGGGGTTCCGGCGCTCCACTTTTCACTGAACAAGGAGAGGACAGAAGTCGGTGGATGAATCAGTCGGTCGGTAGATTGTAATTCCTGCGTCTCATGCCGCTCACCCACTTAAACCTCCCAACTGTTCTATTTAGCAGAGCACGTTTATCCAAAGTGACTTGACAGGGAATTAAATATCATAAAGGAGCAAGTTTTGGGTTTGTTTTTGGTTTTTGTTTTTCTCTCTCTCTCTCTCTCTCACACACACACACATACACACACACACACACACACACACACTCACACACGAGCAAGGGCACACACAGGCAGCAGGCTCCTACTGTAGCACCGCAGGTCCGTACCCTGGTTGAAGACCGTGGTGAACATCGGAACTCGGTCTGCAAGCTCCTTCTCGGGAACCATCATGACCCGGACCCCTTGGATAGGTTTCCGAGCCACCAGCGGAGGGTCGGTGGTCGGCATCTAATGTGTGTAAGGGTTGGTGTGGTGTTGTGTAGTGTGGTGGGGTGGTTTGTTTATTTAGTGAGAGAGAGAGTGAGAGAGCATTTAAGTGTGTGTGGAAGCAGATAGTGGGAGACAGAAACAGAAGAGACGCAAATACAGCGAGTTGTTCGAATGTATATTAATGAATTTATAAATTAAGAATAATTCAAACAGAAATGGTTGATAATTCAAGGCTGTGGCAGCTTTTTACATACTTTTTACACATTTTTCGATATCCTTTTCCGTAATTGTTTTTTTTTTCAAAATAACTAAAATAAATGACTGAAAGGTATTTGTGGAAGACAAACTGAGCTTAATGGAATATTGCCCCAGTGCATATCGAACGTGGTGTTCTTTCTCAAGGTGTGTCCGGGGGATTTAAAGATTGAGTAAGATTGTTTGCGTAAGGCCTGGAAAATCAGTCCCTCATAAGAGGCTGGTCACACTTCTGCTCTCGGATCAATCATTAACATGAAGTCACGTGCGGCCTAGCCACAATGTTGACCCTGCTGTGTTGTGTTGTGTGTGTTGAGCTGGTGGATTTGTTTGTATCAGGAGAAAAAATGTCCCAAGCTCTCTGTACTGTGTGCACAATAAGTATCAACAACAATGCAGACGGAACAGCTGACAGCCAACAGTCAGTAATTTGTCCGTCTCTCTCTCTCTCTCTCTCTCTCTCTCTCTCTCTCTCTCTCTCTCTCTCTCTCTCTCTCTCTCTCTCTATATATATATATATATATCTATATATATATATATATATAGATATATATAGATACAGTATATAGATATATAGATATATATATGTCTAGCAAAATCATACATAAATCTATCTGCATGAACTGTCAACAAATTGTGGAACAAACACTCCTAACATACCAATGGCATAGCTCATAATAACTATGATGCATGTCTGTGAATAAAAACAATGTGTATATAGAACTGTGGGTATGACATCACCACGTGTCACTGTGTTGTGGGTAAGAATGTGGCTTAGCACCTTAGCACACGTAGAGTAGTAGTAGTACGAGTAGACTGACGCATAAACTACAGGAAAAACCACCCTCAGTCCTCAAGACTGGTGGTATGCATGCACTGCAGCCAAAAGACAAATGCCGAAATTGAGTACATCAAAACTATATGCAACAGCATGCTGTACGAAGGTGAAGTACTGAATGCAACCCCATGTCCCTGAAACCTAATTAATTATAGGACTCGACCTATGACCATAAAGGTGCAGCTCACACATTGTCCAAGACTGTATTGCTTACACCTTCTAGATGTACAGGTAAAGACACCAAGTCCCACAAGGTGTATCTGTCACACACACACACACACACACACACACACACACACACACACACACACACACACAATATATATATATATATACTATGCTATTGTCTACTTCAACAAATGTACTGCTTGTGTCCTAAATGTCCTAAATGTAAATGTAAATATATATATATATATGCGACTCTCTTTCTTTCTCTCTGTCTCTCCATTTCTCTCTGGCCATCACTCTCTTTATCTATTTGTACAAACACACATAGAGTAGAATACACATGGACGGTACCTTTCCCCGTTGTTTGTTGGGTGAAGTCCAGCGCACCGGGGGAGCAACCAGTCCTTCCTCCGACGTCCTCTTGTGTGCTTCGAGCCGAGCTGCGTCAGTCACGACCCACCTCGAACAGATATGCAGGAACGAGAAAAACTAGTCAGTCGCTGGGGAAAACCGCGTGTGGCTTTCACTCTCTTCTGGCAATGTGTGCGTGTGTGTGTGTGTGTGTGTGTGTGTGTGCGTGTGTGTGTGTGTGTGTGTGTCTCTCTCTCTCTCACTGTCACACTCACCCTCTCTCTCTCACACTCTCTCACACACATTACAGTTGTCATTGTTGAATAGAAAACTACTAAAATACAGTAGCTTTACTTGAATATTTCAATGCAATATTTTCATATATTTTCATTTGGGAATGACATAATTCCAAAATCATATGTATGTATATTAAATACTTCTTATACTAATACCACTACTACTAATAATAATAATTATAATAATTATAATAATTATAATAATTAGTCATAGTTATTCATAATATTACATTACATACTCATTAGTATTCAAAATATAACTAATTATTATGTTTTTTGTGTCTAATTCATCATGAGTGTCTTCTGTCTAACCTCTTGTTTTGCCAAGGGCTAAGATGGATTCCGCAGGTGCCTTCATTCGACATTCTTCCTCCTCGGCACTTCGGCATGGGGGGGGGGGGGACGAAACTATTACGTCATTTAAATTAAAATGTTGTCATGGTTGTGGATGTAATATGGGCATAACAATGTGGTGTCATGGTGCGAGCGACGAGTTGGACAAACTCAGAGTTGGACTTGGACTGACGGCAAGAGATTGTCTTCTGGACCCGAGGCCCGCTGTATCGTGTCTGTGAGCACAGGTTGCGGAGAGGAGGCTGTCTGTCATTTGCTTTGGAGCCGTTCCTCAGACCTCTAAGCATTTGCTCTTTGAATCAACACAGAGAGCAATGCATGTATGCTCTGCACATATTTGAGAGGGAACCTTGCCAACATTCGTATTAAGATTTTGATTTCAAAGTTGAATGGCAATGTCTTTTAATATTAAGAATGCAACTTTTTTTTCCTGTGCACAATGAAGTTGCTTAAGCCTACAGCATAATGATAAGCTAACAGAATAGCCTACACACTGAAAGATAATCAAACAAAAGGTTCACCACCACACCTATACTACCTAACTATTGTGTTAACTAAATAGGTCAATTTAATCTGCAATGCTTTAATACAGAAATCCTAGTTGGCCAAACGAGTTAGGTCTCAATGAATGGCCTCACTGATAATTGTTTATTTATGTTTATTGCTCTCAAGGAAACATTAATGGTATGAATGGTAAAACATACAGAATCAATGGTAGTCTGAGCGCTGAGGCAACATGTTGCACTAGTGCGCCCTCTGGGGGATTTGTTGTGGAATGACACGACGGCCCAATATATTCGCACGGGCTGAAGATGTGACTCCCTGAGAGTAACCCCCTTTATTCTGCAGGTAGCTCATTTTTAACTAACCAACTTTTAATATGGAATTCTGTTTTGGTCCGAGTAATGCCACGGAATTATGTTTGATTTATCACAAAGCCTTGTTCAACTAAAAACATTTTCTGCACTTTTTTTAAATCCAGTGTAGTCGTGCCGAGGTACATCGTGGACTCTAGAGGGCGCCCACTTGTCAATATATATATATATATATATATATATATATATATATATATGTATACTGCGGGAGGGTATGGGGAGTAAGCATTCCAATGTACCTGTTGCAATTGGCCAATCTTGTATCTTGTATCTTGAAAGAATAGTCACCATGCGTTGAAAATGTGACTTCCTCCAGCTTGAGAACGTTGACCGCATTGCTCGCGCTTGAGAGCGTTGCAACGACGCTTCCAAACGCCTCGCCGCTTTGGGTTGCTTCCCGCTTGCGCAAACCGCATGCTCTTGCGATGTGTCCTTTTTTATATCACTTGCTGCACTCATCGTCTTTGAATCTACAGTCATCTGAAATTGAAAGGCAAATTCACAGTCAGTGAGTGTGAAATGCAACAAAGTCACTTAAAAGCGAGATCTGCTAGTGAAAGGAACCGGTCCTGCTTTGATAGGTAGAGACTGGATCAGCCAGTTAAAACTAACTTGGTCAAGAGTCAATAGATGTCTGTGCCAGACATGCATCCGTGTTCAAACCTGAGCTAGGGAAGCTAAAGGGCATTGAAGCCAAGCTACATGTTGCTGCAGATGCTTTGCCAAAGTTCTGAAAGCCAAGAAATGTACCCTATGCACTGAGAGAAGCAGTTGAGAGACGACTAGCAAAATTAGAAGCCGAGGGACTAATTTCACCTACTAACTACAGTGAATGCTGCTCCCATAGTATGCGTACCAAAAAAGGATGACAGATAATGGACCTCAGTTCCTATCACATGAATTTTAGTCTTTGTTAACCAAAAGTGCAGTGAAACACATCAAATGACCTGCATACCATCCTGCAAGTAATGGTTTAGCTGAACGATTAGTGCAAAATCCTAAGAATTCTTTAGCCAAGAATGGAGCCATTGGTGGTATGACACTTGAGCCACGTCCGATTCGCTCCCTTTTTCCTCTGTGCACACAGCTCGAGTGTGGGCATGGGCCTGTCATCTGATTTAATTTTTAGTTGCTGCTGTAGCGGAAGTTTAGTAAAGTTGTTTTTTATTAAGTACGCCAAATCTCCACCCTCCATAATGCTTAATACTATCAAACGGCGAGGATGACAGTTACAGTACTACGTACTGATGTTGATGTGATTTGATTGGATTTGTGAGTCAAGGGATTCCCTTCAAATCGATCCAATGGGATCAAGGGATCCCATTCCCTTGAAGGGAGGCCAGCCGTCTCTGGCCTCCCTTGGCATGGCCCTGACCAATCACAGGTTGGCAGGGGGACATGACGTGCCTCATCTGATTGGTCAATCCGGGACAATCCCCCATTTTTTTTTTCACCAAGGGAAGCTCATTCGGCTGGCCTCCTCTATTTCACCATAATATCTAGGGGGCGCTGTTGTTTCACTCTTTGTAAAATACTCAATGAGAATGGGGGAGCTTGAGCACGGGGTGGCCAAGTTTCTGTTTGGTCACAGAACACACCCCATACTGAGGAAAAGGGAAAGACCCCAGCTGAGTTATTCCTCAGAAGGGGGGAACCAGGTTGTCCCTTATCAAAACAGAACAAAACCTTCCTCGTGTCTGCTCTTTCACAGTTGGCCAACAGGTGTTAGTAAAGAATTTTAGGGGAGGGGATAAATGGATCAATTAAATTATACGAGAAGTGTTAGGTCCAGTAACTTACAGGGTAGAAGTAAATGGGAATTGTGTGATGTGCATGTTAATCAGATGCTGGGTACCAAGGGAAATCAAACTCAGTTGACACAGGGAAGGGAATCTTCTTGTGTCGAAACATGTTGGGATTTTGATGAGTTGCAAGATGAAAACAGTCGTGAAATAACTGTTCACAATCACTGTTTATTTATCTCAAATACTAAACTTTGATTAACTAGTGGACAGATCATAAGTGCCATACTTTGTTATCATTTGTAATGATAGCCTAGCTTCAACAGCTATCTCAACTATTGACTATTGCAATATAATGCTTTATTATTAGCCTTCACTGTGAAGAATCTTGTAGATACTTGGTTTATACCTCATGGAAAAGCCCACTGTTGTTGCCACGCCACAATTACAATTTTATTTACTTAGCACTTTGAGATTCTTGGGAATGAATAGTGCAATACAAATGCAATGTTATTACAATATATTTTCTAAAAGAATCCTTATTCAATCACATGTTGCATTGTAGTCAACTATGTCAAGATAGACTGAGGAACTATACGCCAGAGGTCTTTAATCTTTATTGAAAGATCATATGGTCTTTCGCTCAGCTTCTTCGGGCCGTCTGCTTGCCCGCTCGCTTAGGGGCCTTGTGGCCGGTCTACGCGGTCACGGCTCTTCTCTGTCCTGGCCCCGAATTAGTGGAATGAACTCCCCACGGATGTCAGGACTGCAGAGTCACTGCCCATCTTCTTCCTGTTGTGCCTCCCCCACGCTCTAATCGATCCCAGGTGTTGCCCATCATAATCAGGCCTACTGAGACTAATTAACACCTGGGATCTACCCTTCTTTAGGCTGCCGAGGACCGACGTCGGGCGCTTGGTGATTGAGAACCACTGTCACGAGAGACTGCGTGTTCCAGCTCCGACCTCGCCAAGTATCCAGTCCAACCCTGCCTAGTTTATGTTTTTGATGTTGGAGATTTACAGTAAAGACATTTTTTCCGTTGTTTTGAGTGTCCGTGTCTCGCTACTTCTGGGTTCTTTGGCACATTGGGCTCTTCGGTCTCGCTGGGGTCTAACACTTCCGCAGGCTGAAAACTCACCTCTTAGGTATCACTACCCGGATCCTTCCTCCTAGCGCATCCTCTTATCATCCTTTTTTTATTAGTGTACTAGTGTACTAGTGTCTTAAGTCAATTGTCTAAGTAGATTGTTAGGTAGATATTGTTCTATATTGTTTGCCAAGTAATTGTACTTTTACCTGAACTAATTGCACTTTTACCTGAGCACTGGTTCAGTTATTGGAGACTTGTTAGGAATGAAATGTACTTTTGACTTCTGGTGACGAGTTGTTCTCTTACCTTCATTTAGCGTCTGCTAAATGACTATGTAATGTAATGTAAATGTAATGTCTTCAATCTTTTTTGAAAGATCATATATAAATTGGTGTTCATGCGCCATTAGTGTTCAATTCATACCATACCAATTCCTACCATACCATTAGTGTTTAATTCCTACCATACTATTAGTGTTTAATTCCTACCATACCATTAGTGTTTAATTCCTACCATACTATTAGTGTTTAATTCCTACCATACCATTAGTGTTTAATTCAGTAGGCTAGTTGACAAGTGGGCGCCCTCTAGAGTCCACGATGTACCTCGGCACTGTGGATGTGAAACAGTGCAGAACATGTTTTTGGTTGAACGAGGTGAACAAGGCTTTGTGATAAACCAAACATAATGCCGTGGGATTACTCGGACCGAAACAGGATTTCATATTAAAAGTTGGTTAATGAGCTAAACACTACTCAAATAATAGTGACTTAGGCGGGACGTGAACCTGCGATGCACAAAAGCTATCTCAGAATACAAGCCATTGTACCAGCTACTCTGACTACAGAACATCGCTCAAATCTAAAATTGACTGGATACCAAAGTGCCTTTGTTGTTTTTCCATGACATGTTCAGGGTAATAATATAACACACAAAGTGACGATTAACTAGTGTTAATCGCTGACCTCCCTTGGTCCCTCAACACTACCTCACTGGTAAAGAAGGCTCACCAGCGTCTCTTCTTCCTGAGGAGACTGAGGAAAGCCCACCTGTCCCCTCAGATTCTGGTGAACTTTTACTGGTGTGCCATTGAAAGTATCCTCACAAAACCGCCCAACGCATCGTTGGATTACCCCTCCCTGCAATAAACACTACCAACCACAAACGGTGTCTGAGGACACCGGCTCAAAAAATTGTCAAAGACACCTCTCACCCCAACCATGGACTGTTTGCCCTCCTATAGAAACTATAGAAACCTTTGTTCCAAGTCAAGCAGGCTTAGGAACAGCTTCTTCCCCTCAGCTGTCATCTCTCTGAACTCTGCACCACGATGACAGCCCCCCCCCCCTCTCCTCTGCTGCCCACCATACGAACTCTGAACTCTGCTGACTTGAACGGCCTTGCACTGTATCATAACTTCCTACCTCTACCTATAGTTATATTTATAGTTTACATATTTATTGTTTATATACCTGTATGATAGTCATGTACTTTTTTACTGTACTTACCATATATATATATATATATACAGTACATATATATTTATATTTATATATAATCTTCAACTGCTGATATAACTACACACCTCTGCTCACTATCTGCTGTATATACATTTATACATTTATATATACATTTGCACTCTGGTTAGATGCTCAATTATTTTCGCTGTACTGTACTTGTGCTGTACAATGACAATACATTTGAATGTAATCTATACATATATTTATCTTTTGATACAACTGCATACCCCTGCTCACTACCTGTTCATACTTGTGTACTTTCCTTGTATATATACCTATCATTCTGTACATATCTCATACCTACTCTATAAGTTATTGTATTCCTGTTTTTAGTAGTAGTTTATTACTTGACTGTTTATACAAATGATTTAACAACTGTACATTATATATTACCATGCACTTTACTGCAACATTTGCACTGTGGTTAGATGACAAATTATTTTCGCTGTACTGTACTAGTGCTGTGCAATGGCAATACATTTGAATCTGATCTAATCTAAAATATTAGAGAACGCCGTTCATTTTGCAGTTTGGACGGCGTTCTGGACGGCGTTTTGTCACTTTCAACGCGTCAAATGGGTGGCGCTTTCTGCACCATATGGCTTTCCAACCCCCCCCCACCCCGACCCCCGACCACCCGCTGGTATAGTATAGTAAAAGTAAGGCGGGGCGTAAAAGTTGGGCTTAGCCTCCTCTCTTCTCCTCTCCATGTATTCACTGATTTGAGCGTGACTGGTGACAGCTGTGTGAACCAGTCTACAGCAACATGTCTTGAGGAGGAACCCAACACACACATAGCCTTTGTCTCAGTCGAAGATCGATAGCCGATTAACGGTACTCAAAGCAGAACATCCGCGTCGCAGAGGGGACGAGGGAAGCCAGCAATAAGACCACATATATCTGAACACACTGTTGACCGATTTACTGGCCCGAGTTTCCACAGTACTCGCATCATGGTAAGTGAACCTCCGTTGCAACTCGTTTTCATCAACCCAATCTAAACAGTATGTACGCCTATAGCTGCCAAATGGTCTCGATGTACTGGCCCTCTTACAGCTGGAGTTTGTTTTCTGCATAGAAACATGCGCTCCGTGCGCTGCAGGGGCATTCCCGTGTGCATTGAGGTGGTCTGCACACCCCCAACACACTCGCCTCGTCTTCTTAAAAAAAAATACAAATACAAAGAAAGGATCGTTTGTTGTCATGTTTTTTGTATCGATAACATGCAATACAGTGGGTTGCATGCATAAGTCCTGCTTCAGGAGGACCAATGTTGTCCAAAGCATGTGCGCGTATCCAAGCTCCAGGCCGAAAATGTAGCATGTCTTAAGTTGTAGTATAAACACACAACATCCACAATTTCATTTGAATTATGGTTCATCAATCTAGTTTAGGCTTTCAAATGGACTGATGGATACATTTTTCCATTTAACTACTGTATTTATTCATGATTATTGTAATTCATAATGTTATTGGATCGATTTGAAGGGAATCCCTTGACTCACAAATCCAATCAAATCACATCAACATCAGTACGTAGTACTGTAACTGTCATCCTCGCCGTTTGATAGTATTAAGCATTATGGAGGGTGGAGATTTGGCGTACTTAATAAAAAACAACTTTACTAAACTTCCGCTACAGCAGCAACTAAAAATTAAATCAGATGACAGGCCCATGCCCACACTCGAGCTGTGTGCACAGAGGAAAAAGGGAGCGAATCGGACGTTCAATGAGGACAATTATGTCCGCACGGAGTGGCTAACTGGAAGCGCTGAACTTCAGCGTCTATTTTGCTGGCCATGTCTTCTTTTTGACAAGGATTCGTGCTCCCTGAACAATCCTTGGGCAACTTCAGGATTCATCGACCTTGCCAACCTGTCACGGGCAATTGAGAGGCACGGTAAATCAAAAAATCACATAGATTGTGCTGTGAAATTGAAGCTTTTTTATTCATTACCGAATCTGCACTGCGCATTGTGTCTTTATAGACACGTTTTTATAGATCAGTTGTGCCTTTATATGTGTGCCTATATAGTATACTTTATATTTTGGACTGTTATAAATGTTTTTGCCAAAAGGTGGCATTGGTGAACGGGGGAACTGAAATGTATATAAATTAAAGTGTTTATTTTATTAAGTATACAGTATGCTTCTGTTGAGGAGCTAACTTAAACAGCTTTCTGATTCCGTGACCTTGACTCCAATGTTGACATGGTAATATCTTGATAACCAGCAATCAGTTACTGTGTTCAATCACTATAGGCCTACTTCTTTAACATATCATTTCCACACAAATGAACAGATGTAGGCTCTATTTGTTTTATATTCATATTTTCCTCTCCCCTTTCCAGAAATGTCAGAGCAGGTCTAGGTTGGGCGAAAGACAGTCATTCAGGTTAGATACAGAGACCACTGAAATACAAGACGTTGCTTTTTCTTCTTTTCTAAGAGAGCAAGCACTAACCGTGCTCCACACACACACACACACACACACACACACACACACACACACACACACACACACACACACACACACACACACACACACACACACACACACACAACACACAACACACATACATACATACATACATACATACATATACACATATATCAAGAAAACGTTGGGCCTTGTCAATGACATGCGGTGTCATTGACAAGTTGTAAAGTACACGTGACTGAGGGAGGGAGCTGTGATAATAATCTGTACAGTTGACGTATGTTGGCCACACCAGCCACAAAGTTTCCCGCCTATGGCTGCTTCCTCTTTATCATGAAGAGCACACTGCACACTGTGTGTTTACATCCCAAAATACACAACTATTCCCAACTATTCGGTTGTTGTTATTGCAGCCGCCAAGGTCGAAGAACATAGGGAGGGGGGCGTGTCTAATGGTGTTGTCAGGGTGTTACCCGCACAAACTCTATGAACGGTTATGGGTTTGATCCCCTCAAATGTAGCTGGACCTCTAGGCATGGTGAAGCAAGACCACCCAAAGACAGCCACTCACTGCTGAATGACTGTTAACAGCTAAATGGTTAATGGACTACCCAGGGAAGGCTGGAACATTGAAAGGTTCCAAGGTGGGACGTGATGGGGACACGTCAAAATGTCCTGCCATTCCAACACCTCACCTCTTGTCATGATGCGGGCGTCTGTCTATATTTACAATGGGGTGCTATTGTTGTGACTATACGTCTACATTGGATGGAGTGAGCAATGACTTGCTTCGGTACCACTTGGCCGAATTATCATGTGTTGACAAAATGCGGGAAAGACCCCAATTCTAGGACTCGACACCCCAGCAAAAGGAAAACACTTCAATCAACGTATGTACATATCTCGTGTAACACGTGTAAACTGTGTAACCTCAATTCATATCCAATGACTATCTGGCTTTCAGAGAGAGAGAGGGAGGGAGAGAGAGGGAGAGAGAGAGAGAGAGAGAGAGAGAGAGAGAGAGAGAGAGAGAGAGAGAGAGAGAGAGAGAGAGAGAGAGAGAGAGAGAGAGAGAGAGAGAGAGAGAGAGAGAGAGAGAGAGAGGAGAGAGAGAGAGAGAGAGAGAGAGAGAGAGAGAGAGAGAGAGAGAGAGAGAGAGAGAGAGAGAGAGAGAGAGAGAGAGAAATAATTCTAAATGCAAAATACAATTCAGTGAACCTTTCAGGTTTCACCTCTCCAATAATGTAAACCCTGGTTATGAGTTTGATTCCCACAGGGGCTACCCCCATGCAAAGAATGTGTCCACTCACCATATTGAAAGACGCTTTGGAAGACGCTACCCAACGTCATAAGTGTACTTCATAGCCGGCTAATGTTCTCCAATACCGAACCACCTTCACCCAAACAGACTTGCTGTGTGTTTAGATACAGGCCGTTAAGGAGTTAGTGTTGAGTTAGGCAGCACCTTGCTCAAGGATGCCTACAGGTAATCCAGAATCTTAGGACACTAGGTCAGCTGCTAGACTAACCTAAACAAAATTGTCAGTGTTGGGAACCAAGAGACACGGACATCAACAGAAAGGGATGTGCTGATAAGTTATGTAGAAAGGCTTTGGAAAGTCTGTGTCAGTGCCCTCAAAACCTGGCTAGGCAGTCCTTACTAGGGATGAACAATTAATCTAAATATCGAAATTGCGATATGAGAGCTGCAATATTTTAGTGTGTAAATGTACAACACCATTATGAATGAAGTACTTTAGCGCTGCCGTGACAGAGATGACCTGACCTACATATGTTTTTCTCTCCAGATGTTTGGAAAGCATGTTTGTTTGGCACAGACCCCAACCAATCATGAGTTTAATAGTGTTTTCAGTGAAAAAGGAGAGATTGAGATGTGAAAATGATCATTCCCACTAAAAGTGATTTAACCTCTTCCAAGCTGTCAAAATAATCACAATAAATATGATATTATTATTTTTAACCATATTGTTCAGCTCTCGTCCTTAGGGCATTATATATCTAAGTCAGAGTGCTAATGTAGGACATTGGACCTGCCGTGTATCTCAATATTAATCCTCCATTCATCGCCCCCTCCGTACCCCATGTGTCGGCAGGCAGACACACAGTCTGCGTTCCCCATTGGCTTCTTCCAAAACACCCACTGGGGTCCCGCGGGGGGGCCCACTTCTCTGGAAGGAGGAGGAGGAGGAGGAGGAGGAGGTCCTGTGTGTGTGTGTGTATTGTACTGCTTCACTTGGTGGTTTGGTTCCTGGATGTACAGTAATGTAATATTCATTTCCCCGTTCCCCCCCCCCTCCCCCTTTTTCCTACCCCCCCGTCAGTGTGATTATCATGGTCTACGGACTACCGATTTAAAATAGTCGACCATATAACAACCACTCTCTTAACACACTTTACAAACACATTAGGACACCTCTCGCACCACACCACCACACAACACAGCCAACCAGTAACGATGGTGCTCTGTTCTCTATATATACCACGTGTGGTGTCTTTATTCTCACTAAAAGAGGTGGCAGTCAGAGGGTGTTAGTTGTGGTCGCTTTTGGCATTTACAAGTTGAGAACTAGTTGTCCGGGAAACTTGAGACCACTCGGGGAGGATGGGTCAGTGGGTGGAGGGCTGGGATCGCTGGTCATTTTTCCTAGAGCGACATGTGGGACTATAAATAGAGATCGATGATTTAACCAGAGTAAAAATACTTTTTTTTTTTTTTCCAATACAATTCTGGTGAGAAGGCTGTACTTTTGACTGTTTTCTGAACACGATTCTCGGACTGTTTTAAGATCATATGACCCTCATTTAGACACTTTAATATCTCCTGTTTACCTTTAATATTATGGGCGAATTACATCAACAGAATGATAGTAATTATATAAAACAGAGTAAACCATTTGTATATGGTTGTATTATTACAGTTCGAAGTTTACATTGATGTCATGAAAACGTTTTTGTTCATCGGCTTCCCTTACTGTGTGTCTGAAGGTGCTCTGACACCCGTCGGGTAACACCGCATTAGCACCACCCCCTCCAGCAACCAACCGTAAACCAAACATCCCTTTATGGAGAAGCCCCCCCCCCCCCCCCCTTCATGTCTCTCTTTCCCTCTCCATCTCCCAACCCACAACTCACTGGTGGTGTCATGGTGACTCCCACATTTCACCAAGGGGGGGGGGGGGGGGGGGGGGGTGTGTGTGTGTGTGTGTGTGTGTGTGTGTGTGTGTGTGTGTGTGAGAGAGAGACACCACCTGCTTTATCTGTCTCCCTGGGCCCGTACATAGGTATGCAAAGTCACAGACTGGGCTCCCTTGACCTACCAGCACCGGACCGTGTCAATCACACAGCCATGTTTACCCCCCATTGCTCGATACACCTCCTTAGCGTAGCTTTCCCTGGGTTCCTCCTTGTGGATCTTTCCACGCTGTCCAGAAGACACCCCCCCCCCCCCAATATATGGAACATATCTCCTGTGTTTATTTGGGAACTGGAAGCGGCCACACGTCCTGCCACTGCCTTTTTTCCCACATGGGAATCGTCGGGGAAGCTAGCATGAATAGAATATGAACGTTGCTGTACCTACCGAAAAAACATACAAACTGTAACCCCCTCCCTACTTCCTGGCCCCCTTTCAGACATCTTCCCAGAGACTTGTGGGTTGGCGTGTTTGTTTTGTTTATGTACACCGCCCGCCCTAACTGAGGCACCTATAGAATGATCAGGTGAATGGTGAATACCAGCAGGAAGGTGACCTCACGGCAGCTTGTCCCAGCAGGAACACGGTGTACAATAACATGTTTTCCACCAGAGGAGGACAATGACTTGAATCAGGTCTCTGACTCAAGTCCCCTCGGTCTTTGGTCTTTGTTTTCCTACCGTTTCGGACGCTGGTAGAGCTGCTTCGAAAATCACTTATACCGTATACTGTTAAAGTGATGGACAACAGAAATCGTCCATTGACTTACATTTGTGTTATTAAGGTGTCGTCAAGGTTGGGATTAAGAATCTGAAAATGTTGTTCTGTAAAAATCCATTGCAATCGTTTCCTCAAGTCATTTAGATGTTCATCTATTTCTTCAAGCCAATTTAATGGGTGGAGTATTTTTATCACTTTTTCACTTCAATTCACGTCAAAATTGGGCCCAGATTAATGAGGGAGTTTGTTTAAAGATGGACAGAAGACGTAAGAACGCTGTTCATTGACCTTGGTGCTGCATGCCCCATGTCCTCTTCACCTTCTTCCTAATGCTCCCATAGTGGACAAATTGTGCATTGTATATAAATATATATATTTACCCAAACCCCTGTTGTGCGTTCCAGGCGGAGAAGCCTCCACTGCCCGCCGACGACGCCCACCAGGGCCACTGGTTGGACGAGGGCCATGCGGAGTCCCAGTTTGGGGGCGCGGGGCGCGTTGCTGGGGGCGAGGCCGTGGTGCAGGACCGCCCCGCCTGGGACTCCAAGCTGCAGTACGTCCTGGCCCAGGTGGGCTTCAGCGTGGGCCTGGGTAACGTCTGGAGGTTCCCTTACCTGTGTCATCAGAATGGAGGGGGTGAGCAGTTTGTTTTTTGTTTTTTATAGATTCAAATTCTTTTTGTATTTTTTTGTTTTTAGTAAAAAAAATATATTAAGATTCTTAGTAGGTTTTATATTCTTTTAATAATACGACTGTCTGTCGGTGGACGGTTATTTTTTTTTATTTTTTTTTTAAAGATATATTTTTTTATAGTTTTATTCATCCCCCCTAAACATCACTAAACGCCACTTATTCTGTAGGTCAGAATGAGGAGAGTGTAAACAGGACCTCAAGGTGTGTGTGTGTGTGTGTGTGTGTGTGTGTGTGTGTGTGTGTGTGTGTGTGTGTGTGTGTGTGTGTGTGTGTGTGTGTGTGTGTGTGTGTGTGTGTGTGTGTGTGTGTGTGTGTGTGTGTGTGTGTGTGTGTGTGTGTGTGTGTGTGTGTGTGTGTGTGTGTGTGTGTGTGTGTGTGTGTGTGTTCTCTACAGGGGCGTTCATGGTGCTGTACGTGATTCTGCTGGTGGTGGTCGGCGTGCCCCTGTTCTTCATGGAGCTGGCGTTGGGCCAGTGCATCCGGCAGGGCAGCATCGGCGTGTGGAAGCACATCTCCCCCAAGCTGGCGGGCATCGGATACTCTAGCTGCATGGTGAGAGCTTGTGTTAACACATTGGAAAGCTCCAGCCTTTGGTCGTTTTAGCAACGGGTGGATGGAAAATGTTTGGCACTTTTACAGTTTACGTTTTAGTTTATAGTTGACGTTTCCCGCTTAGTTCACGTTTATGTACGTACGGTTCACGTTTATGTACGTACGGTTCACCTTTATGTACTTATAGTTCACGTTTATGTACGTACATATAGTTGACGTTTACTTACATATAGTTGACGTTTACTTACGTACAGTTCACGTTTATGTACGTACAGTTCACGTTTATGTACGTATAGTTTATGTACGTATAGTTCACATACGCAAAGTTCACGTTTATGTACTTATAGTTCACGTACGTAAAGTTCATGTTTATGTACTTATAGTTCAAATACGTAAAGTTCACATTTATGTACTTATAGTTCACATACGCAAAGTTCACGTTTATGTACTTATAGTTCACATACGTATAGTTCACGTTTATGTACTTACAGTTCACGTACGTAAAGTTCATGTTTATGTACTTATAGTTCAAATACGTAAAGTTCACATTTATGTACTTATAGTTCACATACGCAAAGTTCACGTTTATGTACTTATAGTTCACATATGTATAGTTCACGTTTATGTACTTATAGTTCACATACGTAAAGTTCACGTTTATGTACTTATAGTTCAAATACGTAAAGTTCACGTTTATGTACTTATAGTTCACATACGTAAAGTTCACGTTTATGTACTTATAGTTCACATACGTAAAGTTCACGTTTATGTACTTATAGTTCACATACGTAAAGTTCACGTTTATGTACTTATAGTTCACATACGTAAAGTTCACGTTTATGTACATATAGTTCACATACGCATAGTTCACGTTTATGTACTTATAGTTCACATACGTATAGTTCACGTTTATGTACTTATAGTTCACATACGTAAAGTTCACGTTTATGTACTTATAGTTCACATACGCAAAGTTCACGTTTATGTACTTATAGTTCACATACGTAAAGTTCACGTTTATGTACTTATAGTTCACATACGTAAAGTTCACATTTATGTACTTATAGTTCACATACGTATAGTTCACGTTTATGTACTTATAGTTCACATACGTAAAGTTCACGTTTATGTACTTATAGTTCAAATACGTAAAGTTCACGTTTATGTACTTATAGTTCACATACGTAAAGTTCACGTTTATGTACTTATAGTTCACATACGTAAAGTTCACGTTTATGTACTTATAGTTCAAATACGTAAAGTTCACGTTTATGTACTTATAGTTCAAATACGTAAAGTTCACGTTTATGTACTTATAGTTCAAATACGTAAAGTTCACGTTTATGTACTTATAGTTCACATACGTAAAGTTCACGTTTATGTACTTATAGTTCAAATACGTAAAGTTCACGTTTATGTACTTATAGTTCACATACGTAAAGTTCACGTTTTTGTCGTTCATGTTCACAAGATACAAGATTTTGATTTGCCATTTGCCACAAGTACAATGGAATGCTTACTCCCCATTCCATCACACAGTATGAAAAAAATACATGTTTTGAATTGTGCAAAAATATTTTAAAGCGTTTAAGGTGCCAGTAGTGCAGCAGCATCATGAATACAGTGCAGAACAGGGCAGTAACTGTAATGAGTCCAGAAAGTTTAGCAAAGTATGGTAGTGTAATGTTAATGACAATGTTATGAGCACTCCTAGCAGTTCAGTAGGCGCCTGTGGATAAAAACGATCCTAAACATACGTATAGTTCAGTTTAAGTTTAGTTCACGTTTACATTGAGTTTTGTTTCAGTGAGGTACGTTTTTCTAGTGTGTGTGTGTTCGGTGCGCGTGTGTGTGTGTGTGTTTCTGGGTGCGCACGTGGGTGTGTGTTTCTGGGTGCGTGTGTTTCTGGGTGCGCGCGTGGGTGTGTGTTTCTGGGTGCGCACGTGTGTGTGTGTGGGTGCGCTCGTGTGTGTGTGTTTCTGGGTGCGCTTGTGTGTGTGTGTGTGTGTGTGTTTCTGGGTGCGCGTGTGTGTGTGTGCGTGAGAGACTTATGTAACTCTTGTTGCGCAACGGGCAAAAATAAAACAAGCCTAATGGAATTCACACATGGCTTGGGAACACAGTGATATTGTCGCCCAACGGCTGACAGTTTGTTGTGTGTGTGCGCGTTAGTTATTACTACTTGTACTAATAACATTTGGAGAACAAATGTATTCATGTCTAATCAAATAGTCATACAAATCAATACAAAATAAATACATTTTTGGATGAAAAATTATCAAGATGCCGTTCAGCCAATGTTTCTCTGCGATAACCGATGGTTGTCGGCAAGGACTTAAGGCTGTTCTTCATACACTTAAGAGGCCACACCTCAGGAGTTGGGAACATCTGTGTCTGTGACCCAGCTCCCCATGCTGCTTCATGCTTACCTGCGTGGTACATCTCACATTACACAGCCGTTTCTATTCACCCTGGGATCCGTTAACCCAAAGTTATGTTGCCCAGAAGTAGCGGCGGTCAGGTCGGTGTCGTGGTTGAGAGTGTTTCACGCCCAGCCGAAAGCTCCTGGGTTCAATTCCCAAATGTTTGCAGGAGACTATGAATCCCGTGTGTCTCGTGGTGTATACCTGCCAAGGAGACTGTATGAGTCCTGTGTCTAGCGGTGTATACCTTCCCCGGGAGATGGTATTAGTCCTGTGTGTCTAGCAGTGTATACCTAACCAGGAGATGGTATGAATCCCGTGTGTCTATCAGTGTATACCTAACCAGGAGAATGTATGAATCCCGTGTGTCTATCAGTGTATACCTAACCAGGAGATGGTATGAATCCCTTGTGTCTATCAGTGTATACCTAACCAGGAGAATGTATGAATCCTGTGTGTCTATCAGTGTATACCTAACCAGGAGAAGGTATGAATCCTGTGTGTCTATCAGTGTATACCTAACCAGGAGAATGTATGAATCCTGTGTGTGTCTATCAGTGTATACCTAACCAGGAGAAGGTATGAATCCTGTGTGTCTATCAGTGTATACCTAACCAGGAGAAGGTATGAATCCTGTGTGTCTATCAGTGTATACCTAACCAGGAGAATGTATGAATCCTGTGTGTCTATCAGTGTATACCTAACCAGGAGAAGGTATGAATCCCGTGAGTCTATCAGTGTATACCTAACCAGGAGAATGTATGAATCCTGTGTGTCTATCAGTGTATACCTAACCAGGAGATGGTATGAATCCTGTGTGTCTATCAGTGTATACCTAACCAGGAGATGGTATGAATCCTGTGTGTCTATCAGTGTATACCTAACCAGGAGAATGTATGAATCCTGTGTGTCTATCAGTGTATACCTAACCAGGAGATGTATGAATCCTGTGTGTCTATCAGTGTATACCTAACCAGGAGATGGTATGAATCCTGTGTGTCTATCAGTGTATACCTAACCAGGAGAAGGTATGAATCCTGTGTGTCTATCAGTGTATACCTAACCAGGAGAAGGTATGAATCCCGTGTGTCTAGCGGTGTATGAGTCAGTCAGGCAGTAGCACTGCTCTCTATAAAGCCATTGTTTGGGTCAATATTTCTACACAATCAGTGAATTGCAAAGTACCCTTAACAAAAACACATTTCAACTGGATAAGTCACGTTTCAAAAGGTTCCCAATGGATACAACATTAAAATGGCTGTGTATCCTGCTAGCTCTTAAACAGGGAAAAAAACAGGGAAACCAGCTGAGCTCGGGCGGTGTGAGTGTAAATCACATGGACTGTACTTAAAATACAGTTTAAACTTCCTGTTTGTCCTCTATCAGGTGTGTTTCTACGTGGCGCTGTACTACAACGTTATCATCGCGTGGAGTCTCTTCTACATGGGAAACTCTTTCCAGTACCCCCTGCCCTGGGAACAGTGTCCTGTCGACACGGCGACCAACACTACAGGTGTGTGTGTGTGTGTGTGTGTGTGTGTGTGTGTGTGTGTGTGTGTGTGTGTGTGTGTGTGTGTGTGTGTGTGTGTGTGTGTGTGTGTGTGTGTGTGTGTGTGTGTGTGTGTGTGTGTGTGTGTGTGTGTGTGTGTGTGTGTGTGTGTGTGTGTGTGTGTGTGTGTGTGTGTGTGTGTGTGTGAGAATTAGATTAGAAACAGCATTTAAAAAAAAAAGACTGCAATACTTCTTTACTCCACTCAAGTGCCACAAATTGGGGGAGGGAGGACGGTGTTGTGACTAGCCTGTTTCGACTCCCAGCTAATATTAGCTTGGGAGAGCTCGTTGTTTAGGCTAATTATTCCTTTGGAGGAGAAAAAAAACTAAATGTAGACCAAACGAAATGATCTTTTGCAGACATGATTGCACTCCTTGTTGGCTTACAATCATTGCCCTGAGCACTCTTTGATTCATTCGGATTCACGGACTCCCACCTCCCAAAGTAACTATTACTATTAGTTACTACTATTGGATCAAGTTTTATTATTTTGCATGGTGACGTGGCAAGGGTGGTCCAACACTGCTTCTTATTATACTCCTCACCAGAGTAGTAGTAACTTGACCTTCCTGTTCCGCACTTAATGTACTAAATTTAACCTCCTCCTGCTCTGACCCTGTGACCAGTTAAGGAATGTGCCGGCAGCTCCCCGACTACCTACTTCTGGTTTCGGAAGGCCCTCGACATCACCGACTCCATCGACCAATCAGGGGAGTTCAACCCCATCATGACTGGCTGCTTATTGGCTGCTTGGGCCATCGTGGCCCTGGCCATGATCAAGGGAATCAAGTCCTCGGCCAGGGTAAAACCTTGTCTATTATTCATCGTTATTACTCGTATCACTATTGACTTTTTTTCATTTCGATTTTCACATTTAGTATTTACATTTTCATATTTTCCTACAATAAATTCCCCCCAAAAAATTATGAAGTTTATATTGTCGGACAATATTATGCTCTTATTATTATTTGCTAAGCTTAATATTTTCTTGTTTATTACCTCTGCCATTGAAGATAGACCCGAGGGTTATGTTTTTGCCCCAGTGTGTTTATCCGTTTGTCTTTGCAAGATAACTCAAAAGTTATGTACAGAATTTAGCAAAGCTTAATGGTTAAATTACGTATGGGCCAAAGGGACAGTTGATTCGATTTTGGATCCGAATCTGGATCCAGGGGACTTTTTGGTGTGGCGGAGGTATGCGCTCTACTGAGTGCCCTCTTGTTTTAAGCGGTGTCAGTGATCACTATGTGCTATCGATGCCTTCAGAGCATTCCACCTGACGCACTGTTCTGATTGCGTCTGTCTCCAGGTGATGTACTTTTCCTCCATCTTCCCGTACGTGGTGCTCTTCATCTTCCTGGTGCGAGGCTTGATGCTGGACGGGGCAGTGGATGGGATCACCTACATGTTCTACCCAAAGGTAAGCTCAGTGTTCGTCCTATACAGCAGGGGCTCCCAACCTTTTTTGTGTCGCGGACCGGTTGTCATTTTTCGCGGACCGGTTGTCATGTGCTCCGTGCATGTACGCGGAGCACCCGTAAAAAAACCCCGGCTTGTTCGCGACCGACACGTCACTAGCGCGTAGTCTCTTTAGTAGCGCGTGCAACTGAAAGTCTCTCGTTATGCCGCCGATATATATATATCTATATATATAGATTATACCGCCCATATATACCGCCCATATATACCGCTATATAATCTATATATATAGATTATACTATATATATCATCTCTATATATAGATTATACCGCCCGCCGTTCACCTATACTCAAATTATTTGAGTCAAATATGATGATAAACACACAGCTGTTTCGCGGCCCGGCAGTAACACCTCCACGGCCCGGTACCGGTCCGCGGCCCGGCGGTTGGGGACCCCTGCTATACAGGATATATACTGTATGTTTACATCAAAATCTTCTCACTATACACTACGACAACGATTACCGTAGTAAATCACTGCTCACAAAAAGGGCGCATTTTTGTAAGTAAATGTTGGTTTGTATTTTAAGAAGAACCTTTTCGCCCTAGATATGCTGTCGTTAATGTCGACAAGCCCCAACAAAAAAAAAGTATATACAGTATGTTTTTTTCTTGTCACAACAGACGTCTATTGCAACTATTCAGTCAACAATGGTCAGACGAATCAACTGGAAATCCTCAGTTTCACCCTCAAGTTATCCAACTCCTTTTTAAAGCTGTCTGTCTCTCTCGGTCTCTGTCTTCCTCTGTCTCTCTCTGTCTCTCTCTCTCCCTCGCTGTCTCTCTCTCTCTATCTGTCCATCTGTGTATCTGTCTCTGTCTCTCTCCCGCTGTCTCTCTCTCTCTTTGTCTCTCCCCCGCTGTCTCGCTCTGTCTCTCCCCCGCTGTCTCTCTCTCTATCTGTCCATCTGTGTATGTCTCTGTCTCTCTCCCGCTGTCTCTCTCTTTCTGTCCCTCTCTCTCTGTCTCTCTGTGTCTCTCTCTATCTGTCTCTCTGTGTCTCTCTCTATCTGTCTCTCTCTATCTGTCTCTCTGTGTCTCTCTCTATCTGTCTCTCTGTGTCTCTGTCTCTCTCTCCTTTTGTCTCTTTCCTCCCCCCAGATGGAGATCTGGGCAGAGGTGCAAGTGTGGCGGCAGGCCGCCACCCAGGTGTTCTTCGCGCTGGGCCTGGGCTACGGCTCGGTCATCGCCTACTCCTCCTACAACCCGGTGAACAACAACTGCCACCGCGACGCCCTCATGGTGTCCGGCATCAACTTCATGACGTCGGTGCTGGCGTCCCTTGTGGTCTTCGTGGTGCTCGGCTTCCGCGCCAAGACCATCACGCTGGGCTGCGTGGTGGAGTAGGTCCTCCCTGTTGGTGCTATTATAAGTCTGTGTGTGTGTGTGTGTGTGTGTGTGTGTGTGTGTGTGTGTGTGTGTGTGTGTGTGTGTGTGTGTGTGTGTGTGTGTGTGTGTGTGTGTGTGTGTGTGTGTGTGTGTGTGTGTGTGTGTGTGTGTGTGTGTGTGTGTGTGTGTGTGTGTGTGTGTGTGTGTGTGTGTGTGTGTGTGTGTGTGTGTGTGTGGGCTTTTTTTTTTTAGGTTTGTGGTCACGGCAAAAAAAATGTATAAACATCAAACCAATCGGTGCAATGCATCCTGGGTAATGGATGCATCACGAGGTTAAATGACGTGGGCGTCGTCCTAACCTTCCCCCGTCTTGCAGGAACCTGGGAGTCCTGGGCATCGAGGCTTCCGATTGGTCGGAGCAGCCGTGGTGGCCCCCGTTCAACGTGAGCGACCCGTCCTCCGTGACCATCGGCGAGTACAGAGACTGGTTCTCCCACTATGGCTCCCTGGCGGGTCCAAACATCACCGACTGCGATCTGGAGAAGGAGATGAATAAGGTAATTCAAATGAATAAACAAAAAGAAAGATGTTTCAAAAGAGGACATTGTTTTTTTTGATGTCTCTAGTGGTTGGTCATTTTTGCACATTCGACCACCGAACCTTGGAACAAATCGGCACTAATGTTTTCGTATCGGAAATTTTGAAAACTTTACCTACAACTTTATACATTTTTTTTAAACTTTTAATTTGACTTATGTTTATAGAATTGTATACCAATACTGTGTATAACTATATAACTGCTGTATAATTATATAGTTGTACACTTAATTAAATGAGGTATTTAATTATATTATGTACAGTGTAACTTTACGGTTACTGTAACTATACTAAATAACTGCTGTTATGACTATCACTATACTGTTATAACTATAGTACTACAGTATACTACTACACTGTTATAACTATAGTACTCCAGTGTAGTACTACACTGTTATAACTATAGTATCTCATTCCCCCCCCCCCCCCCCCCCCCCCCAACCACACACTGTACACCTTTGTCCTCCTGCTCCTCCTTCACCACCTCCTCTTCCTCCCTCTCTCCCCCCCCCCCCCTGCCCACGTCTCCCAGGGTGTGGAGGGGACAGGGCTGGCATTCATAGCCTTCACAGAGGCCATGGCTCTGTTCCCCGCCAGCCCCTTCTGGTCCACCCTGTTCTTCCTCATGCTGCTCAACCTGGGCCTCAGCACCATGTTCGGCACCATGCAGGGTATCCTCACGCCCCTCATGGACAACTTCAAGCTGCTGGGACGACACCGCACCATTCTCACCGGTACAATGACATTCATTTGCGGTTTTATTTTTTTTTTTTTTTTTACCTCTTCTTAATAGACATGAAAGCAGAAATTCATCGATTCTTAGGATTATTAGGACTCATTAACTAATTGTTATTCTTCTTCTTAATACAAATAACAATCGTAATCATAATAACCATCATTAGTCAGCAATTAACTATTGTAATGTATGAATACATGTATTATTGATGTTTAATATTGTTGTGATTTGTTGTTGTACTTCATCATCTGTCATTTAATACACTGTTATAACTATAGTACTTGGTTAAATATTTAACTACCCACGGTATTCCATTTCCATCCCATATTCCCACCTAAACACACACTGTGCACCGTCGTCTTCCTCCTCCTCCTCCTCCTCCTCCTCCTCCTCCTCCTCCTGCTAAATAAGCCTGACGTAAGAACGCGCAGTGATTGGTCGTTTCTTTCCGGGACGTTGGCCATAAGAAAAAAACGCCCACGCAGTCTGCTAGTCACTATCTTGACCGTCATCCGGCCTAGTCCTGTCAGCCCATCCTGGGACTAGGCTTCAGATTTCGACCAATTACGTCAGGCCGTGGCAACGATGCGTGTTTTGTCGACCCCGAAAGGGTCAAATCGGTCAATGGACGGTCTTGCTTCATCGCTGACTGTCTTTTATTTTTTGGAAAGTAAGACTGGCTCCAGAGGCCGACACGAGCCGTCTTCCAGTGACTCTGTGCATAAAATAATACACGCAAGAAGCTTGTTTTTTTTTTTTTAAACCGCATTGGAGGAATTTTAAGAGAAAATTCCCCAGGGATTAAAATTCCACGTAGTGAAGAGATTTGTAATCCGATGCCGACACACACAGACGGATTTAACAGGAAGGAAGAATGACGGAAAACCAGACGCGGTCACAAGTCAGGACTTTCGAGCACTAATACTAAAACGAAAAATATTTCACTTCTGTTGTCCAACTATTTCTACATAATATAACTTCATATATTTAAGTGTAATCTTGATACATTTGTTGGTTTGCTTACAGTTTTTTCAATAATCACTTCATGCATCAGTCCTTCTGAGTAAACAAAACGGCATTAAAGGTACTTAATAATACTAATTGCTACTACTGCTACTACTACTACTGCCAGTAATACTGAGCCTTTAAGCATGTCTAGAAGGTTCTTAGGGAAAGACTTGACTAGGGTCAGGGTTATACCCGCTAAACCCCATTCCACAAGGTTGACTTTAATCAAGTGCTGTATTTTTGTGTCTTTTTGTGTTAGTCTCCAGTTGTGCGTTGGGCTTCGTGATCGGCCTGCTGTTCACGCAGCGTTCGGGGAACTACTTTGTGACGATGTTCGACGACTACTCGGCCACCCTGCCGCTGATCATCGTGGTGGTGTTCGAGACCTTCAGCGTGGCCTGGGTTTACGGAGCGGACCGGTGAGTGGGGGGGGGGGGGGGTTGGGTTGATGGTCGCACCGACCAATGGCGGTGAAGGAACACGCCCCCAAGGGGCGATATCCACCCCCTGATTGGTTGTTGGGCACAATTCATAGTTTTTGCATAGTATTGTTGTTGAAATGCATACTGCGGGAGGGAATTGTGAGTAAGCATTCCATTTTTCATTGTTGAAAATAGCAAATAAACCCATCTTGAATTCTTGAATTTAGATGATGGCTGATTCATGATGAGGCAACTTGAGTGAATTATCTTGCAGTGTATGTAGATTTTGTTCAAACCTCAATAGAAGCACACACACGTATTGTCATACAACTCAAATGGTTGTATACTGCTATATACAAATATATGTACCATTTATCTCCAGCTTCCTGGACGACATTGAGGTAATGCTGAAATGGCGCCCCCCGGTGGTGTACAAGTACCTGTGGAAGTACGTGTGTCTGCTGGCCATGGTGGGCCTGCTGACCGCCAGCATACTGCGCATGTTCTTCAAGTGGCCCACGTACACCGCCTGGAACCAAGCCACGGTAAGACCTCAGCCCGCAACGTTACCATGGGCTCACAAAGTATTTATTAAGTATGTATTTCTCTATGTAGTTTGGCAACTTTTCCCTTCTTTCAATTCAGTGTTTTCTGTGCATAAGTAGCCACCTCAGAAGGAAAACATGACCAATTCTAACCAATCTCTGGGATCATTTCAATCTGTCCCCCATCTCTCCCCATCACCTCCCCTCCCACCACCACCACCACTACCTCCAACCAACACCAACACCATCACCTCCGTCCCCCCCCCTCCACCACTACCAACACCACCATCACCTCCGCCCCCCACTGCCCCCCCCCCCCCCCCCCACTGCCAACACCACCATCACCATCACCTCCCCTCCAACACCACCATCACCTCCCCCCCTCCACCACTACCAACACCACCTCCCACCACCAACACCACCATCAACACCACCACAACCACCACCACAACCACCACCCCTCTCCCTCTACAGGCGTCGGAGGAAAGCCTCCGGTACCCGGGCTGGGCACTGGCCATGATCGCCGTGCTCATCGCCATCGCCACCCTGCCCGTGCCCGTGGGCTACATCCACGCCACCCTGCAGAGCCGGGCCGCCTCCCGCCTCCGGCCCCAAGGTGGGGGTGGTGGTGCCGGTGGCAGTGGCGCGGTCGCTGGAGGTGCCGGCCACGAGGTGCACCGCGAGATGTACACAAAGTGCAGCTCCCTGGAGCAGCTGGACGCTGCGTTGGAAGAGGAAGAGGAGGAGGAGGAAGAGGAGCAGCAGAGGGGCGGGGCGGCGGTGCGTTCCAGGGTGGCGTTCTTACCCGCCCGCAGCGAGGAGCACTACCGGCTCATCCCCCAGCGAGAGGAGCTGGCGGAGGAGCGGGAGGAGGACACAGTGCTGTGATTGTGTTAAGGGGACGGGGGGGGGGCGGCGAGGATGCGTCGCCTGGAACTCCTCCCATGAGAGAGAATAGTTGTTGACTTCAATGTTTCGATTGTTGACACATTGTAAGTGTTCATGTGTTGGAGGCTTTACTCCGGGCCACCGATGATGGCTCTAATGTTTGCACAGCTGTCCCACCCTCAGCAGCAGCAGCAGCAGATGTATAGGAGAACCAGTTTGACCAGTTGAAGTGGTCCACAGTCTCCATACCCCATCGTAACATTCAAGTGCTTTTAGATCCGATTAACCAAGAGATTGTTTTAGCAACGCGTATGTCCCGTTTGTTGTTGTTGTCGTTGATATTTGTGTCTCATTTGAGAATGTAAGACTCCTATTGGGGATGAAGATTTTTAGAGATGTCACAAAATGATGTGATCGTCGGAGCTGGATTTCAGTTTGATGAAAAAGGCTGTAAGACTACATATGTGGCAAATATCTGACCGGGTGCAGAGAGAAATGTACACACACCATGTGCTGTAACAACACAATGATTGTGAGTGAATGTCGTACTATAACTCAAAACATTATCAAAGAAAGTTTTCTATATTAGAAAGTTGACTTGGCGGACTACTACTAACTTCTGGAGCTAGAGCCCTGTGGGATAGCCTGGGAAACTGTGTGTGTGTGTGTGTGTGTTTGTGTGTGTGTGTCAAAATATACACTTGGAAGTGCCATTTTTAAATTAGATTATCTACAAACTGATTTAACTCTATTATCACACAACGTTAAATTGATCCAATCATTAAGCCATGGCTGAAACTTTAGCTAGGGAAAGTACACTCAGAGCTTTGCCGTACAGGCTCATAACATTGACTGCCTTAATTAATGTGAGGATAGGTATAGATAATGGTTTAACCACAACTGTATCGTCATGGCCTTCTGATCAATTCATCATGAGTTTGAGCCTACCTTACATATTTCGGGACAGTTTCTCGGTTCACTATTTAAACCCACGTATATATTTGTATCGTACTGTATTTGTTTCCAGCTGTATGGCCTTGACCTCGTGTGTGTATATAGGGAGACGGCGAGGACACAGTGATTACGGTTACTAACCCTACTAAACCGACCCTCTAGATGGCAACGCACGACTCTGTCAAGACGGCTGGAGAGAATCCACCCATCATCCAGAACACCTCTAGCCCTTCTCCGTGTTCTCGACACGGGGGAACCGGAGAGAGAGAGAGAGAGAGAGAGAGGGATACCGTGGTGGGAGAAACAACCATGGCGTCGTTAAAATGGAACTAAATCGGTCTTGGATGAATCAATAAAATGACAAAGAACAAAGTAGATGGCGTCCTCTCTTTGTATATGAAAATAAATATAAAAAAATCACTCATGAGCCATTAGCCGCATTTATATATATATATATATATATATATATATAGTTTAAAGTATTATGCTGACAAGAAGACCGTTATTTACAAAAGTCATCAGGCACCACCACCAGATTGAAACGGTCCGTTAGTCGGACGGAGGGACGTGTGTCTGAGTACAGATGGAGAGCGTGCAGGACGGGATGAGTGGGGTCGGGAGGGAGGGAAGAGGAGAGGGCTGGGCGCGTTCAGGCGGGATAAGGACGCGCGCAGGACCACAGCACACCGGCCGGGTCAAGGAGCTGCAACAAGGATGGAGATCCGACCAGATAGGTTTAAGGCGGCTGCGGGGAGAACCCTCGGGAAAATACACAGGTAAGGCATTCTTTTTTTTTGTTATGAATGTCGGAACTCATTTAGGTGTTTGTTTGTTTTAATTGTGCGGGAGGATCACTGCAACTCACGCACTGAGAATATAGCTGCGCCCGATTTCGGCCAGCTGTCCTCGTCGTGATGTCCCCCATTGAGGAACTTTGGGGGGAAGTTTGCGCGTATGTGTGTGTATGCTGATTGTTTTTTATAACATGCATTTAAGGTTTATGCTTATAGAACCTATAGGTTTTGGAATCGCGTAAAGCGCATTAATGAAGTGCACCCAAGCGCACCTAAAGTCATTACAACCTCAGGTATAGCATGTTCGCCTAGTTTAACAGCAGAGCAGTTCAAATATAATTCTTAATTTATGTGTTTTTTTGTGTTTTTTGTCAAATACATCCTTCAAATGGTTTCTTTGTTTTGGGTTGTTAAAAATGCACTGGCTTAATTGTGCGTGAATATGGACGTTCTGGGAAAATGTCATCAGATTGACGATATTATTAGAAAGAAAGAACCAATTAAAATGTGTTTTATCCGTCTCTGAGAGAACCTAGGTGTGGTTACGTAATTTCTTCCGTGCGTAATTTGTGCGTCCTCGGCCATATATGGATCCACAGACGGGATAATCCATCATTATGTGTTTAAATTATTTACAATAGTAATTATAATATTTTTAAAAAGAACTAGAAAAAAAAGAAATAGACCTAGTAGTCATTTTGTATTAATATACATGTGTGGCTGTAGACTTTGGTTTAGGCTACGCCACACATATATATCCAATCGTGTTTCAGTGTTGTTCACTATAGTCACTGGCAATTATTTCGTTTGTGAGAGTAAACCAAAGTTGTCTTTTTTCACTTTAAATCATACAACTGTTGCCGCTAGCCCATTTTTTTTTATATTCATGGCACCGTTTCCCATGAAAAGTAAACTGCAAACAGAATAAATTGTGAGACAATGATCGCGACACATAATAACGACTGCGTTAAGCTTGCGCTCTGTTGTTAGGTAGAAACGTATACATCTCGCCCTGAAATAGCCTGAATTTTAGTCCAGCTGTCGGACCATGCAAATCCCTCAACTCCCCCAACTCAACCCCCACGCCCCCCACCCCCACCCCCTCACTCCGACCCAAGCCACCCCCGAGTCGTGTCACTTCTGCTCTGACTAACCCCCTCCCCATCCATCCACCAATCCATCCACCCATCCATCCCATTGAACCTTTGAGGCAACCAACAGTCTCAGCCTTTCCGGTGACTGGGATTATCTCTGGAAGAGCACACAGATCACAGGCTCTCTCTCTCTCTCTCTCTCTCTCTCTCTCTCTCTCTCTCTCTCTCTCTCTCTCTCTCTCTCTCTCTCTCTCTCTCTCTCTCTCTCTCTCTCTCTCTCTCTCTCTCTCTCTCTCTCTCTCTCTCTCTCTCTCTCTGGTGTGGCATGAGCCACACACACATGCACGCTCACGCGCACACCACTGAGATTTGGCCTCTGATTGGTTTGCGTGGACCTGCCGCGGCTTAGCCAATAGATATCGAGTTGCAGATTGTACCAATGTCGCGTGTGAGCGAGAGCGAGTGAACCAGCTGTGCAGTGCACTGCATACTGAGCTTTCCTGTGGGTATGTGTGTGCGTGCATATACGTGTACAGGGGAAGCACATATATGTATATGTGCATGTGCCACATGATTAAATATAAGCGCACATATGTGAGTTGCTGGATAAGTTGCTTGTTGGTTTCTCAACTGTGGAGGTTGAGATCAGAAGACGAGGGCGTGTTGCAGTGCAGCCTCCCAGTGGGCCTGCCTCCCCGTACTCTCCATGCGAGCTGCAAGCAGCCTCCCAGCCTCCCAGCCTCTCAGGCCCCCCTCGGATGAAAGCCGACGAGAGGTCATCTATTATTTAAAGATTTTCTCCATCAGAATGCATCTCCTGTTTCTATATTAAACTCCAGTCAGTAAGCATAAACCTAAAGCACCGTGAGGTCACTGGCAACCTCTCTATCTCTCTCCAGTCTCTCTCTCTCTCTCTCTCTCTCTCTCTCTCGCTCTCTCTCTCTCTCTCTCTCTCTCTCTCTCTCTCTCTCTCTCTCTCTCTCTCTCTCTCTCTCTCTCTCTCTCTCTCCGTCTCTCCGTCTCTCTCTGTCTCTCTTTGCACCTCCACCCCCACCACCTCCATTCTCACCACCACCACCTCCTCCTCCTCCATCCTCAGCACCACTTCACCAACAGTCTTTGTTGTTTCCTGGAGATAAATAAGACGACAGCGTGTCTTTGTGGTCCAGAACCAGCTCACCATGGCCCCTCTGAAACCATGCACACGTTGCTGGGCATCGTCCAGCAACGACCGCCCACCTGATTCTCTAAGAATGGCATTGAGGAGGAGTTGGCGTATGTTGTCTTAGGTAACACTTTACACTAGTTAAAGATAGATGGAAAGAGATAAACGACTCGTTATGAATCCTATGCAATCCACCATCGTGTCCGTTCATCTGTCGTTCTATGTATGTATCTGTCTGTCTATGTACATTATCTACAGATAGATAGATATGATCTATCTATCTATCTATCTATCTATCTATCTATCTATCTATCTATCTATCTATCTATCTATCTATCTATCTATCTATCTGTCTGTCTGTCTGTCTGTCTGTCTGTCTGTCTGTCTGTCTATCTATCTATCTATCTATCTATCTATCTATCTATCTATCTATCTATCTATCTATCTATCTATCTATCTATCTATCTGTCTGTCTGTCTGTCTGTCTGTCTGTCTGTCATATAAATGTATGTGTTCTTTTCGTCAAGAGAAAAGCACTGATTGAAGGCAAGCAATAAATGAACAAAAACAAAATAGTACATTTGCCGATGGTTGTCAAGGTGTGCATTACGTGTAGGACACTGTACCTGTATGATATTACAAAGCAAACAGGTAAACACTGTTTGTTTTGTAGGCAATGATCATGCTATTGTTAGTCATTCACTGTGTATGTGTGTGTGTGTGTGTGTGTGTGTGTGTGTGTGTGTATGTGTGGGTGGTTGTGTCCATGGTTGTGTTCATGTTTGTGTGTGTGTGTGTGTGTGTGTGTGTGTGTGTATGTGTGTGTGTGTGTGTGTATGTGTGTGTACAAACTGGTGCATTATTGATCAATTGAAAGTGGGGAAATTTAGTTGGATAACACGTTCTATCATGGAAGTCATGGAATGTTGATTCTTAAATAATGACTGTGTGTGTGTGTGTGTGTGTGTGTGTGTGTGTGAGGGGGGAGGGGTGGGACTCTCTCCCTAGGTGGCACCGTCCCACTGAGACCCAATCTGTTCGAGAGAGAGAGAGAGAGAGAGAGAGAGAGAGAGAGAGAGAGAGAGAGAGAGAGAGAGAGGGGGGGGGGGGTTGTTAGTTGTTAGTAGTGTAGAAAACACTGTTAAACCAAATAGTATGATTCACTTTCGTCACTGTCAATTGCTTGCAGTGGAGTGGAAACCATACAAGGATGGTTACTAGCTAACCAACAAGCAAACAAGGCGATCACCTGCCACCGCGCTCCTTACCTCACACACACGGTCACCATGTTGAGGCGGAGCGGGAACACACACACACGACACAACTAGGATATGTGTGTGTCTGTTGCTATTATATAATCATTCGGATCTCCCTCTCTCTCTCTCTCTCTCTCTCTCTCTCTCTCTCTCTCTCTCTCTCTCTCTCTCTCTCTCTCCCCCCCTCTCTCTCCTCTCATCCTCTTATGGGGGATTACCCGGGATACTCTGTGAATTGGTGAATTTAATATGAAAGGTGACCAATGTCCTGGGGCCAGCGGTCCTGCATCCAACGCCACTTGCTGCCCGTATGCTACAGTGGAACGTGAAAATAAAATGGATAAATATATCTCTATCTATCAATCTATCAATCTATCAATCTATCAATCTATCAATCAATCTATCTATCTATCTATCTATCTATCTATCTCTCGCTCTCTCGCTCTCTCTCTCGCTCTCTCTCTCGCTCTCTCTCTCTCTCTCTCTCTCTCTCGCTCTCTCTCTTTATATATATATATATATATCAGTATAGATAAAATAATACAAATAATATATATAAAAAATATATATATAAAACAATAAAAAAGCGTGTGTGTGAATAATTGATTTTATGATTGTGACATGGGTCTCCATATATCCCCTTTTGCCAGTAGGATGACGGGATGAGGGATCACGTTTACTGTGGTGTAACTTTGCACAAGAGAAGCGTGAACCAGTCAAATACCAACAGTGATTCTGGACCGACCGTTGCCCTTCAGTTCCATATGGCCCATCTTGGCCTCCCCCTTGGCTGGAGTCATGATAAAGCAGAAAAACAGAAGACTGCTGACTGATAGTGATGTTTCCGCTCGTTAAGTGTTGCCAGCTGAGACCGTTCATGGCCGCCGCTAGGCTAACGAGAGGGCAACGCTAACGAGAGGGCTACTCTAACCAGAGTGCTAGGCCACACGTTAAGTGGATGGGAGACACAGGAGTGTTTGAAGTGACCAAAATTGATGGAGATTTCCGCCCCCCCCCCCCCCCCTCTCTCTCCCCTTCTCTCTCTATTCCTTTCTTCCTCTCTCTCTTCCTCTCTCTCCTGCTTACTCTTCATCTCTCTTATTCCCTTTCTCACACACACACACACACACACACACACACACACACACACACACACACACGCACACTCACATAGCTCTTAACCACCCTATTAACAGTTGATACGATGATACAGTAACTCTTCTATGTAGTGAGTGTGCTTTGCAAAGACTGCAGAATTACCCTCTTCTCTACCCTAACTCCTGCCGGGGTTAGAACCTTAACCAGTGTGCTATTTACGGATGTAACAAACATACACACAATTTTCTTCATGTACACACACACACACACACACCACACACACACACACACACACACCAGGCACACACACTGCATCCAGGTTGCAGTCCAGAGCACGCTAGTAATTAACAGTAACTTAATGATTGCTTTGGGCTAGCCTCGTTAGTGGCTAGCATATGTCTCGGTGTCGGGCTGCAATCTGTCATGGATTGCAGCGAAGGTGCCTGCCACTTGGACTGGATGTAGCTTTCTCCAATACCCTGATCCCTGCCACAAGGGACCTCAAGAAATACAGTAGCAGTTTTGTCGGTGAGGCATTGTGGCAGACACATCTCTGTGCCTTCCGATGGTTCTTCTGTAAAGGTGATACGCCCAAACTCAAGCAGCCTACAATACATCCTTTTAATGCACTTATTGTAAGTTGCTTTGGACAAAATGATTGTAATGGAATGGAATTGACAATTGACAACATATTAGTTTGGTTGGGTGGACAGGGCTAATGCAGGCTGTCTTTTGGGGAATTGTACACGGGTCTAGACCGAGAGTCTATCAGAGAAACCGCATTGGGTTGGCCCACTGCAGTAATTTATCAGTAACTGGGGTTACACAAGGCTAGAGTTATGTGTGTGTGTGTAGTCAAATCATGCAATACCATGTCATTTTAATGTGACAATAAGAGCATCCAGAAAAAGGCGGGAGTGAATTAAGCCACGCCCAGCCTTGGCCTCGTCACGTAATTTTGACCAGCGAATGTGGGAGCGGAGAGACTCACAGTCAGACAGTTCATACATGATAGAGAGGTATAGAAAGAGTGGAGGAGAGAGAGGGTGAGGGAGAGAGAGCTAGAGAGAGTTAGAGGAAGAGGAGAGAGAGAGAGAGAGATAGAAAGAGAGGAAAAGAGAAAGGGAGCGAAACAGAGAGAAAATGAGACAGATAAAGGGGGAGGGAGAGAGAGATAGAAAGAGAGGGGAGGGGTGGAGAGATAGAGAGAGAGGGAGGAGAGAGGGGTGGGGGGGGCGTAGCAGGGAGGGGAGGTGAGACTGTACAGACTTGTCGGATAGCAACAATATAAAGAAAGAGTGATTAGAGACAGAATGCAAGAGTGCAAAAGAAAAGATGGATGATTAAGAATGTTGATATGTTTTTCTTTGCAAGCGAAACATCCCGGTGTCCCGGTCAATTCATCTACTGTACGTTGGGCTAGTCTCTTAATACCTGGTGGGTCCATGAGAGGATGAGGGGATGAGGGGATTACCAATCTGCTTTGTGGAAATGAGGGAGTGAGTGAAAGCCACGCACAGCTGGATTAAAATGAATGAATGTTAGCTAGAAAAGATTGAATGATAGATACAAAGATACATAGAACGTAGATATGTTGATACGTAGATAGATAGATACGTAGATAAGTAGATACGAAGATACATAGATACATAAATAAGATAGAGAGATGCGTGATACAGACTTCCGCGGATTACAGTGC
>JANIIK010000146.1:172500-212500 GCA_027704905.1 Muraenolepis orangiensis
CTCCTCCTCCTTCTTCTTCTTCTTCTTCTTCTTCTTCTTCTTCTTCTTCTTCTTCTTCTTCTTCTTCTTCGTCTTCTTCTTCGTCTTCTTCTTCGTCTTCTTCTTCGTGTTCCTCTCCCCCATTGCCATTGGTCGTGTTGTATTGTTGACTTGTCCCCTGGTCCTCTCTCCCCTCCCCCTCCCAGGTACCTTCGGGATCTTCTGGTACTTGTTCTGGATCCTGGTGTCGTACGAGAGTCCAGCCGCTCACCCCACCATCACCACAGAGGAGAGACAGTACATCGAAGAGGCCATCGGGGAGTCGGCTTCCTTCGCCAATCCCCTGCAGGTATTTTGGCTGGCTTTGGATGTGTCATGCTGAGATGTATCTTCAGTCAGATATGACTTAATAATCCTAAGGCCCACTCAATGTCTACCTGTAGGCTCTACCGAGATGCCTAACCCCTACCTGCTCATTTATGACATGGATCTGAATTCATTAGAAGACAAACATGCATACAAACACATGTACACACATGATGTATACCTGTGCAAACATTCAATACTCCTTTAATCAGATGATTGAAGATGTATGTATTTGCCATGTGCAACAAGTACAATGCTTTGTCCCCATTCACTCCCGCAGACTGAATTTCCATAACAATACAAGATACAAGATACAAGATGTTTTATTGGCCATTTGCAACAAGTACAATGGAATGCTTACTCCCCATTCCCTCCAGCAGTATGAATTTTTAAAACAATACTATAAAATTCTATGCAAAATGCAATACTATACTATGCTATGTTTAACTATGCAATACTATACAATACTATACTATACAATACAATAAGATACAATACAATACAATACTATACTATAAAAAACACTATATACTGCCTACTTTATACTATAAACAACACTATACTAACACATGCAGGCTACTGACCATGTGGCTCTATAGCTGCATGGGCTTTAACCCAACCTCACCAATAGTCCTTTTGCTGTGTGAGCGCTACCACAGCTGAACTCAAATCATCTCCTATTTCTCTCCGTGGCAGAAATTCAAAACCCCATGGAGGCATTTCTTCACTTCCATGCCGGTGTACGCCATCATCGTGGCCAACTTCTGCAGGAGCTGGACCTTCTACCTGCTGCTCATCAGCCAGCCGGCATACTTTGAGGAGGTCTTTGGCTTTGAGATCAGCAAGGTGAGGTCGGGTTTTGGGAGATGCATCGCCTGTTGTTATCACTATACACCACCAACATCATCATTACATTACATTACATTACATTACATTACATTACAGTCATTTAGCAGACGCTTTTATCCAAAGTGACTTACAGTAGTGTGTTTCAACAAAGGAAGGTCAGAGAACACTCGTCACCAGAAGTCAAAAGTGCATTTAATTTCTAACAAGTCTCCAATAACTGAACCAGTGCTCAGGTAGAAGTACAGTATTTCAGGCAAAAGTGTAAGGGAAAAAGTACAATAAGTTGGCAAACAATATGCAACAATATCTAGAACAATATATACCTATCTATAATATGTAATCTACTTTTGACTGACTTAATTGACGCTACGAGGAAGGATCCGGGAAGTGTGTCCTGAAGAGATGGGTTTTCAGCCTGCGGCGGAAGATGGGGAGTGACTCTGCAGTCATGACCTCCGTGGGGAGTTTGTTCCACCAAATTGGGGCTAAGACGGAGAAGAGCCGTGACCGCGTAGATCGGCCACACGGGCCCCTAAGTGAGGGGGGGGAAGAAGCCGAGCGAAGTGGACGGGTTGGGATGTAGGCCTTGACCATTGCCTGGAGGTAGGATGGAGCAGTACCTTTTACTGCCTTGTAGGCTAGCACCAAGGTCTTGAACTGGATGCGAGCAGCTACAGGTAGCCAGTGTAGAGTCCGAAGGAGGGTAGATGTATGGGAGTACTTGGGGCGGTTGAACACCAGGCGAGCTGCAGCTTTCTGAATGAGCTCCAGGGGCCTGATGGCAAATGCCGGGGCGCCAGCAAGGAGGGAGTTGCAGTAGTCCAGCCGGGAGATGACTAGAGCCTGGATGAGCACCTGCGCAGCCTTTTCAGTGAGAAAAGGCTGAATCCTCCTGATGTTGTAGAGGAGGAATCTGCAGGAGCGTGTCAGCAATGCAATGTTTGCCGAGTAACGACAGTTGGTCGTCCAGGGTCACACCCAGATTCCTTGCGGTCCGAGTAGGTGTCACCACAGCATCATCAATGGTGACGGCCAGGTCTCGGTGCGGACAGCCCTTTGCCGGGAAGAACACTAGCTCAGTCTTGTCCAGGTTGAGCTTTAGGTGGTGTATCGACATCCAATTTGAGATGTCTGCTAAGCAATGCGTGTTTCCACTTGCGTGTCCGAGGGGGGAAACGACAAGACCAGTTGGGTGTCGTCAGCATAGCAGTGGTAGGATAAGTCATGGGAGTGGATAACAGGACCAAGGGACGTTGTGTAGAGGGAGAAGAGAAGAGGACCCAGGACTGATCCTTGTGGAACCCCAGTAGTCAGTCGGCGTGGTTCCGACACAGACACCATCACCATCATCTTCCCCACCACCGCCACCATCATCACCACCACCCCCACCACAACCACATCACCACAACCACAACCACCATCATCACATCACCACCACTACCACCACCGTCACCACAATCACCATCACTACCACCACCACCATCACCACATCCCCACTACCCCCACCACCACATCACTACCACCCCCACCATCACATCACTACCACCCCCACTGGGTGTTGAAAAATCAACACACAGCAGTTTTCACTTCATCAAACTAAGCATCATGTTTAGAAATATGAACACCACTTTCTTACTTTAAACCCACCTGTACTTCCTCTGTCTCTACCTGGCAGGTGGGCATGGTGTCTGCCCTGCCCCACCTGGTGATGACCATTATCGTGCCCATTGGGGGCCAGCTGGCGGATTACCTGAGGACCCACAACATCATGAGCACCACCAACGTTAGGAAGATGATGAACTGTGGAGGTGAGGTTTTTTTTTATTATGTTTGTGTTTTTTCATTTTGTGGAAAAATCTGTGCTGAGAAAAATGAGCAGGGAAACTTTTCAGGGAAGGGTTATGGTCGAAATGGTCCAAACTTTGAAATAAAATGTTGCCGTAAATCGAAAAGACAATACACAACAATGTAAAAATATATATAAAAACACTTTTTGGGAAAATAACTTTTAGGGGGAAACTACTTTTAGTTCACACTGTGTTGTATGCATTTGTGCTGTAGGATTTGGGATGGAGGCCACTCTTCTTCTGGTGGTGGGGTTCTCTCATACGAAAGGCGTTGCCATCTCCTTCCTAGTGCTGGCCGTGGGTTTCAGTGGCTTTGCTATCTCAGGTAAGTTGCGATTATATATATTTCATTGTCTTTTCTATTCACACAGACCACCCCCATACAAATGAAGCATTGTGTAGTGGACATGATCATTTGAAAGCTGGACCATAAGTTATGTTTTCACCCATTTGTCGTTTAGCAAGATAAATCAAAACGATATGTACAGAATTGGACAAAACTTGGTGGTTACATTACTTATGTTTTAGGCTTCAACGTCAATCATCTGGACATCGCCCCGCGGTACGCTAGCATCCTGATGGGGATCTCCAACGGCGTGGGGACCTTATCTGGGATGGTGTGTCCCCTCATCGTGGGCGCCATGACCAAACACAAGGTACGTGTGACCTCACCACCACCTCACAACCTAACGACCTTACGACCTCTACACTTTAACCCTGCATCAAGGATTGTGGAATATACAGAGTTCCCTGTCACTGAGTCTTAAGTATACGGTATGTACCCTGATTGACTTCCAGACTCGTGAGGAGTGGCAGTACGTGTTCCTGATAGCTTCGCTCGTACACTATGGAGGAGTCATATTCTACGGTATGTACTACTACTACTACACACACACACACACACACAAATACACACACTCTCCATCCCTAACACACACACACACACACACACACACACACACACACTTCCTCCATTAAGAGTACGCTGATGCCACAGTAGGCTGAACCCATCATCCGATCATTGGTATCAGCGGTCAATATAATTTACGGCTACTAGGATTATTCGCGTCCGGAGAGAAGCAGCCGTGGGCAGACATCGAAGACACCAGCGAGGAGAAGTGTGGCATCATCGACGAGGACGAGCTGGCCAATGAGACGGAGGAGATGTACCGCGGGGGCGGGCAGTACGGAGCCATGAGCCAACCGGTGAGCCACGGTGCCAACGGGGGCGGAGCAGGAGCAGGAGGAGGAGGAGGAGGAGGAGGAGGAGGAGGAGGAGGCGCGGGATGGGTGTCGGACTGGGATAAGGCGGAGGAGTACGTGCAGCCGCCCGGATACAACTCCCACGCAGCAGGAGGAGGAGGAGACGAGGAGAAAGGAGCAGGCCTGACGAGGAAAAAGAGAGCGATAAATTGATCTAAAAGAAAGAAAATGTAGATCTTTGTGTTGTTAAAGAGGTGATGGGAATAGGTCTAGGACTAGGTCTATGCAATATTGAACGGACCTGTGTGGTGTGCATTTTCAATCGCACATAGTGGAAGAGAAGTCTTATGTTATGTTATTAATGAACTGTGTGTGTTTGTGTACGTGTGCGTGCGTGTGCGTGTGTGCGTGCGTGTGTGTGTGTGCGTGTATGTGCGTGCACATGTAGTTGAAGGAGGTTAATATGGTATGTATGTACAGCTGCACTAATAGAACTTTCCACCCTGCTCCTGTGCCCATTGTGATTGGTCGGGAGTGATGTGATGTCACGGGAAGTGTTTTTCTGAGCAGATTCAAGACCGGGTGGGGTTATACTGAATATCTTCTATATGTCCGGGTGGGGTTATACTGAGTATATTCTATATGTCCGGGTGGGGTTATACTGAGTAGATTCTATATGTCCGGTGGGGTTATACTGAGTAGATTCTATATGTCCGGTGGGGTTATACTGAGTAGATTCTATATGTCCGGTGGGGTTATACTGAGTAGATTCTATATGTCCGGTGGGGTTATACTGAGTTGATTCTATATGTCCGGTGGGGTTATACTGAGTTGATTCTATATGTCCGGTGGGGTTATACTGAGTTGATTCTATATGTCCGGGTGGGGTTGATCACATCTGGGAGCCAAGGATATTTTGATTGAAAAGAAGAACATTTTATTGGCAGTAATTTAAACATACTTTTAAATATAAGCCATGTATTTGCTTTTTGAGTTGGATAGGAAGCTCAGGGCCATAGAATCTCTCAAACTTTTGTAACTATTCAATGTATTTTTTATTTTTATTTAATTGATGGCTTGATGACAACTGTAAAATTATTTATTCATTATATTAGATATTATTATTAGATACGGATTAGATCCTTCAACGCCTTCATGTCGTTATAAAACCACGTCAATCCTCTTCTGAAGAGAACGTTGATGCTAATGCTACTGCTACCGCTAAAGCCATCCCAAATCATAGTCAACGCATGCTGACTATAAATATTCATATATAATATATATATGAATTTTTAAAGGTTTCTGTTTTAGTAGCCTACTTTATACAAGGGTGCTTAGGTGTTATTCTATACTAATATACAAGTGTTTGTTTGTAACCTCCTAGAGTGTGTGTGTGTGTGTGTGTGTGTGTGTGTGTGTGTGTGTGTGTGTGTGTGTGTGTGTGTGTGTGTGTGTGTGTGTGTGTGTGTGTGTGTGTGTGTGCCTCTGCCTAGACCACATTGTCAGTTTGTATTATTAATTGATTTATCATTTAATCTATAGAGTGTAAAACGCCCATCACAAGTTACTAGAGTATGTTTGTTCTTTGCTTGTTTGCCTGAAGGGCATCCAACAGTGATCTCGAACAGAGAAACTAAATGTTTACTTCTTGAATTTACAATTTTCTATAAATGAACCAAAACGGCCAATTGATTCATCATCCTCAATGAATCAGTAACACATGAATCAATGAATCAGTAATAGTTTAGTTTTCCGTTGATTGACCAATCGGTTTCCTCAACTAATGGTTTCAGCACTACAGCTTCCTGACATGAGCCTGTGACTCACACTAGGCTTCAGAATGAGTGTGTGTGTGTGTGTGGGTGGGGGGGAGCTAGAAGTGATTTTGCCCCTTTAGAAACATAAATCACTTCCATATTACTCTGATTATTCATTCACTTTTATCCAAAGCGACTTACGATGACATTTTGACATGGGTAGGCAGGGTCTAGGCAACGTGCTCATTGCTACCGTACCTACGGTATGTACTACTACTACTACTACTACTACTACACACACACACACACACACACACACACACACACACACCTAGTCTAGCTGTGGGGCTCAAACCCTGGGAGTTTGGGCTGGGAGTGCAACACCCTAACCAGCAGAGCCTCCCACATGCAGGCGCGTCAGGGGGCTGCATGTGGAGGATCCCAGCTCAGGCTCTGGCTATGATGACCTAAATGGGCCACTGCTATAGATCTATGGGTCACCAAATCTGTGTCCCCGCCATGCACAATTGTTCACCGTGGTTGTGACATCACTGTTTCGCTGCGCAGGTGGCCCACAAGGACACGGTGGTGACTCAACAAGCGAGAAATGGACGTGTAACGCAAGACAATAGAGCGTGCTGACATTTCACACAGTTTTTCTCTCTTTCTCTATCTCCCTGTCTCTCTCTCTCTCTTTGCCTCTCTCTTCTTTCTCTGTGTGTATGTCTCTCTCTCTCTCTCTCTCTCTCTCTCTCTCTCTCTCTCTCTCTCTCTCTCTCTCTCTCTCACACTCTGTCTGTCCTGCTGTACTATATTTAATCCCTGATTGTTGTTCATGTATGAGTTGGTGGGTCAGAGGTGGCTGTGTGTGTGTGTGTGTGTGTGTGTGTGTGTGTGTGTGTGTGTGTGTGTGTGTGTGTGTGTGTGTGTGTGTGTGTGTGTGTGTGTGTGTGCGTGTGTGTGTGTGTGTGTGTGTTGGGTGCAGGTGCTGTGCGGTGAGCATGTTGTAATGATCCAGGAACACAGTACAGCAGTACAGCCTCCCTACCCCTCCCTGTATTTCAGACACACACACATGCACGCTCGCACACACACACACACACACATATGCACGTGCACAAGCATACATGCATTAAAATGGCGGAGTGCCATTTTTAGCAAGCTGTGTTTGGTGGGAGCTTTTGAGTGTGTGTGTGTCTGCAAGATATTTTGAGTGGGGACTATGTGGTTTCCCATCGAAAATACTGTATTGCTTTATTAAATATCAATAATGTAACATTAAAATAAATGTAATTTTAGTCAATAGAGTGTTCATCAGTGTGATTGACAGTGGTTTGTTCAAGGCTAAATACCAACAATGTTCTTGATGGTTTGATATGAATGTGTGTGTGTGTGTGCGTGTGTGTGCGCGTGTGTGTGACATCAAGATATGGTGGTTTTGAAAGTGAATCAAATCAATATTTTTGTGAGACACATCATAGAGGTGAATGCTAATTGTATGTTTCTAAATGTCGTAACGGTGTACTTCAAAAAAAAAAAAGATTCTGTTCTCTCTGTTCTTCCTTCGTCCGCCGTTTTGACGAGATGTACGCTTTACCTGTGTAGGGAATCTGTGTCAAACAAATCAATAAATATAGATATTTAAACATGCGCAAAAAGTGAAGAGAAAAAAAATGTAATATGTATGTATAAAAGATGCACATGATGTGGCACATCGTTGTGAATAATAAAATATGAATAACTGTGAATTTGAAACGATATCTTTCATTGTTTTTTTATCATCACACCACTGGCAAGGAAAGCACAATACTTACAGCAAGCACAATCAAAAGGATGCCTCTCTCTCTCTCTCTCTCTCTCTCTCTCTCTCTCTCTCTCTCTCTCTCTCTCTCTCTCTCTCTCTCCTCTCTCTCTCTCTCTCTCTCTCTCTCTCTCTCTCTCTCTCTCTCTCTCTCTCTCTCTCTCTTTCCCTCTCTCTCTCTCTCTCTCTCTCTCTCTCTCTCTCTCACGCTATATCTCCTCTATCTCTCTCGCCCATGGCAGATGGATGCAGGATTATCTGTGTGATTTTAGGCAAAGATTAGATGGGAGAGCAGATGTACTCGGTGGGAGAGTGAAGGAGAAACAGGAGCGAGCTTTCACAAACACACAAGTGTGTGTGTGTGTGTGTGTGTGTGTGTGTGTGTGTGTGTGTGTGTGTGAATGAAAGTGCAGTGGAGGTACATGTTTATGTGAAGATTGAGATAAATGTGTTTTTTTTGTGTATGAAAAGACATTTGTTCAGTGTGTGTGCATGTGTGTGTGTATATGTGTGTGTGTTGCTGGTAAGTACACAGCAAATGAGTAATAAATATAAAAAAAAGTGTAATTGTTTATATATATATATAACCAAAAATGTAGCTATTTGTAACTTGCAATTGTCACTTAAAGTAATTGTTTTAAAGCGCACTTTGTCCAGTATTCATTATTCAAAATTACAAAACATGTATTCACAAATATGCTAGATAGGCTACAGAAAAAAAATGTTGTGGCATTTGCGTCTTCTCATATTGCCGTTGAATGCCCGGTTGTTTCTGGGAAGGCCTTCTTCCAATAGGTGGCGCTGTTGCAAACGGTCCGCAATCCAAAGGTTGTGCGGCTCATAAAACCTAACGTATTAGAAGCTTCTAGCCGCCGGTGTCCCTTCGTCGTGGCGTCGAACTGCCCTTTATTTCCGACGTCCCCAAAAGAGCGCAGCTTTGAGTTCGGCTCGAGTTGAGCCTTAACTTACTGGTTGGTGGAGACTGCAGTGTGGAGAACATAGGAGGTTACACCTGTGTTGAGTGCGTTCTCTTGACCATCTTTCGAGATCGCAACCGTGCTCGCGCTCGCATAAATACGCTCATTAGCACCACCAAGTGGCCGGCTCAGGAAGCACCACTAGTTGAGTGTCAGCGTAACACTGGAGCACTAGGTGCGAATGCCACACTGCATTCCATTGTATATATGAAGCAATTCTTATACGTGTTAACGCTCAGTGTAGAGGATGGGACGCAATGTAAAAAACAAACATAAATTAACTGGTTAAAAAAAGGATGACAATCTATTAAACTGATACACATTAGGCAATCACTCATGATACAAAAGGGTTAGGGCCATTTTAGTCAATAGAAGCACACGTTGGAACCAATGTGCTAAACTTGTCTTTCATGGCAAGCAAATTTGACAGACGTCCGAGCTGATGGCACAGTGGTACGGAACAGAAGAACGTAACTGTACCCCCCTTCCACAGCAGCTGGACCATCTGCACTAAACTACACACTTTACTCTTTATATTTACACTGTTATGCTGTGTATACTGTTATATTCATATGTATGATGCAATTATGTAAATATGTAAATTTGTGTACATTTGTAATTCTTGTAATTTTGTAATGTTGAGCCCATCTTCGGAGCTGGCTATCACATTTGTACACTGTACCTTAACCACTCTGGGCACCATCTCTTCTCCGCTGGTCACTTGTTCTGCAGCATCCGTACAAGTACTACCAGGTTCAAGGATCATTTTTATATAGCCACTATCAACACTGTCATTAACATTACACTGTCATACTTTACTGGACTTTCTGGACTCATTACAGTTACTGCCCTGTTATGCACTTTACTGCACTACCGCACTACTGCGTCTTCATGATGCTGCTGCACTACTGGCACTTTAAATGCTTTTAAATCAGTTACTCAATTGTCACTTTACTGTTCTTGTTATGTTCATTTTTACTGTATATACTATTTGTATAGTATTGTTTTAAAAATGCATACTGCGGGAGTGGGTAATGGGTAGTCCTAGCATTGTACTTGTTGCAAATGGCCAATACAAATCGTGTATCTTGTATCTTATACATGTGACAAATGAACCAAATCTGAATCTGAACTCACTACTACAACGACGTTGTCTTTTCACAGCCAACCATAACCGAACGACGTCCCCCTTGCGTCAGGTTTGATTGGCTCGGACGTACACAATGTCAACACTTTTGGGCGTGGCTCGTAATGCTCAGATATTTTTGATGGCTTCCCTGTTTACTTATGGACACGCCTAGCACGATTACCATTGGACAGCTTCAAAATCTAAAGGCGGGACTTAGGAACAGACGCGCCACTCTGATTGCACGGTTACAACCTCCGTCCGATTTGCCACAATCCCATTGGCTATTTATTAAGAGAGATTACCGGGATATCCTTCTTAGAATGAACCACAATGGAGGCCAACTAGGAGTTGCCACTCTTCCTATATCTAACGTGTAGATTGACTTGGTTTGTAACCTCGTACAGTGACGCTCGTTATACTGACTTATACCTATCCGTAGAAAAGTTGTCACGAATCTCAGGGTTTTTAAACGACAGGAGTAGCGAGCTAACTTATCTTATCTAGTCATTCGTGAATTCAACATTATCAATCTGTTTTAAATATATTACCAGCCACATCAAGGTAAGACATATTGCATGTGTACACGGGTCGTACATTGGCACTGGTGTTCACTTTACTGTATCTGTGTGTAGTTCAAACTTGGGGGCAGTTTCTGAAACCGGTTGACGAGTTTAAATCTCTGCAAGGCCACGTTAACGCAACAGGGTGGTGGTCCATGTTCACTAAACACGACTTGTCCTCCCCAGGTATGACGGAGTACAAGCTGGTGGTGGTCGGGGCCGGAGGTGTGGGCAAGAGTGCCCTGACCATACAACTCATCCAGAATCACTTCGTGGACGAGTACGATCCCACCATCGAGGTGAGAACCCCCCCCCCCCCCAGGAGGACATTCAACACAGCAAGGGAACACCAGTAGCGACACCTGCTGCACTTCACGTGTCTTCAAAAACACACTAGTCTAGTTACTATAATGACTAACCTAAACTACATTTCTAAATGGATTTGAAGGACATTCATAGTGCGGGAGGGGAATGGGGGAGTAAGCATTCCATTGTACTTGTTGAGTCTTGAATCTTGGGATACATTATGAATAGCAACTTTTTTTTTTTTTGCTAATCAAAACAGTTTTCTCATTGCAACACTTTTAATTGGAGGGAGAGGCGGGGGTTATATTGTATGGCTACTCCACTGACTGTTGAAGGAGGGGAGGGGAGGGGCTATTATAAAGATAAACCTATACACCGGCAGATGACCCTTGCGCAACAAAAGGACACACCCTCACAACAAAACAACAAAAATTGTAATTATTATTATTTTGTTTTATTTCGCAGGACTCTTACAGGAAGCAGGTGGTGATCGACGGGGAGACCTGCCTGCTGGACATCCTGGACACGGCGGGCCAGGAGGAGTACAGCGCCATGCGCGACCAGTACATGAGGACGGGCGAGGGGTTCCTCTGCGTGTTCGCCATCAACAACAGAAAGTCCTTCGAGGACGTCCACCTGTACAGGTAACGAGGTCCGGGAGGCCGAGAACCCACCTGGCAGGGTCTCGAGTCTTGTGCAGCTGTGTTTTCCCCCTAACTTGGTGTCAGTGGGGACACCGCCCCCTCATTCATTCAGTCATCGTCGTAAGCGATGGAAGAACATGTTTTTCTGTGATGGTTTGAAAGGTATCTTGTGTGTCGGCAGACTGGCTCGTTTTTCGTAGCCACGAGTAAACTACAATTTACTATTTTGGGTTATATACATTCACCGGGGCTTTCTTTGATCCCTACTAATCCTTTTATAAATAATAAAAGGGGGGAGGGGTGTTGACTCCCAGCCAAAAGGTTCTGGGTTTGAAACCCCATGTATACGCCCTTGAGCAAGAGGCCCTAACCTAGCTACCTGCTTCTCAATAACATGCAATTAAAATAAGGGAACATAAAGTCTCCTAAGCATCTCCACAGTAATACAACCGTTGTTCCCGAATGATTAGCCTTGGTCACCCTGGACACCTTTTTGATTTGTCTGCGACTTTTTGCGGCCCCCTGAGGTTCTGTAACGTATGTTGTTTCCCTCCCCGCCACAGGGAGCAGATCAACAGGGTGAAGGACAGCGACAGCGTTCCCATGGTGCTGGTGGGCAACAAGAGCGACCTGGGCACCCGCAGCGTGGAGTCAAGGCAGGCCCAGGAGCTAGCCCGCAGCTACGGGGTTCCCTTCGTGGAGACCTCCGCCAAGACCCGACAGGTTGGTGGATGTAGCACCGACGCTAACGGCAGAGACGTTTTTAACTTTTTTTTAAATAAAAAAAAGTGTAGTCAAGACATCCTTGGGCAAGGTGTCCTAACCCTATCCAATAATTGATAATGGTTACTTTCATCTGTTACGTTGTTTTTCTGTCGACGTCATCAGCTGCAATTTTAAATATTGTTCTGCATATCCATGGAACGTTATACGTGTAACGGTAACGTTAGAGAGCTGAGCCAGAAGGCAAAGCTCTCGTTCTACGATCTTCGTTCTACCCTCACCTATGGCCATGAACAATGGGTAATGACCGAAAGGACGAGATCGCAAATACAAACGGCCAAAATGAGTTTCTTCAGGAGGGTTAGAAGGTGAGATGTGATGCAGATGTGATGAGAGGTGGGATAGGGTGAGAAGCTCAGTCACTCGTGAGAGACTCGGAGTAGAGCCGCTGCTCCTTCACGTAGAAAGGAGCCAGTTGAGGTGGTTCGGGCATTTAGTAAGGATGCTTCCTGGTCGCCTCCCGAGGGAGGTTTTCCAGGCACATCCAACTGGGAAGAGACCACGGGGCAGACCGAGGTACAGGTGGGGTGACTACATCTCCACGCTGGCCTGGGAACGCCTCGGGATCCCCCAGTCAGAGCTAGTCGATGTTTCCAGGGAGAGGGAAGTTTGGAGTCCCCTGCTGAAGCTGCTACCTCCGCGACCCGATTACGGATAAGCGGGAGAAGATGGATGGGTTATTGACCAATCAGGATAAAGTATTTAACAATACTGTGGTAAAATAAATGGAAGCTGGTGCCTAAAGATGGGTAGTAAAGACGTCTGTGTAAACCCTCCCCAAAGTCGGTCGAACTAAAATGGAACAAAACTCTCAAACTGATTCAGACTAGAAGACCGAAGAGTGTGTGTTCACAGAAGTGAATGAGGCTTATCTGTAGTTGTAGTGGAACATTTATTTTAAATACATTTAAAAATGTTACTGACGAGGGATGGAAACATGTGTTTCAGGGTGTGGAGGAGGCCTTCTACTCCCTGGTGAGGGAGATCCGGCGCTACAAGGAGACTCACCGCAGCAGCAAGAAGAGCAAGAAGAGCACTCAGAGACGACGATGCAACATCCTATAGCCCCAGTTAGCGCAGTTTAAACCCCCATCCCCCCCCGTCTTGTCCAGGCCCCACCTTGACAAAAACAGACATGTTGATTGGCAAAAAAAAAAGTAGCAATGATGCTTTCACCAACCCCCCCCCCCCCCAGTGTCAGGACCAGCCAATCACTCCAGAGGGTCCTCAATGCTGTGAAACGATAAGAGCTCTTAGTTACTTACATACCTTACCCTTTTTTTTGTACAGTTGGAATGTAGTTGTTTTTTTCTTTTTGACAGTTTATGGCAAGTATTCTAGCAGTATGTGGGAGACTGCTACAGTCTACAGTCAGTTTATATTCTCAAACTAGTTTCAGCACTTTATAAAGTTTTTTTTTTTTTTTTTTGGTCATTTTGCCACCTCCCACTGAAGAACAGCTTGCCGTTTTTAACCAGTGAGTCATTATTCGGTTTAATCTTCATACTTCTGTATGGTGTTAAGACTCTTCTTACAGAAGGACACTACTTCCTGTATGCCCAAGAATTCCTCCCACTGGACAAACCGGACCAACTTTTAGCATTAACTGAACTAAACGCTTTGTTTTATATCGGGGAGAATGTGCTGTCTTAATGAAAAACATTCCGTAGTTCACTCATGGGACGTGACGCCAATCTCTGGAGATCCATTCGTAACACAAATCTGTGGTGTTCACATATTTTCCAGCTGGCTCAGTAACTTACTTACCAAATTTATTTTGACTAGGCTTCCCCTTTATGGTTCAAGCTTCTTCCTCCTTTGCGTTATTGGCCAGTAGTTCCTGTCAGCTTATACTGAATAGCGTTTATGAAGGAAACGGAACCCTGAACAGGGGCAGGTTGAGCAAACTATCCAAATTACAAGGTTTTTAAAATACTGAGTCTTGAGGTTCTTTCTCCCACTATTAAATTCCAGAAGAGGGGGGGAGGGGGTGTCAATATTTAGAATTTGTTGGTGATTTGACTACCTCAGTTATTTTTACTACTTGTGACATTCTGGCCAACACTGTTTAAATAAATACATAAATGTAGTTTATTGAAAATATTAACAAATCTATACTTGTCTTTTAACGCCAATTCCCACTAGCCCCATTTAGACACATTTACATAAGCTGAAATGTCTGCAGTTTAAGTAACACTTGCATAAAAGGCATTTTTGAAGCTGTTGAACCAGTTCATATTTGGAGGGAATTTGTTTTGAGAGTCAGTTCAACTCTACTGAAAGTGTTTTTCGTGGCCTATACTGTTAACAGTCCGGGCTCAGCTATATAGTTCTAAATACTTTACAACGCTTAGGGACAGTTTGTAAACAAATGTATATTGATATTCTTTAATAAAAGATTTTTTGGCTAACAAACTTTGATTCTTTACCTTTTAAAACCGACTTTTGTTTTGTATGTATGTACACAAAACACCTATTGGTTGTTTCAGACATCTCAGATCCAACAGTCTAAGTTAAATTATAGCAGAACTGGGGGGGGGCAGATGGCACAGAAGCGCCTGGGCTGGAGACCAACAACTGAAGGGAGTTAAGCCTTGTTAGATATTCTACAGAAAATAAACTCCGTCCTGTGGATAAAGCTTCCAGAAGGGGATATTAATAGGAGTGGTCTACACTGCTGATTTTAAAGACTTGTTTTGGTTCTCTAAGAACGTTGGGTGACCGGACAGGATGTTGTAGCTTGTATATCTATCGATATATATTTATATATAGATATATATACAGATATCTATATATACAGTTGCAAGAAAAAGTATGTGAACCCTTTGGAATTACCTGGATTTCTGCATAAATTGGTCATAAAATGTAATCTAAGTCACAACAATAGACGAAGACATTCTGCTTAAACTAATACCACAAACAATATGTTTTCATGTTTTATTGAACATACCATGTAAACATTCACAGTGTAGGGTGTGAACCCTTGGATTTAATAACTGGTTGACCCTCCTTTGGCAGCAATAACCTCAACCAAATGTTTCCTGTAGTTGCAGATCAGACCTGCACTACGGTCAGGAGGAATTTTGGACCATTCCCCTTTACAAAACTGTTCAGCAATATTCTAGGGATGTCTGGTGTGAATCGCTCTCTTGAGGTCATGCCATAGCATCTCAATCGGGTTGAGGTCAGGACTCTGACTGGGCCACTCCAGAAGGCGTATTTTCTTCTGTTGAAGCCATGCTGTTGTTGATTTACTTCTGTGCTTTGGGTCATTGTCCTGTTGCATCACCCATCTTCTGTTGAGCATCAATTGGTGGACAGATGGCCTTAAGTTCTCCTGCAAAATGTCTTGGTAAACTTGGGAATTCATTTTTCCGTCTGATAGCAATCTGTCCCGGCCCTGAGGCAGCAAAGCAGCCCCAAACCATGATGCCCCCTCCACCATGCTTCACAGTTGGGATGAGGTTTTGATGTTGGTGTGCTGTGCCTTTTTTTTTCCTCCACAAAGTGTTTAGTGTTCCTTCCAAACAACTCAACTTTGGTTTCATCTGTCCACAGAATATTTTGCCAGTAGTGCTGTGGAACATCCAGGTGCTCTTTTGCAAACTTCAAACGTGCAGCAATGGGTTTTTTTGACAGCAGTGGCTTCCTCCGTGGTGTCCTCCCATGAACTCCATTCTTGTTCTACGTTGTTTTACGTATTGTAGATTTGTCAACAGATGTTAGCATGTGCCAGAAGTCTTTAACTGACACTCTAGGATTCTTCGTCACCTCATTGAGCATTCTGCGCTATGCTCTTGCAGTCATCTTTACAGGACAGCCACTCCTAGGGAGAGTAGCAACAGTGCTGAACTTTCTCCATTTATAGACAATTTGTCTTACCGTGGACTGATGAACATCAAGGCTTTTAGAGATACTTGTGTAACCCTTTCCAGCTTTATGCATGTCAACCATTCTTAATCGTAGGTCTTCTGAGAGCTATTTTGTGCGAGGCAGATCTAGATCTATCTATATATAGATATATCTGTCTATAGATATCGATATCTATAGATTGATATCTATAGAGAACTATATCTAGATATAGATATCTATATAGATATCTAGATCTAGATCTATATCTATAGACAGATATATCTAGATCTATCCGTCTATAGATATCTATCTAGATATCTCTATAGATATCGATATCTCTATAGATATATATCTATAGATCTAGATATAGGTCTAGATCTATAGAGATATCTCTATAGAGATATCGATATCTATAGAGATATCTAGATAGATATCTATAGACGGATAGATCTAGATATATCTGTCTATAGATATAGATCTAGATCTAGATATCTATAGATATCTATCTCTAGATCTAGAGATAGATATCTATAGATATCTATCTCTAGATCTAGAGATAGATATCTATAGATATCTATCTAGATCTAGAGATATCTATCTAGATATCTATCTCTAGATCGATATCTATATAGATATAGATATCGATATCTATATAGATATAGATCTAGATATCTATATAGATATAGATCTAGATATCTATATAGATCTATAGATCTAGAGATATCTCTATAGACCTATATCTAGATATCTCTATAGATATATATCTCTAGATCTAGAGAGATATCTCTAGATCTAGATATCTCTATAGATAGATATCTCTAGATCTCTAGATCTAGATATATCTCTAGAGATATATATCTCTAGATCTATCTCTAGAGATAGATATCTCTAGATCTATCTCTAGAGATAGATATCTCTAGATCTCGAGATAGATATCTATCAATATCTATCGATAGATATCTAGAGATATATATCTCTAGATCTATCTCTAGAGATAGATATCTCTAGATCTCGAGATAGATATCTCTAGATCTAGAGATATATATCTATAGAGATAGATCTAGAGATATATATCTCTAGATCTATCTCTAGAGATAGATATCTCTAGATCTCGAGATATCTATCTCTAGAGATAGATATCTCTAGATCTCGAGATAGATATCTCTAGATCTAGAGATATATATCTATAGATAGATCTAGAGATATATATCTCTAGAGATAGATCTAGAGATATAGATCTATCGATAGATATCTAGATATATATCTCTAGATCTATCTCTAGATATAGATCTATCGATAGATATCTAGATATATATCTCTAGATCTAGAGATATATATCTATAGATATCTATCGATGGATATATATATTAGTGATATATTAGATATCTATATGGATCTCTATATATACACATCTATATAGATATATGAATCTCTATCTATCTATCTCTATATAGATAGAGATAGATATATATCTATATAGAGATACAGTTGACTTGATATACCTATATATCTAAGTATCTATATCTATAGATATATATACACACATCTATTATATATAGCCATTATAACACCTCGGGTTCTTGGCACCAAAAAGAAAAAAATGTTTACAAGAAATATTTATTATTCACATTCCAATACAAAAAAAGCTTATAAAGTCTGAATTCAGTGCATTTTATACAAACACAAAAAGTAACAGCGGGTGGGCGTTCACCAGTCGAAACGAGCCACCTGTTTCCCCTGGTCTTCCAGATCCTTCTGCACCTTCTTCCTCATGTAGAAGATGGGGCAGTCTCGGCTGGGGAGCACAACAGTTATATATTTGTCATGACTCCAGTGTGTTACATACAGTACCTTGTACAGAAAGTGTGTGTATGCGTGCACACACCTGGTACAGAGAACATCCTCGTGGAGAGAACCCTGGCATCGCTGACACTGTGTCCAGAGACGAGAGAAGCGCTCCTCCAACGACCTGAGGTGGAAGATCTGCAGATCACAAGCTAAAGTGTTAGCAAGCAACAGGACCAGAGAGAAACTGGGGAAAACACTCAAGGGCGCCATGTGGTTATTGTGCCTTCATAAACACAAAATTACGAGATCAAAAGGAACCATTAATTGTAATTGTTAAAAATATATGTGTTGGCCTCTAATCTGCATTATTCTGAGTAGATGAGGAGGCGTGGTCCAAGGGGTACCTCCTTCTGGTACAGCTCAGACTCCTTCTGCTTGCAGTAGTCACACACAGCGGCTGTGGAGAAAGTGACGGGTTGCTATGACAACAGAAGATCCACAGACAAACTCTAGCCAGTTGGCACAGAAGTGCACCAAACCCCAATTGATCACATCACCGCATTACGCTACATAAACCCTATATCTGCCACATATTACAGGCCTGACTACCAAGACATAACATTAAATTCAGCCCTTTATAGTAGTCCTGTTTATAGTATAGGTAGTATAAAGTGTTGTTTATAGTATTGTTGAAGGAAATTCATACTGTGGGAGGGAATGGGGAGTATTGGTAAGCATTCCATTGTACTTCTTGCAAAAGGCGGTTGTGGAGTGAGACCCACCATCGTTCTTGAGCACGGCCTTGCAGCCGATGCAGGAGCTCCTCTTCTGGGCAAAGGCCATCAGTCCGCCCACCCTGGAGGTCAGCACCGTCTTACAGCGTGTGTGGTCCCCCTCTGGAGCCAAAACAGACTACAGTCAACACACAGTAATACTTTAACTTGACAAGTGTTCTTTTGTAACATTAGAGGGTGGCATTTCACTGTTACCACTGAGATTGTATTCTATATGGAGCATTTTTAAAACCTTTTTTTATTTAAATAATTGATGATTGGCAATATCTATCTTTAAGTGCATGTGTAATATATATATTGTATGCCTGTGTGTAATATATATATTGTATGCGTGTGTACACTCACTGAGCAGGACACTCTCTGCCTTGCTCTCGCCCAGGATGGGCTCAAATATCCTGAGCAGGGGCTTGGACAGCTGCTGCTCCAGGTAGTACTGGGTGTCGATGGGAATGTTGTTCTCCAGCACGTAGATGGGGTCCTGCCCATGACAACACAGTGGGGATGGAAGAGTTAACCAGTGTCAGGGCCCAAGAGGTCAGAGAAACAGAAACACAACAGACATACACACATCTATGGGAACGACACATCTCCCTAAAGGACCACACGCAAACATTAAAAACGGTTGTTGTAAACCTATTGAATGTGTTTTTTGGTTGATTAGAAGACAATAGATTCAAGATGTTTTAATTGCCATTTGCAGCAAGTACAAGGAAATGCTTACTAAAAAATTAAAAGGGATGATGCATTCAAAAAGCTACCAGCCCCAGTTTTAACAATATAAATATTGTGTTAAAAAAAAGTTGATATTATATACCTCTGACTTCATGTACGCCGCCATGCCCTTTGCCGCTTTGATGATGACGTATGGAACTCTGTCTCCCAGGTTGGGCGCACTTCCTGCGTCTCTCTTCCTCATCCTGAAGAAATACATACTAAATATTTAATATAAAAACTACAACGTGAGGACCCTTCGGTCTGATGTCAATAAAAACTACAACTTGAGGACCATTCGGTCTGGTGTAAATAACAACTACAATATGAGGACCCTTCGGTCTGGTGTAAATAAAAACTACAACGTGAAGACCCTTCGGTCTGATGTAAATAAAAACTACAACGTGAAGACCCTTCGGTCTGATGTAAATAAAAACTACAACGGGAGGACCCTTCGGTCTGATGTAAATAAAAACTACAACACGAGGACCATTCCGTCCCATTTACAGTACATTCAAAACTACAACGTGAGGACCTTTCTGTCCCATTTACAGTACATTTTTAACTACAAAGAGGACATTTCAGTCTCATTTACAGTAAATATAAAACTACTAGGACCCGTCTCGTTTAATTATAAAAGCTACAATGTGAGGACTCGTGTGAATATAAAACTACAACGCAAGAACCTTTCTGTCCCATTAAAATAAAGTAAATATAAAAGGAGAGGACCTTTCTGCCAGCTCCACGTGGGCCTGCTTGGCAGAGTACTCCTGCGCGGTGCGGGTCAGCTCCTTGGTGATGACCAGCTGGCTGATGTCGATGCGGTTACACAGCAGGTCTGAGATCACCTCCTTGGCGTGCACTACTGCCCCCTGGGGGTCCCTGGAAGAGACACGCAGCACAGGCCACACCAGCATCCATACGTATAAAAACATCTCATAAATAACTACTATTAGTCACTTACTAAATAGTACTGCATTTCACGACATCTCCACATTGTTAAAACACGGGGCGGGTAACTGAATCGTGTCCATATTGGGCGTACCGGTGAATGAGGATGTACTGCAGGCATGTGTTGATTAGATTGGCCACCAGGGGGCAGTTGTCTCGTCGGACGGTCTCTATGCCCTTGCAGTCCATCTTCTCATGCGTGTGCGCGCTGGACGAGAAGTAGAGGCCGGCGTAGCGCTTCTTGTTGATCAGCAGGTATGGATAGTACACCTGAGGGCAGACGGGGAGGACACACAGGGCTCATTATACAGGGGCCAGTATTCATTTTTTTCTTCAAATTCAAAGTTTTAAAGGTGCCATTAATAACGTTTATAAAACGTATAGCATTCAGCCACTAGATTTCCCCTTCCATACCTTGATACAAATAACGTTACACTATTGGTTCAAAGAAGCGCGAAGCAAACATCAGACACCTTACACAGAGGTAAAGAAAATATACATTTCGGACCCGTCAAGATGAAAAACTAAAAGACTCATTCACAATCAAAAAAAATTAATACAACTGTTTAAAGCCGTACTTTTATTTATTCCGCACCTTCCTTAAAAGCTTTGTGGATATACAGTCTATATATTTAAAAAAATAATTCAAATGATTAGTCATTACATCAAAATGTTATCATAGCACCTTTAATATTATGGGTTATTTTGTGGTACCTTCTCAAACTCCAGCTTGATGGGTGGTGTGAAGTGCGAGGACACCCACTCTGCTGCCTCCCGCCCCAGCTCCATGGCCTGGTCCACCCGCTCCACGCCCAGCTTCACCATGACCGAGTCCGTGTCCCCGTAGATCACCTGAACACACGCACAACATTCAATATACACATCTCATTAACCAATTAGGTTAACTATTATAGTCAATTATATTTACACAATATAACAAAACTAAATGTGGTCTTAAGTCACACATCTTCAGGTTTTTTTAATGCCATCATGAAGTGTAATAAAATGTGCATTCAGTGAAAGAGGGGGCAGTAGCTCAGTCCGTTGGGATTTGGCTTGGGAACCGGAGTGTCTCTGGTTCAAGTCCCCGAAACGGACCAATTACGTAGTGAGAACTAGTACTTGGAAAGAGGTGCCAGTTTGCCTCCTGGGCACTATCGAGGTGCCCATGAGCAAGGCACCAGACCCCCTACACTGCTCCCCAGGACTGCGGTTTTGTTGAGCCGTTTGTTGTGGTTAGTCTGACTGTTGTTGTGGTAGTATAAACAATAGCTGCCCACTGCTCCTAATACTAGGATGGGTTAAATGCAGAGAAATTAATTGAGCTTTAACGGTGTGTGTACTATGTATGTCACCAATAAAGAGGATTCTAAATCGTCCAGATTGAGAAGACGGAAAAATTTAAAAAAACCATACAGAAACTGTACAGTCACAGACACCACCCAGATGGACCAGGCCTACTTCCGCACTATTTTGACTCATCGTTAGCTTAGCATAGTTAGCAGTCCAACCCCGCCCCCTTACCTTAGCATCTGCGGTGTAACCGTTGGCTACCGTGTACTTGGACTCCACCAGCTGCTTGGTCTGTTCGATCATCTGTCTCCCGAAGCCGGTGACACTCTGACACCACAGACGGTGTTGGACGAGGGGAAGGGTTCACAAGGCAGTAGAATGAGCCAATGTTATACATTCCTAATCGTATATGCTTATGAACATACAGGAATTCAGGCTGGGTAAACACACACACACACACACAGCTTATGAAACCAACAATACAATATCAAATAAGACTTAACACATACCAAAAAAGCCGATCAGAGACCAATCAAACATCAGTGTGCGATGTGTGCCCAAACGGAAATTAAATGAACTGAGCGGTCCCAAGGGGTGTGACCTTTGACCTGAGCTCACCTGGGAGATCTCCAGACAGGGCAGTTTGCCGACCTGCGCGCCGGTGAACCCGTATACAGAGTTAGCGCTGATCTTCAGGGCCAGCTGACGGCCGTCCAGCACCTGCTTCTTGAAGGGGTCCGTTTCCTGCTTCAGCTCCGCCTTCGCCCTGCGGAGACACACACACACACACTTATTATCTCAGGCAGGAGAAGCTCAGGCTTGGCAGGAGAAGCTCAGTCAGTAGGGACTTGGGTATGGGAACCAGAAGGTCGTCGATTCAATTCCCCGAAACACTGTGGCACTGCCAAGGTGCCCTTGAGCAAGGCATCAGACCCCTAGACTGATCTTAAATGCAGAGAAACTAATTTCACTGTATGTGACCAATAAAAAGTATTCAATCCTCTAGATTCAGATTCAGAGTCATTTGCATCCTAACCAACAGGCATGGACGCCTCATTGCCACAACCTGCTCCTGAACAATAATGGATCTGAATCTTGGGGAATCTAACCCAATTTTTGTACCCGTCGGTACCTCCCAGCTCACCTCTTTCTGGCTGACAGCAGGTTCTCCAGGATCTCTGGCAGGAGCCCTTTCCTCACAGAGCTCTTCACAAACTGGTCTCCCGTCGGAGTCTTGATGAAGTCCTCTGGAGCAAGGCTGAGGAGACGCAGACCACAGTGTCAACAAACAGAACAATACGCACACAGTAACAACAAACAGAACAATACAGACCACAGGCCTAACAAACAACAGTCAGACTACCACAACCAACAGAACAACAGTCACTCTTTCACAACAGTTCAACAAAACCAGTCCGATGACCACAACAAACAGCTCAACAGAACAACAGTCAGATGACCACAACAAACAAACACAAACAAAACAGACTACAAAAACAAACAGCTTAACACAGTAACACCCAGGATGCTAGGGTCGAACTTGATACATATGGATATATGGTTACAATTCTATTAATGTCAATGAAATAAGGTGCATAAATCTTCTGATGGTCAAATAATGAACACATATATATATATATATATAAATACCATACACAATTTAATTAAAGTGATTTGAAATTGCCTGAACATGTTTTTTTTTTCTCCATGTTTTCCGTCTTTTTTTATCAGCCTTCACAAACAACAAAGAGCACTATAGAGGTAGAGACGGCCGCTAACCCCATCTTCCCAGCAGTGCCCTTCTGGAGCAGCGTGGTGTAGCAGAGGTTGTGAGCCATCATAATGGACGGATACAGAGAGGAGAAATCCAGGGTGGCGATGGGCACGTTGTAGTACCTACAACAGACCAGATGGGGGCGATATGGTTTTGAAACCTAATTCAACTGTAATTTTCCAAATAGGCACATCCAAAAGGTTTGTGTTGTTGTTTGGTGAAGATGTCTATACCCTTTCTGTGGCTCAATAACAGTTGCTCCAACGTACTCCTCTCCGCTTTGTGGTTTCACAACAGGCATCACCAAGTCCTGCTTCATGGCCTACACACAAAATAGAAATGAAAACTATTGCAAACAAACCAAAATACAACAAATACATTCCCAACAGAAGGGAAGGACAGATGAAACACCTAAACCACTTATTTATTTATGCCACAAACATTTACCTAAACTTAGAATTCTAACCGGATACATAAACCTAACCTTCTCCCACCTAATAGCTAAACTTTGCATATACATATGAACATTGCATATATATAACCATTTTAATCCAAAACATCATAGCTAAAATCTAAGAAAAATGTAAAAATAGAAAAAGAAAAAGATTGAAAAATATCCCAGACCCCGTACCAAAAACGACTGCGCCAGAAGAGCTTCACAAGGTGTTTACTAAGACGATCAGCCATGTCTAGAGCTCAGGATCTTCATATTCCAACACAATATTCACAACAGACGTGCATCATCCGTCCATCTGTCCGTCAGTCGGAGGTCCCTCACCTGTCGCAGCAGCTGGGAGACCACCTTGATCTGCTGGCCCCTGGAGAGCAGGTAGGTGAGCGGGACGCCCGTCACCCTGGCCATCTCCATGTAGTTGATGACACACATGAGCTTCTGCAGCAGCCGCAGTGGCAGGTAGGCGTCCTTCAGACAGTAGACCGCCAGGCGCCGCCGGGTCTGCTCGTTGCCGTTCTGGGCGGGCGGGCGGGGTTAACAAAGGAGACGTCAACCCAAACTGACCTATGAACCTGGGTCTTCAACGCGCTGCTGTATGATTGGTCAGAATCCTTCATGTACAGTCAATGCAATAATGTTGCAGCAAAGGAGTGTTCAATTTCAATATGTGTGCACAACATGGTGACCTAGCAGAGACAAACAAACAACAATGTGCCAACATGTGGGTGACGGGTGCCAATAAAAAGTCGAACCCTATTTTCAAACAATAACCTTGTGTATATTATTGGAGTGTAACCAACTTTTTAGGGCTTAGGGCCTAAACAAGTAGTTGGGGCTGGGTTAGGGTGATTGTTGGTGTGGTTGTTAGGGTGGGGGTGGAGTCAGGGCGGGGTAGTTCTCTTACCTGCAGGTCAGTGATGATGGAGTGCTGCACGTCCTCTTTCTGCTCCTGCAGGAAGTGGTAGCTGACGGCGTTGAGCGTGTACGAGCGCAACTTGTAGTCCCTGAGGAGCACCTGGGAATAAACCAATGGCTTAGCCTATAAATGACTAAGCAATTTAGTATACAACAATGAAAAACAATGAAGGCTAGAGCCCAATGTGAAAATCGAATTTCTGAATAACAATATATACCAAATACCAATACCAAACGGGAGGAATTACAACCAAATATTTGAAGAAACACATTGAGATGGAGAAGGTTTCGGGGGGCTGACCTGCAGCAGGTCGAACTGAACCCGCCCCTCCATGTTCATGATCTTGTTCTCCCGCCGGCCCATCTGCTTGCTCTGGAAGTTAGAGTCCTTCAGGACCGACTTGATGCCTTGTACCCGGCCCAGGTAGGGGAACAGGTCCACCTGCAAGGAGGGGGGGGGGGGGGGGACACGGACGGTGCATGAGACACCGACATGTGCTACCAACAGGGACGATAACCATTGGAACAAGTATTTCCAAAAAGACAAAAATTTCCAAGTTTTGGAAATCATTTTTAGAAATATTTTTTGAAAAGATTGCACTTTTTGGAAATACTTGGTCCGACTCTGTTCACAGCAGAGCCACATATTCACACACAAAAACCTTTGGTTTAAAAAAATAAATAAAAAAAGTCTATTAACTATGGAGGATCACCTTATGAACTAAAACGTCGGATTGAACAGTTTGACCAGCAGTGAGAAGTTTAGCAGACCGAAACTGATTGAACTGATGTCAATGGTATTTCCTAAAATGATTGAATGAATAAGTTAATTTGACCCACGCCTAGAGTGGCTTCTTTTGAACGTTTGACATGGATGCGTGGACATTTACCCCAGCGGCCCCACGGGTCTCACCTTGAGCTTCGTTGCCCTGTTCAGCAGGTAGGGGAAGTCAAAGTTCTGGATGTTGTAGCCGGTGACAATGTCGGGGTCCGTGGTCCTTACGAACTCCGCCCAGCTCTACGCACGCAGAAGATCAACAAGAAAACCCAAAGCGATACTATGAAAATTTGCCTCTTGCCACATGCAAAATCCATCACCTTGGTGCACTTCCAAGATAACCAACTAAGTCAAGTTTCAAGAATTGTACTAGCCATATGCAACAAGTACAATGGAAAGCTTACTCCCTATTCCCTCCCAGTATGTAATATGCAGTATGAAACATTCAACATAAAAACATCATAACGTAATATTGTGCAAAAAGCATTTAAAGCATTAGTTTAACGCAAGTCACAGAGCGAGAGATGGACAGAGAGACAGAGAGAGACAGAGACTGAGAGAGAGGGTCAGAGAGAGAGAGACAGAGACAGAGGGTCACAGAGAGAGAGCCAGAGGGAGAGAGACAGTATACCTGCAGCATCTGTTTCTCCTGTGTGAAGCACAGGATCTGGGAGCCCACGATGCTGGCGCAGGACTGCAGGGTGAACACGGTGCGGATGAACGGCTCCATCTCGCCCTGCCGCTGCACCATGGAGGCGATCTGGATGACCGGGTCCTTGTCCGCCTCCGGGAAGATGCCTGCAGGAAGAGAGACGCAGGCCTTGGTCACTTACGCATTATGCCTACAGATTGAGGCTGGCGGATCCATATCCACATTGAAAAGCAAAGAACATGTCTTGCTTACATGTTGGAATAAATGAAATAGTCATACTAATAATCATAACGCACCCTTTCTTCCGGCACACTCTATGTCAAAGCTGAGGACTCTGAGGGGTGCGATTCGCTGCCAGTCCCCCTCCGCTGGGTGGCTGACCAGATCCATCCAGCCCACGTCCACCTCGTACTGACACAGGGACACCTGGGGGGGGAGAGAGAGGGGGAAAGAGACAGGGGTGGTCATTAGTCATCATTTGTCATTTATCCCAAAAAACATTTGACCTCTGCCATCAAAGATGGACCACAGGTTATGTTTGAGTCTGTTAGTTTGTTGTTGGCAAGATACCTCAAAGAGTTTTGTACAGAATTGGACAACACTTGATGGTTAGATTACTTACCATGGAACAGATTTTGGCACAGATCTGAATCTGGATCCAGCAGACTCTTTGGTGTGGCAGATGTATGCACTCTACTGAACGCCCTTCTAGTTTTGTATTTATTAAGGAGCTGCTAATGAGTTTGGCATCTTGCTCTTTTCCTGTAGCAACCCTAACCCTGCCATCCCCTTTGGTCTGGGAATTGCCTAGCGAATGAAGTTGATTCTATTTGGTTTTTAGATTGTGACGAGAAGAGGAATGTGCGGGAGACTGACCATGCTGGGGTTTCCCCCGTTCATGTCCCCGGGAGCCTTCTCCTGCCGGACTCTGTACTTCCCCTTCGGCAGCTCCATCCAGCAGCAGCCCACCACATTACAGTCCACCATGAACCTGTCAACACAGCGGAACCAGAAGCTAGCACAGGAGAACTAGCAGGGAGAACCAGCAAGGAGGAGAGGCTCAGATTGATCCGTTTATGCGACACATGCAGTGCTTTGGACATTTGTCACCAGCATCTTGAGGATGACGCAAGTCTGAAGGTGTGTGATTGGGCCCCTCCGATATGTAGCGCTCTCATTCCCACACTGCTCTTCTTTCACCTGCTCTCCCACTAACCACTGGCACTCACAGCTCAGTATAGTGAACAAGCCACAGGAAGGTGGACGGAGGACACACCTGATCTCAAAGTCGATGTTCGCCTCATAGGTCTGAAAGCTGTGCAGGGGGAACGGGCCGAACTTGATGCCCTGCTCCAGGAGCCTTTTGGCCGGCGCTATGAGGCGTGGCATGGCCATGGTGATGCGGAGGAAATCCAGGACGTTTTTCCCATGGTAACCGTACATGCCTGTGGAGACAAAGACCCATCTGTTTAAAGCCATTCAATGACATATTGGGGAAACAGCATGACCAGACTTGTCTTTACGAGCTCCTGCAATTTATCTGATTAGGTCTGCATTATTTTTCCATCCATCCATCTTCTCCCGCTTATCCGTAATCAGGTCGCGGAGGTAGCAGCTTCAGCAGGGAACTCTCCTCTCCCTGGAAACATCAACTAGCTCTGACTGGGGGATCCCAAGGGGTTCCCAGGCCAGCGTGGAGATGTAATCACCCCACCTGTACCTCGGTCTGCCCCGTGGTCTCTTCCCAGTTGGATGTGCCTGGAAAACCTCCCTCGGGAGGCGACCAGGAAGCATCCTTACTAGATGCCCGAACCACCTCAACTGGCTCCTTTCTACGTGAAGGAGCAGCGGCTCTACTCCGAGTCTCTCTCTGAGTGACTGAGCTTCTCACCCTATCCCTCAGGGAGATACCAGCCACCCTCCTGAGGAAACTCATTGCGGCCGCTTGTATTCGCGATCTCATCCTTTCGGTCATTACCCATTGTTCATGGCCATAGGTGAAGGTAGGAACGAAGACTGATCGGTAGATCGAGAGTGTTTATTTTTTGTTAATATTATTGTTGTGAAGAATTCATACTGCGGGACCAAATGGGGAGAAGTCATTCCTTTGTACTTGTTATACATGGCAAAAATAAAGAATCTTGAGCCGCTACTGGGACGGGACGGTGTGAGGCGGTACTCACTCTCCTTGCGCTTGATGTCCACAGCGAGGACGGTCATGGAGACGTTGTCCTTATTGGACCGCATGTCCTTCAACACGGCAGAGTTCAACTCTCTCTTGAACTCCCCCAGGTGGGCAGCAGTGAAGCCTGTTAACCAGGGAGGGGAAGACAAGACACACACAGAGTCAAGAGCATTTATAGGCAAGATATGTTAATATGCAAGAAATGGAGAATTAAAGACATGATTTACATGCTTACAAAATTCTTCACACCGAGTCATATGAATTGACCTCACCAGTAACTAAGCATTAATGGAAAGACAAACTGCAATAAAGATTGTTATTCAAGTGTATAATATGAATATAATGTACATAAAACATTAAACCAACACTTCAATTACACCGTCACTTTGGTTGGGGCACTGGTGCTGTTGCTACAGTGACTGGAATTGTCGCTACGGCGATTGGTGTTTCCGTGTGGGAACTGGTATTGTTGCTATGGTCAGGCGTTGACAACTGAGACCCCACCTCTCTCAGGCGGATAGAGCTTACCGCTGGGCGCCGGCGTGTAGAAGTAGGGCGAGAAGCCGTGCACGTGGCAACACACGCTGTTGCCGCCGTCCGTCACACCGAACATGCGGATGATGGGCACCGTGCCTTTTGATTGGCCGGGCATTCCCGCAACCGTGCCGCCTAGAGGACACAAGCGTTGCGTTACAGAAAAATACAATAAAAAAAAGAATAATAATAATAAATCCATACGGCTGTGACTGAGACTACTTTGATAGTGGAAGTAAATTGTTATTAAAATTGAATCGTTCGGCTTCCAACTGAAGTTCGGTGTCTACAATGTTAAGCATTGGTCATGCTCATAATTACTTCTATCAATGTGCTAGTATTGTCTTGCTGAACCCTGCATTTAAGCATTTGTTGTCCCACCTTCCCAGAGAAAAAAAAATAAATAACACCTAATCGCAGGATGTACTTTCAGTATGCACTTGACCTTTGCCCTCAGATAAATGCAAAGCAAAAAAAACAAAAAAACAACCAAGGGTCACACACAGGTTCTTGGGCGGTGGGGTGTAGGGTTTTGATCTCACCTAAGTAGTAGTCGAGGTCGAGCTGTTGGAAGACCAGCGCGTCCGAATCGGTGTCGAGTGCCGGGGCCGGCGGTCGACACCACCGAGGGTTGATGTTTGAGGAGAACAGCTCGCCTGGCGGAACAAAAGAAAAAAGATACAAACCATACATCAGGAAAACTCCTTACTTTTTACGGCATGTGGAATATAGCACTGGGGATGGTACGATACCACTTTTTGTTTTCCGATCCGATACCGGAACCTTAAGTGTCGGCCAGTGCCGATACCGATCTCAGACTAGTAACTTTGGACAATAATTATAATACATCTGTACATACGTGACATGCATGATATGCCATATAACACAAGAATATACATTCTGTGGCAGATCACCACTACATAAATGCATTGACAATTACGCATCCCCCTTCAGCACTTCCCCTACCACACGCTCACCTTGCTCCCCTAACCCCTCAGATATCCTTTATTTTTCTAACGTAATCTACTTATCTACTGTAATTGTTAAATGCATTTTATTCCATCTCTCACAATGCTAAACTTTGAAGAGGTGGGCTGCGGTTGGATGAACAAATGTACATGTACATATAGAAAATAAGAACTGGTTAAACTGATATTTCTGGATTATTCGATTATACAATGATGCGATCGCCAGTGTATGTGTGCATACCCGGTGAATTAAAGTGAGTAGATATGGATGAGAGAAATGTGCATTTTATGTCCTGCTAGTTATATGTCCTGGTAGTGATCCTATGGATCTGCCACAGATTCAAAAGAAAAGAAAAAAAAAATACAAAATCCAAATACGATTGCATTATCTTTCTTTCGGCTGAAAGGCAGCTTCGATATCGCAATAAGAAGTTACGGTCAGAGAAGGAAGGAGACTCCATCCGCTGACACCCCATACCCCACATTAGGCCAGTATCAGAGACACCCATCACTGGTATGCTCCTAAAACCCCTCGAAGAGATGTCCTCGCCATCGCCCACTCACCGACGGGTATGACGTCGTGGCCCGCCTGCCCCTCCCGCTGCTCCATGTCCATCTCGGATTCATCCAACATGGCCGACAGCTCCTCCTCGAACACCGACGGGCTGTCGTCCCACTCGCTGGCGGACGCCTTCCCGCGCTTGGCCTGCGATGCCCCGCCACCCGGCGGCCCCGGGGTGCGTTTCTTTCTGTCCATGGCTACGAGGAGGAGGTGAAGAAGACATGGAGAGGGAGGGGGGGGGGGGGTGGGGGAGGAGGGCAGGAGATTAAACGCTAGAGGGCTTTAAGAGGAATGTAGGTGTTAAGACTGTAAGGGTGTTTCATTCCCAGGCAAGAGGTTATAGGGTGGAACCCAAATGTCCCAAGTCCAACTGTAGGCACTCCTAGAGGACGCTCAAAACCCTACCTGCTCATAAAAGACCTGCATCAAAAACATCAAAAAACATGGTCTGAATAGCCTTTGATTAAAGCTGATGTGAAATCAGTTAAAAAAGAGATCCCAACAGTGAATTCAGAACGGTCATCATTAAGCATCTTGCACAAGGGCGGCAATTAGTCGATTCCCTCGTTGACTTAACACGGGGTTCCACACTCTCCCCATACACACTCCTACAACTGACGTGTGCAATTGTGGTTAAACCATGTAAATTACACATAATGCACTTGACCTAGTCCTATAGTTACTGTGCAAGATATCTTTCGAAGCGTACAATAAGTAAGCTTTGATAGTTCTGGGATGACACTTGAATTTTTAATAATACATGAATTAGTAGTAGAAAGTAGTTTTCACAGTATTACAATAAAAACACAAGTCATTTAATCCCAACAGTAGGACGATGCAAGGATTTTCATGCAAGACGAAACACATGTAAGGGCCCAGTCTAACAACACCGCATGGTGCGATGGCGCAGTTTAGTTCACTATCCATGTGCAGAACACATTTAGCAGCTTTAGTGGGTCGATTTATCTCAACCCCAGTATGATCCGTTGTGTTAGGAGCAGTGCAATTTGACAGAAAGGTAACGCACTTTACATTGAACATTGCCTTCAATTATCTTTACATTGTTGCACAAAACAAGAAGACATCGGCTGTGCTTAACCACCCAGCCAAACAACAACAACCACCACCACCACCTAAATGTCTCATTGATTTTAAACCTAGAGATACATCTGCATTTATAATATTCCAAAACAACGCAACGGATGAGTTCTTTGTGGGCTATATCCGCTAGCCGGTGAACAGTAAACAAAAAAACTAACGGGGTTAGTTACACGAAACGGCAGGATCACTTTCACTCCTACGTGTACCGAGTAGGCACTGCGTTGATAAATCACAATAAAGGCTGCAAACAAGGAACAGCTACCTCAGATAGTGACTTGGTGACAGCGACCCAATGTTGACATCAACTCCCGCCAGTACGCTTTTAATTCCCCCTTCTGGATGGCGCGGGAAAATACCCGTTTCCGGTGAGAGCTCTCTAGTTTCCGGTGTTAGGCAGAGGGAGGGGCGATGACGTCAGCAACGAAAATGAGCTGCAGGTGATCCAAAGACTGTTCAGATTGTTTAGACGTTTTATATACACGCTAATCGTTTTATTTGAAATGTGAAAAATGTATACAGTTTCATAATATACTATTGTAAGTCGCTTTGGATAAAAGCTTCTGCTAAATGAATTTAATGTAATGTAATAATAAAGTAATATAACTATAAACACCAATAGGCAAATATTACTCTGAGAGGAGTCATTTATAAGATACATACTTGTTTTACATGTGTTTACTGCCATCCCTGTTGCAATTGTACCCTATATACTGTGTAGCCTAATATGTTATTTATAAGTATCGTCTAGTGTTGGCAGATGTATTTGGATAGTTGGATATAAACTCATTAGAATCAAAACACTGTGCTCAAACTACGGTGAACAATTTAAAAAAAGTTTCAAAAGTGTAGCCTAACTACGCCATAAAAGTGGAATGACGTCGGAGGTGCGGCGGGAACCGGAGCTTTGCCGTAAACTCCCTGGCATGACGTGAGCCAGGCCAATGAAGAGGAGGTACAGCGTATGCCTACTGTCGAATGTTTGTTATTATTACTGACATTCGTTTGTCGTTACTCAAACATATACATCAGCAATGTCGTGTATTAATAAATCGCCAACCAAATAAAAATAATAGGAAAACAAATTAGTTTTAATGTATACGCTTTTAATTTGATCTTTGGCCATGATCACCCATCCAACTATATAGGGGGTAGTGTGGTCGTTATTCCAGAGCATTTCATTAAAGAAAGGGGATGTAAAGCGATAGCGTTGGGTTCAAGGGGTGTAAACTCGGAAATACATATGTAAACGGAGGCTTTAATGTTAACGGTCACGGTGCGGTATGGCTCCCTTATGACCTTAACAGACATTATAAATAACTCCGTCGCCCTGCTCAACCAAAGGCAAAAAAAAGAAAAGAGGGAGTTCTTCTGAAATCGATATGACTATTCACCGGCAGCCCTGGTGCCCTTTAAATTATCTACAGCCAATCACGACGCTCGCTTAAAGAAAACGCCCCGACGCTCAACCACAGGGGGGGCGTGTCACAGGCCGGGCATGGACATGTGCCACGCCCCCTCCTTGCGGGGGGTTCACACGGAGGGGGCGTGGCACATATCCAAGCCCGGCCAATGACAGGGCAGACGGTCCGAATGATAGAATACATCTTAAACCAATAAGCGGGCAGGTCTCATCTAAGGCCGCCGCCCCCTTCGCTCATTTCTTGTCCTACTATATTGAATAGCCGTTAATGTTGCCCTAGCGAGCAAGCAAGCGCGCGCGCGTGTGTGTGTGTGTGTGTGTGAGAGAGTGAAGTCGGGGTATATTTGAAGGGTAAGTCATATGGGTAAGGGTGAGTAGTAACGTAATGTTGAAATATTTCCACAATGGTAATCTCGAGAAAGGTAATCACTTTGTTTAATGAACGCGTCAGTCGGTGCGCAGTGTGTGCCTGTTTCCGCTGCATGGCTGATGCCGTGTCTGCTGTCACGTTCGCCTTCCAGTGACACATTGGAACGTGGAGCGCAACGTATAACAACCTTTTCTTGCGTCGTTATCGAACTGATGTACTCCATGGCAAGGGGGCGTTTTGCTGCTTTGGTGATGATAATAATAATAATAATAATAACAACTGACCTACGTGTCTGAAATAAATTGGGGGGGGTTTGTATCTTGCTCCGGGACATCAACACACGACTTCACCCCACATCCACGAGAAAAGATGTTAACACGTCAATAGTCTCTCATGGTCCTTTTTTGGGCTCTTGTTGACCATTCATTGTATAATCAAACGGTCAAGCTGAAATGCTTAAATATTCAAATCATGTCCACGCATGATTTGAAACATGCCTGTACACAGACGTGTTGCTATGTAAGAATAAGTGATCATTTTAATTTGGACAGAATACATCCCGTCAGCATGACTATTCGAAAAAGTTGAGTTGGCAAGGACACAGACATACGCACTTCCTCCCTTTTCAATGACTCCTTTCACCTTTTGTTTTCTGTTGGTTCCCAACCCTGGCTGTGGTCAGGATTGCATCATATCTGCTGAGATATGATCAGTTTGTAAGTTATGGACTTATTTAGGAGATAACGGTGGGTGGGACGCCTATGTGGATATCCGTAGTTAGAGAGCTATGAAGAGAAACCTGCTATATTCTAACAATGCTTCACTTCTCTCCAACAATTCTTCATTGGGATACTCTGCACAGTTCAATTAAACACCCCAACAGTACTAACGTAGTAGTATTACCACACCATTTCCACAGCACACTGAATAGGCAGAACCCGGTGATAGTTTTGAATGTGCATGTGTGGACTTGTGTGTTGATGCCTGTACACGTGCACCTCTGTGGGAGGTTGGCATGGCCTTGGTCAGGTGTTCACCCACTCAACACATACACGCCCACACATTGTGACACTTGATACACACATCCGTGTGGTACAGGTAGAGCTTCTTTTTACTTCAATGATGAGATTGAGTTGAGTTGTTCATGGGCTCAGGAGGGCTGGGTGATACGGAATTATACAAATATCACAATATGCTTATTCCTTAAAAATACAACTGTACACAGTCTAACTGAGGGTCATTACATTGAAGTATAAAGACATTTAAAGTATTGTATCGGACTGAAAGTAGCCTTCCTTTCTCACTGACGGGTCAAACCTCATATTTTTGATCATTTTGAGGGCATGTCTTCTCATTCCCTTATTCATTTAGACTATTGAACTGGGTCTGAAGTCAAAATATAAATTTTGTGACCATTTGAGGAACCAGCCTTGAAATGTTGAAATGAGGGACCTGGGAATCGAACTATATATATATCAAGCTTTATATCATAACTGTTTTGTATCAAGTGTTAAAGTAATAGTACTTATTATTGAAACCCTCTCTATTGTGCTCTTAATATGGAGTGGTTAGGCCTCAGTATAGCTTTTAAATGTTTTTTCATTTTAACCACTTTTTTGAGATTTGGAAACCAACTCGTTCAACCTTTTGAAAAGAAGAAGTTACTAGCCGTTTTGTCAAATTGTATCTCAACACTATTGGTATTTTGTAATACACTTTAGGATTCAATATCACTGGCTAATGTGTTGGGACACTTGCTGCTGTTCTCTTGTGTTGAGCTGCTTGAGAGACTCATTCTAAATGACTTAAGTATGGAGTCTCCACACAAGCTCGTAGCATGTCGTTTTTTTAAAGCGAGAACTCTCGGGTCTTTCTGTGTGCTGTTTGTGCTTGGACTCTCTCCGAGTGTGCCAGAGGAAACCCAAACACGTTGCCCTTTTAGTGGCGGGACGCTACTTAAATAGAGCCAGCTTTCACTATACAGTCTGTCCATATGTAAACACACGTTTATAAATACAAGGAAAAGTAGTTGACAGTTTTCCTTTTGCATATGTTTTTCTAACTCAGAATATTGACCTTGTTAAAGAGATTTACCGTTAGCAAAGCACACATTTGATTGTAAATATCGGTGGTGTCCCAGCTAAAAATAACATGGCCTGATATTCAATTGTGTTAAATCTTAATGTAATAATCCCCTTAATGTAATATGGTTGTACCATCCGTACTGCCATCCGTACTGCCAAAATATACCCATGCACTGAACAGTAGGTCGGTTTCACCAAGCTGTGGTCTCTTGTGTTTTCCCAGCATGCCTCTGGCTCGCAGCCTGTCCGTGACCTCCCTGTCGGGCCTCGATGAGTGGGATGAGGAGTTTGACTTGGAGGATGCCATCCTCTTCGAGATCGCCTGGGAGGTGGCCAACAAAGGTACACAGTAGGGGAGCGCTGTGATAATGTTCAGCTCTGTGCTCTTTGAGGTTGATATGATGTAACGTGCCCCCCATTGGCCAGGAAGGGGATTGAATGAAATCACAGAAACACATCTACTCCCTTTCGTGTGTGTGTGTGTGTGTGTGTGTGTGTGTGTGTGTGTGTGTGTGTGTGTGTGTGTGTGTGTGTGTGTGTGTGTGTGTGTGTGTGTGTGTGTGTGTGTGTGTGTGTGTGTGTGTGTGTGTGTGTGTGTGTGTGTGTGTGTGTGTGTGTGTGTGTGTGTGTGTGTGTGTGTGTGTGTGTGTGTGTGTGTGTGTGTGTGTGTGTGTGTGTGTGTGTGTGTGTGTGTGTGTGTGTGCGTGCAGTGGGCGGGATCTACACGGTGATCCAGACCAAGGCGCGGCTGACGACGGAGGAGTGGGGGGAGAACTACTTCCTGGTGGGGCCTTACGTGGAGAGCAACGTGCGCACGCAGGTGGAGCTCATCGAGCCCACCAACCCCACCCTCAAACGCACCATCGACAAGATGAACGCCAGCGGCTGTAAGGTACACGCACGCAAAGGAATGGCTTCCTGCGATTTAATAAATTGGAGGAGTTTCCACCATGTACTATTAAGCGGATGCTTTTATCCACAGTGAATTCAGATCATGATTTAGGATGATCATGAATTCATCAGGTCTTACATTGGGGTCTTGGGTAGATTTTAGGTAGGTCCACAAATCGTATCTATCTCCATGTGTTTGGCTCTGTCTGTTCTCTCTCTCACTTACTCTACACTCGCTAAACTAAAACCTTTAGCATTCTCATATTAAAGGTTAAAGGCTCTCCCTCTCCCTCTCTCTCTCCCTCTCCCTGTCTATGTTGGTGTGTGTGCTGCTGTCAATGTGTGAGAGAGAGCACTGTGAGATTATGGGTCATGGCCATGGCTCGTGGTCCTGATGCTATTTTAAAGCGTCACGTCTGATTTATTTTAAGCCTGGGAGACCTTTCAGTCCTCCCCTGCACAACGGTTGTTGGCCAACATTCAGAATAAATGCTAGTCAATGTCATTGGAGCGGAATAAAGTGTTGTTTGATTTTGCGCTGTGATCGGTGGACATTACTGTTAAGTGGTCTTTAAACTATATGTATAGGCTTCTTTGTCAGTTTATAGTGGGTTCTCCTGTCGATGAGTACATCCACTGGCAATTTGTTCTTTCACCGATTGCGACAGATAACGTCCAGTTTTTTAGTACTTTAATAAATCCAATTTGTTAAATAAATGACCAGTTAAGTTGAAGTTAACTACAACTAATACAACTCAAATTGTAGTTAGAGTTAGGGTTATGCTACTTTGGTCTATGCTCAAATTGTGTAAGCATGAAGTAGCGTAGTTCTTTACCTCTCTCTCTCTCTCTCTGTCCCTCTTCTTCCAGGTGTATTTTGGACGCTGGCTGATCGAGGGGAGTCCCTATGTGGTCCTCATCGACGTGGCGTTTACCGCGTGGTCTCTGGACCGCTGGAAGAGCGAGCTGTGGGAGACCCTCTCCATCGGCGTGCCGTGGTTCGACCGCGAGGCCAATGACGCCGTCCTGTTCGGCTTCCTCACCGCCTGGCTCCTGGGAGAGGTCAGGGGTCAGCCATATTGTACCGCAAAACAAAAAAGGGTTAAAACACATGTGTAGAATATTTGTGAAGTGATGTAACTTATTCAGATTGGAATATCCTGAGCGGTTTCTTTGGTCTGAGTGTTAAAAGTTGTGTTTTTAGTTGCAACTTAGTTGCAAAGTTTTTAGTAGCTCATCCTGTAATCACCCACATAGGCGAAGACACCTTGTAGGTACCCTGGTTCGATTCCAGCCTGTGATCGTTTTCTACATGACATTCCCTCTCTCCACCCCCCATTTTCCTGTCACTCTCCAGTCTCCATGTGCGTAAAGGCAAAAATGCCCCAAAAAATATCCTTAAAAGTGTTTTTTGCCTGTTGCCACCAGGTAGGTTTGAGGTTTTGTAGTTCAAAAGTGGGGACTAAATTGTGTGTGTGTGTGTGTGTGTGTGTGTGTGTGTGTGTGTGTGTGTGTGTGTGTGTGTGTGTGTGTGTGTGTGTGTGTGTGTGTGTGTGTGTGTGTGTGTGTGTGTGTGTGTGTGTGTGTGTGTGTGTGTGTGTGTGTGTGTGTGTGTGTGTGTGTGTGTGTGTGTGTGTGTGTGTGTGTGTGTGTGTGTGTGTGTGTGTCGTCCCCAGTACGCGTCCCAGTGTGAGGAACCTCCCCACATCCTGGCCCACTTCCACGAGTGGCTGGCCGGCCTGGGGCTGGTCCTGTGCCGCCAGAGGCAGCTGCCTGTGGCCACCATCTTCACCACCCACGCCACCCTGCTGGGCCGCTACCTGTGCGCCGGCAACGTGGACTTCTACAACCACCTGGCCGAGGTGTGTGTGTCAACTCAAGTGTCGCCTGGTTCCAGCCCCTGAAGCCCCACCCCCTATAATTATTATTATTATTGTTTATTTATTTATTTATGTGGCTTGACTTGAACTGAAGAGCCAATCAGCGCCTTGTAGGCGGGACTTAAAAATCAGCTGACTGAATGCATGTGACCAATGGCGTGCATCGGCAAAAACAAACGCGCAACAACACGACTCCCGTCACAAATAGTTTGGATTGGATTGGATTCTGAAACTGAAAAAAGTATTGTTAGTCTATGGATTCTTCCATTGAAAAAAACAAATCGCTCTGAAAATCAACCACATAGAGCAACCCCACTTACAGGTTGTAACCACTGGGTGATTGGTTAAGGTGGATGCAACCCCGCCCATTCTCCATTCGTCAGTAGTGGTGTCAGTAATGGAGGCTTTTATATAGCGCTTTTATCCAAAGCGCTTTACAAGTCATGCCTCACATTCACCCATTCATACACCGACGGCGGAGTCAGCCATGCAAGGAGACAGCCAGCACGTCAGGAGCAGTTAGGGTTAGGGTGTCTTGCTCAAGGACACCTCGACAGTTTTTGCCAGGAGGAGCCGGGGGATCGAACCAGCGACCTTTCGGTTGTGAGGCGACCGCTCTACCTCCTGAGCTATACTAATGCCGCCAGTAGTGCATGGATCTATATATCATCGATCTATCTAGCCATCATCCACTCACACACTCTCTCTCTCTCTTTCTCTTAGTTCAACGTGGACAAGGAGGCGGGCGACCGACAGATCTACCACCGCTACTGTCTGGAGCGAGCGGCGGCGCGCTGCGCTCACGTCTTCACCACGGTGTCCCAGATCACCGCCATCGAGGCCGAATTCCTGCTCAAGAGGAAACCCGGTAAGGGGAAGACTATAATCGACCAATCGGTGATCAGGACTCCGCCTGGCTACGTTAACAAGCTGGATACAATCTGATGCAATCGTTTAAGGGGGCTGTATGTAAAACTGACACCAAGTGTTTAATATGGGTACTGCAGTCCAAATACACAATATTGGAGACAGTTGTCTACACCCGCCCCCTTCCTTTCTCAGCATAGAAGTTCACACGCCTGTTGCCAGGTTGAGGACACTGAACGAGTATGAGCACAAAACAAGCAGAGCATGACAATTATTATATTTATATTGTTAGGTCTGGTACCTGGCAGAAGTTGAGCGGAGAATCTAGTACACTCTCAGCTGATCCAGTTAGTTTGCTTACTTCCATGGCTGTCGTGCACTGCGTTTGTGTGCCAATTGGTTTCAAATCTGTGTGATTTATAAGTGATTTATAATAGTGAATCGCACACTGGCCAAAACTTAAATAAACATTCTGGCATTGTGTCAGAGAAGCCAGTATTTCGACTTTCCTTAAGCTCTGATGCCATATCATGGTCATTTTATGATTTAGGTACAGTACATTAGTTACATATAGCTCATTTTTAAGAAAAACTTTTTCATATTTAACTCAAGCCCAATGTATTTAAATAGAAAGAAGATTCAGTCATCCAAATGTGCGTGCCAAAATGTAGCTGGTAAATCCAGAGTCCAGAGTTATCCCTGTCTGTCTGTCTGTCTGTCTGTCTGTCTCTGTCTCTCCTTCTGTCTCTCTCTCTCCCCACATAGACATTATCACTCCCAACGGTCTGAATGTGAAGAAGTTCTCGGCCATGCATGAGTTCCAGAACCTCCACGCCAAGAGCAAGAGCCGCATCCAGGAGTTCATCAGAGGACACTTCTACGGGTCTGAGATTCCTCTTCACTTGACACCCAACACTTCAGTTAACACTCAACTTGACACTTGATGTCCGAGCCAAAGGGTTAGTTCAGGATTTA
>JANIIK010000146.1:215000-236967 GCA_027704905.1 Muraenolepis orangiensis
CTTCAATGTCATTTTACAGCTAAGAATGTGAAAAAGGATTGTTCACTTTGGCACTTTGTAATTCCGTTTCTTAAAGTGGCCGACTTGTTGCAACATTCATTTGCATGAGATGTTTCTTTGCAAACAATTGACAGGCAAGCTGTTTATGTTCACTTTGTTGCAGACATTATTTTGTAACGGATTATTTGTTGTCTGCTTAATATTAATGTTTATTATCGATGTTTTGGGCAATACTAAGCACTAACTGAGACCTTTTTGCTCAGAAAAAGTGAAAAGTAAACGAATAAAAAGTAACAAATAAAATAATAATAATCTTGATCTCTAACTGCTTTTAGCATTTCATTCTTCCATACCTGCATTTGTTTTACCACCCGCAAAAAAAACAAAACTACAAGTAAATATGTTGATTTTAAACGTGTGATTTATCTGATTAATCACAATTGTATTGTGATTAATCCGATTACAATGTTGATCTCTTGACAGCATTTAGTAACCTGTTGTCTTGGTAACGCTTAGTGGGCAGCTGCCCGACGTGTCCAAGATGCTGGACAAGGAGGACTTCACCATGATGAAGCGAGCCATCTTCTCCACCCAGCGGCAGTGTCAGCCGCCCGTCTGCACCCACAACATGCTGGAGGACAGCAGCGACCCCATCCTCAACTGCATCCGTCGCATCGGCCTCTTCAACTGCGCCGCCGACCGCGTCAAGGCACGCTACGACTTGTAAAAGTCAAGTTAGCCTGTGGTTGTTATAGGGGCAGCAAGAGCAATGTGCCCCATGTGGTCGGTTCAGTTCTGGTTCAGTTCTTGGAGACTTGTTAGAAATGAAAGGCACTTTTGACTTCTGGTGACGAGTTGTTCTCTTGCCTACCTTTGTTGAACGCACTATGGCTTTGGATAAAAGCGTCCGCTCAATGACTGTAGTGTAATGGTTCTCAGTAAGCACTTCATCTAAACTACCGTAGGCATTCTTGTGCAGAATCACCAGGTAGTATATGGTTGTTACAGGGGCAGCAAGAGCAAGAAGCCCCATGTGGTTCTAAACTACTGTACCTCTTGTTATATCGTAGGTCATCTTCCACCCGGAGTTCCTGTCGTCCACCTCTCCCCTCCTGCCTATGGACTATGAGGAGTTTGTGAGGGGCTGCCACCTTGGCGTGTTCCCCTCCTACTATGAGCCCTGGGGGTACACTCCAGGTACATAACTGGTCACCATTGAGCTGATGCTTCTTCCATCTGCTCATAGCACTGTGCAGTGACTTTTGATAGAGGTCATTAAGAACAGACAGGTAATTAGGAATCAGGTAGGGGTTAGACAGTGAATACAGACACGGTTAATTAAGGAGCAGGTAAGGGTTGGACATTGAGTTCAGAGGCGGGTCATTAAGGAGCAGGTAGGGGTTAGACTGTACAGAGACGGGTCATTAAGGAGCAGGTAGGGTTAGACGGTACAGAGACGGGTCATTAAGGAGCAGGTAGGGGTTAGACGGTACAGAGACGGGTCATTAAGGAGCAGGTAGGGGTTAGACGGTACAGAGCAGAGACACTTATTTTACACTTAGTCATTCAGCAGACGCTTTTATCCAAGTGAAGTGAGGCTGAGAACAATCCAAATAGTAACCAGGGAAAAAATATATATATATATATATATATATATATATATACACACACACACTATAAGAAACATTGTTAATGTATTTTTTTTTTTCTCGCTCTTTGCCGACAGCGGAGTGCACGGTGATGGGAATCCCGTCCATCTCAACCAACCTGTCGGGCTTCGGCTGCTTCATGGAGGAACACATCGCAGATCCTTCAGCATACGGTGAGTAGGCCTACATCCAGTAAAAAAAAAAAATTAATTCAATTAATACAAAATAATAAATGTCCCAATCAATTTCATTTGTTTTGTTTTTTTTACCTTCAATTTTCTTTTTCTAGGAATTTACATCCTGGACCGGCGGTTCCAGGGCGTGGACGAGTCGTGCAACCAGCTCACCTCCTTCCTGTTCCAGTTCTGCAAGCAGAGCCGGCGCCAGAGGATCATCCAGAGGAACCGCACAGAGCGCCTCAGCGACCTGCTGGACTGGAGATACCTGGGCAGGGTACGACCACACCTCGATGGCCCCCCCATATGCACTACACCACTCGTCATTAGGGTTCTGTGTTGTGTTGGTTAATTTCTATATTTGAATTTAAACTGCAGATAAACCAGTGCAGATTTCCAAATCTGTAATCATAAGAAAAGTAATAACGTTGACTGCCGTTGAGTGATTTGTCTATTTTGTCCTCCTCCATCTTGGACTAGTATTATATAGCGGCGCGGCATATGGCGCTGGCCAAGGCCTTCCCTGACACCTACATGTACGAGGCTCACGAATCCACCTCGGTATGTTCGCCATTTGCTCTACCTTTTTATTTCTTCTTGTTGTCTTTATTTATTTCTTCTTGTACTCTTTATTTGTTTCTTCTTCTACTCTTTTAAAAAAAGATATATATATTTCTTCTTCATCTCTTTATTTCTTCTTCTACTCTTTATTTATTTCTTCCTCCTCCCCCTCCTCCAGTCGTCCGGGTTCCGGTACCCCCGCCCGGCGTCCGTGCCCCCCTCTCCATCCCTCTCCCGCCACTCCTCGCCGTACCACAGTGACGACGACGAGCGCTACGACGAGGACCTGGAGGCGGAGAAGGACCGCGTCAACATCCGTCCCTTCGCCTCCAGGACCAAGGCCGGGGACGGGGTCGACGAGAGCGAGGTCAACTGAGGCAGGGGGACACACACACACACACACACACACACACACACACACACACACACACACACACACACACACACACACACACACACACACACACACACACACACACACACACACACACACACACACACACACACACACACACACACACACACCTCTATCCTTGCTGACGTCCTCTTAGGGGGAGCTTGTATTTTGAAAGGAGCATAATCATATTGGCCTCTTGTTATGTGAATTAGAGAAGAGGCCTCCATGTCTTCCCAACATGTGGTTCATTGTGGAAGTCGTCTTGTAAAAGTAGAAGACTTATTGTAAAAGTATCAACTGAATGCTGCCATGGATCGTATATAAATAAAGAGTTTAAAGTAGTGGCGGCAGTTTAACAAGTGGTTTACTACTGAGATGAAGGGCTCTTGGTGAATTAAGAGTGTATTTAGCACCATAAGTAAGTTTAACTTTGATGCTAACACTGAACAACGTAAAGAAACACTGAACAACGTAATGATTGAATTACATGAGGGGGAAAATACATGCTGAAAACTGGGCAGTAGTAGTAGTACTAGTAGTTTTATTCAAAACTTTGCTCAAAAGACCCTCATATTCTAGCTACTTGAAAGGGTGACCAGTACAACAAAACGACACTGTTTTATAACCGTCTTCTTAGTGGTGGTAGTTGGCTTGTGGTAGTTGGCCCCCACACACACACACACACACACACACACGCACACACACACACTATCACTTACTGCCTCAGAACTCCATGCTGTATGAATCCCCGGTTCTCTCCTGCATTTCTATATCCCAGCACTGTGTGTTTCGGTGAGTTAAGTTGTTTTGAGTTGTTAGCCTCACAGTTTCAGATCCACCTTCCTAGTAATAGACCTTCCCACTCCCAACCGTCTGTATAGTCAGTAGGCTGGCCAGTCAATATTTATTAAGGGTAGAGGAAGGATGAGGCGAGTTGGGGTGATGGTCTGGAGTGGAGACTGTATGTGACGGTGGTCTAACATGGACTGCACACGTATATGTAAATGTCAGGCCTGGAATGGACAATCTTAACAGCCATGGCCGAAAGGGTACATTTTTACGGCTTTTGTGTGTGTTTATCCGTGTGTTATTGTCTGTTGTTAGAGAAAAAGGGGAAAATACACGTGTTACCCAGCAGCATATGCACTCTGTAAAGTAGTCTTGTTGAAATATTGCACCAGATAAATAAATAAAGTTTATATGTACACTTTGTTTACTACAAACAACAACGCTCTCTTCTGCCTCCTTTTTGTTTTTCAAATGTGTTTTAATGACATTCGGGTTTTATAGCGAGCATAAAAGTTGACAGGATTATTAGTTTGTCGGTTTGGTGGGTGCAAATGAGAATCTTGGGACGTGTGGAATTAACTGGTGGCAGATACTTGGGTGGAGACTTTCCTCTCTTCCTCTGCAACTTTTGATCCATCCATCCGAGGGGTGAAGCCTGTCATCAGCACAGGTACACTCGGCCACCGTGCCCTTTACAAACTGGAGAGAGAGAGAGAGATAATTGAGTGGAAGACAAGGTAACGTTGCTCATAATGGGCAAACCAGGCTAGCTTTCACAGACACTGGAAGACTCGCTCACAAATGTCGCTGTATACTTTCGGAGAGAAGAGTCTTAGATAAAGAGTCAGAGAGCAGGGACAGAGAAAAGAGTCAGAGAAGAGTCTTAGATAAAGAGTCGGAGAGAGGAGTCTTAGATAAAGAGTCAGATAGGAGGGACAGAGAACAGACAGAGAAAAAAGTCAGAGAAGAGTCTTAGATAAAGAGTCAGAGAAGAGGGACAGAAAGAAGAGACAAAAAGAGTCAAGAGACAGAAGAGTCTGAGATAAAGAGTCAGAGAAGAGGAAAAGAGAAAAGATTTAGAGCGAGACAAGAGTCAGTGAGAAAAGAGTCAGAGAGGAGAGACAGAAGAGTCAGAGCGGAGAGACAGAGAAGAGAGACAGAGAAGAGAGACAGAGAAGAGTCCGAGAGGAGAGTCAGAGAAGAGAGACAGAGAAGAGTCCGAGAGGCAGCTCACCCAGCAGACTGTGCCAGAAGGAGCTGTAGGTGGCGCTGCCCGTCACAGCTCCCAGCTGGGCAGGGTTCCTCCTCACCGTGTGGACTGAGAAGCCGTTGGCTCCGCTCACCTCCACCTCCACCACGTGGAAGTCCCTCAGCCTGGCCCACGGGCCGCAGGACCGGACCAGAGAGATGTGGATTTGAAACGGTACTTTATAATCTTTTTCTTTTTGGGGAATGTAAATGGATAGAGAGACCACGGTGGCCCAACTCAGCTAAACGTTTCTTTCAATATGTTTTAACTTTAAAAGTGCGTCATTTTTGGCCCACTTTTTGGAATTTCTGGAATTTGGTTCATTAAAATACATACGATTTTATTCATGAAATAAATAATATGTTGAGTCCTACTTCCGTATACTGTTATGCTCATATGCTCAACACGGTTCATAGACCAACTAATAATCACTGAGCTGTCATGAATAACATTTCATATCCCTAAGCTGTGCTACTGCAATTTATGACTAATAATAATGAATTAAAAATAATAATTAATAATATTTTTTACAGGCCAGACAGTTGGTGCAAAGCTGAGGGTGAAATCATGAAATTCATGTTATACTTAAAACAGGCGGATGAACGGCGTTCTTATTCTGTCAATAAAGTTTTGACTCACGCTGTATCTGACACGATCTCTCCACGGACACCGGAGAAGCCCAGGGTTCCCGCTGCCACGGCAACCGCTGCCATGGTGTTCACGTTGTTGGGGGCCAGCGGGCACAGCTCGGCCACAGAGCCGCTGAACAAGACCCGCCTCCCCTCGCCCTCCGTCCAATCAGAGAGCGTGTCTTCTGTGAGCCTGAAGCAGGAGGGGTGTTTGGACATCCTTACGAACACGCCCTGTTGAGTCACGGGCAGAGGAGGAAGAAGAGAAGGAGGAAGAGGAAGAAGAGAAGGAGGAAGAGGATAGTCTAGTGGTTAGGGTTTTTTGCCACTGCAATACAAACAATTGCATTTCTTGTTTCATGTCTGTATTGAGTTATGCGTTGTCACCCACTGTTATTGAATGTTATGTTGTCTTGTTTTTAAGCTGATGAAATGTCCACCAGCCTTCACTGCTGTGGTCATCAAACTTTAGAGTCTTCAACCGAATGGAAGACTCTGGGTTTCGAACCCCAACGTCTGTACGAAATGCCTAACCCCCTCTAGCTCCTCCTGAGTGACATGTCAGTATCTGAATTCACGGTAAGCCGCTTTGGGTCGCAGCGCACGGTTGGTTACCGTTAGCGCCCCGCTGTCGTTGAGCCTCTGGATGTCCTGGCCTCCCCACAATGCACCACTGGGGACGTACAGCGTGTTGCCGTGGTGACTGGCCGCGTGACGGAGCTGCTGGTTCAGCAGGGGGTCACAGAGGGCCGAGGGAGAGCCTACCTAACACAAGTTAATTAAGTGATTAAAAAAAGGTTGCATATATTTTGAATTACTGTATAGTAGATGTTTGTAGCTTGAATTGTCTTATTTGCACCGGCCTACCAAGACAAACTCATTGTATGGATAAACCTAGAAACTACAATCAAACTACATTTGATTATTTATATTATATTCACATTTTTGCTCTTTTTAATTGAGCATAGGGTAGTCTTGGGGCAAGAGGGACATATGTTAGTTAGGGTTAGGGTTAGTTAGTCTGTGAGTTTGATTAATGATTTGTATCTGAATTAACCTAAGTGATTAAGTCACTTAGGATAACACGAGTCTGCGAAATGACCAAATACTAAATACTTTGATGCACACTGGACTAACACTGCAGTTGGACTGCTAGGATTCCTGCAGCTATTATGCACTCCAGTCTTTCCATTTTTAATCATTGTAGTGGCTCCAGAGTCGCTTTGGATCAACTGTAAATGTACTTTCAAAACATGTCCAACACCTGAAGATGTATTAATTCACACAAAGACAGACAGGAAGTGGTGGGGGAGAACTCACCAGGAAGTGAGCGTGGGTGAGAAACTGAACACCAAAGTCCTTGACAATCTTAGGGTGGCACACCTCTACGATCACCTGGCACTCCCTGTGGAAAAAGGCCTCCTGTTGAGACGTGGCAGACGACAATGTGTCGCCACTGGACGCTCTGATGGCCCTCTGTTTATGAATGCTGTGAGTCACAGTATGATATTTGTATTTGTTTCTAATAGCACTTTTGTGCGTGGTTTTCACCTGGTTTTAAAAGCCGACAGGTCTTCAAGTATGAGCTGGTCGGGAACCGATCCCTTTAGCTTGTGGGGGTTTCTGTTCCACACAAATGCCAGAGTGAGGCCCAGGCCAGCTCCATCTTTTATGATCCTCTCCACTAAGTGCTGCCCTGCAAAGTGCACACACACACACACACACACACACACACACACACACACACACACACACACACACACACACACACACACACACACACACACACACACACACACACACACACACACACACACACACACACACACACACACAGTACAAAGGGATACTAATTGAGTACTTTGAGGCAATGCACAGTGGTGCCCCCCAAGGATTGGCTATAACATTAACTATAAAATAAGAATCCAAAGTATATCCAAAGTATGTGATTCCTTTACTCTTATATTGACATGGTTTTGACTATTGACTAGCCTATACTACAACAACAATAATCATATAACCCCCCCCCCCTCCCCCTGAACTGAACTGAATTCCATGAAGTGAAAGCATGGACAGGGCAGGTCGTGTGTGTGTGTGTGTGTGCAAGCAAGCAAACCTAAATGTCCATATCCCACCACTCCTATCCTCATCGTAGAAGAGTTGGTAGTAGCCATGTCTTGTGCGCTAAAGGGAAATAAATAAAAAAAAGAAAAGAAACAGCACAGCTGGCCAATCAGGGCGCAGGACGCAGACGATCACAACCCGCAGTGTTTACACCCGATATCAACATGTCTTCTTTGGTGAGTGAACAATCGACTTTTAATTATAAAAAAAAGCCCAAATAACATATTGTTGTGCATTTCCAGTTTGTTTGTCAGAAAGCATTTCAGATTGAGTTTTCTAAAAAAAAACTTGCAGACACGTCTCAGCGTGTGTGTGTGAAGTCAAGCGACTAAAGGCATCCGCAACTGCGCCCAAGTCGACGCGCTACAACTCCAAAGCGATAAGTAAACATACTGTACATTGAGCCAGATGGCTTCTAATCGGGCCGTTGTGCAATCACACACAACGTGCGTGTGTTTTGGATCGGCTCTATCTTTAAACTTTAACCTCCGCCTTCATGTCCTCTAGTCTCACGGTGTTCAAGACGCAAGCCGAGCTATTATTTATGGCTTTACTCACAGGTAGACTGAGAAGATCCTAGCGTCGTCTCTCTCTCTCTCTCTCTCTCTCTCTCTCTCTCTCTCTCTCTCTCTCTCTCTCTCTCTCTCTCTCTCTCTCTCTCTCTCTCTCTCAAAAGGCTTCTCTATCCACCACTTGTGACCCCGGGTCCCCGACCCTCACTCGGAGGGATTGGTGTGCACGGTTCAAAGTCCACTCGGGAAACACACAAGTTAATCATTCGTGCGTGAAATCACATTGATCCAGTGTACCGTTGTTGCAATGAATTCCTATGTATGTCCACCAATAGTCATTGTTGTGTTCCAGTAGATTCTAGTTAAAATCGGGATAGCATGACTTGGTGTGCATCAAGACCTGACATACGTTGGATCAAACGACACGGAGGCCTAAATAAAATAACTCAAATGTGTCAATGTACAGCACAGTCAGTAGCGAAAGGATTCTCTGCATTTAACCCATCCTAGTATTAGGTGCAGTGGGCAGCTATTTATACAGCGCCCGGGGAGCCTTGCTCAAATGCACTTAAGCAGTAACCTGGTGTTTTTGGGGACTTGAACCAACGACCTTGCTGCTCCCAAGCCAAGTCCTTACCCACTGAGCTACTCCCCAATTGGCTCACAGTTAACCTTACAACACAGCAATGACAAAACAAAGATCATAGTTCATATATGTCTCTTCACAGATGATGAGCCATTGTCTGGCTTGTACTTAACAGGGATTGCACCATTTGATCCCAATACATTGCAAATAATTGTTCTAAAGGTTCAATCAATGAATCTGTTATTAGACCGATATCAACTAAATGCTGGTACATTGACATGCGAACACACACACACACACACACACACACACACACACACACACACACACACACACACACACACACACACACACACACACACACACACACACACACGTTAACGTTGCTATCTGCGCAGGTAAACTTTGGTCTCGGTGCGATCATGTCACAGCTGCAGTGGTCGAAGTGCACTGATTGGGATGCAAAAACCAGGAGCTGGGGAGCTCAGTAAGGATCCTAGGCCCGGGGGACAGTCCGTCCGAAGTCCACTACGCTATCGGAGGGCAGCAGGTGGGAGAGACACAACGCCTGTCTTACTGGGAGGAGAGGAGAGAGAGAGAAAGAGAAAGAGAGAGGAGACAGAGAGGTGCTGCAGTCAACCCAACGAGTACACAATACTCATCTCGTGAGCTTAGTGCAGTGGTCCTTAGCCAGACACCAGTGGGGTTAGACACTAGAGACCAGCTTGGGGAAGATGGACATCCTGGAGACACACGCCTACGACCGGAGACAGCGGCGGAACATGGTATCTATGGAGACCACCTTCGACCCCCCCCCCCCCCCTCGGCCTTACACTTAACCGGCAGAAAGCGCTAAGATGTGTGTCTGTGTGTGTGTCTATATGTGTGTGTATGATGGCATTCTAATTGGAATAATAATCATTTTGAATCATGAATACATTTACAGCTCTGCCATCCCCTGCACATCACAAACCATAATGTCGAATTTATCTCTTACACCCCCTCTCCTTTCTCTCCCTCCTCGCTCGTTGCCACCCCCCTCCCTCCCTCACCCCCTTCTTCTTCTCCCCAGTCCTGTGCTCTGTTTCTGTCTCTAGTGCCGTTCTTCTTGGCGTCCGCCGGCTTCCTCTACCTCTGGGCCTACGAGGACCCCCCTTCCTCCACGTTCGCCGCGGGGGTCAAGGCCACGCCCGTGCTCCTGTTGGCCGCGGTGGTACTGGGCTGGAACGGGTGGAAGAGCTTGGTGGGCGTGGCCGGCGGCCTGCTGCTGTCGGCGGTGGGCGACTGCTGCCTGGTGTGGCCGGAGCTCTTCATCCACGGTGAGATTAGATTAGATTCAAATGTATTGTCAGTGACTTGTGTACAGCACAAGTACAGTACGGCAAAAATAATTTGGCATCTAACTGTTGCAGTAAAGTGCATGGTAATATATAATTTAGTGGTTAAATAATCTAATAATCTAATGTTAACAGTCTACTAGGTATAAAAACAGGCATCAAATAACTTATAGTTAGTGTATGAAATATGTGCAGAATAATAATTGTTATTAATAATAATAGTAATAATAATAATATACAGGTAAGTATTCAACAGTTAGTCAGCAGGGGTATGCAATTATATAAACAGGATAAATGTATATACAGCCGGTAGTGAGCAGGGATATGCAGTTGCCGGCGGACCAATCCTGAGATTCGTCTTTTGCAATCGATTCCGGATAAACTGGGTTTGATCGCTGCGTTGTTTTTTTTAATACATTTTTTTAACTGGCAGACTGACACGTTTGTTTTGTCGTGAAGTGAAACTGCATCACCTTGTTCGGTAATTCCTCTAATAGGAGTTGACAGAAAGACTGGAGAATGTATTGTTGGAAATGAATGCCATAAGTTTAATTAGCTGTGTAATGTTAATAGCATGGGAAGGGAGAGAGGCAGTTTTGAGGAGTGCTTCAGAAAGAAGCTTAACCCTGATATAACAGATCATTTATAACCTGTAGCTGGATTATTATAACAGATGTTTACAGATAAGTGACGTACAAATGTAATCAGATTCAATTAACCTTTAACCTCTTCCGGAGGTTCTTTGGTTTACTTCTGGGCTTAAATTGAGTTGGTTAACTGAATTGATTTGTGTGGGTCTGACAAGGTCCTCCTCCTCCGTCTCCATCTTTGTCCCGTTTCAGGAATGGGTGCGTTCGCCGCCGCCCATCTCCTGTTCTCACTGACCTTCCTCAGCGCCCGCTACACGCCCCGCCGGCCCTCTTCCTCCCTACACGTCCTCATCTACCTCGTCGTCTTCGGCCTGGCGGCCGCCTTCTACGTCTACATCTTCCCGTTCCTACAGCAGGCCCCAGACTCGGCGGTGCTGGCCCCCGGCGTGGGCGTCTACATCGGCCTGCTCGTTCTCATGGCCAACCTGGCGCTGAGGAGTAACCAGGTGGTCACCGTGCTGGGGAGCGTGTGCTTCTTGGTGTCCGACACCGTGCTGGCGCTACGGGTGTTCGCCGCCATGGAGCAGGGACACACGGTCGTCATGGTCACGTACTATCTGGCGCAGATGCTGATCGCCGCGGGCGACGTGTTGGTGGTGGGGGAACAGGATGACTTCTCCAAGTGGAAGAGGTCGTAGGAGAGTCCCGGCGGTGGTTTGGTGTTGGAGGTTCACCTTTTTGTAACGGTGGTAGCTCAAAACTTTGTTATTTTCCCGGTCAGAACACAATTGGCTGTTAAAACATGTGTATAATGGTATATGATTGTATTAGGATTAGATTGCGATGACGTCAACTGCAGGCTATATGAAACAGTAAAACTTTTTCTAGATGAAGCTGTATTGAACTGGATCTGTAAACCAATGTATTTTAAAGATGTTTTCTACGGTTTCTGGGCTGTTTATTTAAACACACTTCATACATTCAACTTCTTGCGAAAGTGTGCTGTAGTTGAACTTAAAAAATAACTTAATTATTAAGATAGATAGATACTTTATTAATCCCGAGGGAAATTTAGTCTTCCAGCAGCTTATACAAATAGCAAACACTTTAAAAACGAAGGGACTTATCTAAAACACAATTAGAATTATAAAATTACAATAAACAAGAAGTGGAAAATACTGTATTAAAACAAAAATTATACTAATATCTATTATAATAAATACCAATAAAATACAGAATACAATAAGTGTAAGTAGTGCAAATAAAGGTAGTTTTGGGGTCACAGAGCATAAGGTGATCCAGCTCTGTGCCAACCACAGAGCCAGCTCTCCTCACCAGCCTGTCCAGCCGCGTGGCGTCCCTCTTCTTAATGCTGCCTCCCCAGCACACCACAGCGTAGAAGAGGACACTGGCAACAACAGACTGGTAAAACATCAGTAGCAGTTTCCTGCAGATGTTGAAGGACCCCAGCCTCCTAAGGAAATAAAGTCGACTCCGCCCCTTCTTGTACAGCATGTCGGTGTTAGCTGACCAGTCCAGTTTATTGTCCAGCTGCAGCCCCAGGTACTTATAGGTGCTGACCACCTCCACATCAACTCCCTTGATGGAGACTGGTTGCATGTGGGGCCTGGACCTCCGAAAGTCTACCACCATGTCTTTGGTCTTGGAGGTGTTCAGCTGTAGGTGGTTTGACCCGCACCACCCTACAAAGTCCTCTATCAGGCTCCTGTACTCCCCCTCCTGTCCATTCCTAATATACCCCACAATTGCAGTGTCATCCGAGAACTTCTGCATGTGGCATGACTCAGAATTGTACTTAAAGTCAGAGGTATACAGGGTGAACAAGACAGGCGAGAGCACAGTCCCCTGTGGCGCACCAGTGCTGCTGATCACAGTCTCAGAGGAGCAGCCTGTCAGCCTGACATACTGGGGCCTCCCCGTGAGATAGTCTTTGACCCAGGTCACCAGGTGTGAGTCTACCCCCATCTCTGTCAGCTTGTCTCTCAGTAGGAGGGGCTGGATAGTGTTGAAGGCGCTGGAGAAATCAAAAAACATGATCCTCACAGCACCGCTCCCTTTGTCCAAGTGAGAGTAAGCCCTGTGTGACAGATAGAGGACAGCATCGTCCACCCCCACCTTCTCCTGGTAAGCAAACTGCAGGGGATCCAGTGCGTGGCAGACCTGGTGTCTCAGAATCTTTAGCAGTTAACTTTAACTTTGCTATCTGCACAGATACCTTTCATATTGCCCTTGTTGTGATGTTTCATGGTTGGTCTTAAGTGCATTACATCAGTTTAAAAGTGAAACTAGGGGAATGAGTCCAGGTAGGAAGGACTAATTAGAGGAAACCATCACATCAAGAAGGACAGAGAAATACACAAGCACAACCATGGTGGTTGTGAAATTAAAAGGGGAAAGAGTAGCTTTTACCTTCAGGCCCTGATTTTTGAGAATATAGAATTATAGAAATAATTCTGAGTATCGAACCACAGCCGCAGCGAAACGTGGTCGAAACAATCTATGGAGACCACGTCTACGGCGACACTTTAACCTTTCATAGGTCTACGGAGACAACCTTCCATACATTATCCGATCTTGCCAGCCATGGTCACAGATGGACGTCATTTCCCGATACCCATACCCGTCTACATCTCGGTCATCGACCCTCATGGCAAACCTCGGAGATCAGAACCGGGCCAGGTTGCGACCATAACTAGGGGCCGTGTCCTTCATGGTCTCCATGGCGATCGCACAGCTGAAACACAACCAACTGGTCATCATGGTTACGCATTACCCGACTCAGATTCTCATTGCCATGGACTACGTGTTGGCAGGAGGGCAACGTGGTGGCAGATCAATAGTTCAAATCTTCATGTCCAACCAGATCGTCTAGTATACAATAAAGCGGGGCGTAGAAACCTGAAATAGAAGTCAAAACACTGAAGCTTCCAATTGTATTCTAGAATGGATCTAGAATGATCCGCCTGTTTAATGATACAGCATTTTTACGTTATGGGTTTGCATAAAATTGTTTTTGTTTATTTAAACATAAACACAACTTGACACATTCAATTTGCAAGGTCTAACTCGTTATTTGTGAACTTAACATTTTTTTTTGTCGAGTTGTGAATACATGCTATGAATGGCTTATGTGATAAAGTAATATGTTGAGATGAACTAAAACACAGGCACAAAATGTAAAACGCAAGAGACCATAGCAACTTTAAATGTCTACATGATTACATCCATTATTCTACATCAACATTGGGACTTTCACAGTGACGGGTTCAGCTGGGCCCAGATTTGCATCCAAAGCTCAACAGGTTCATACATACGTCACAAACACGCCGCCCAAGTCCTTAGCAGTCTATAAAAACAAAAAAACATCCTCAGAGGAAGGACAACGCTTCATTCAAGTTGTCCTCTGCGTCATTGGGGCCATCCAGGGGTGCGTGTGTCTCGTCTTTTGTGGTCGTGGAACTATTTGGACGGACGGACGAGCAGACGAGACTTCAGCGGTCCATTCCGTTGTCGTCGGTCTGTGGCCCTTGGAAGCACATGGCCCGCAATCGCTTGCAGAAATCCAGTTCCTCCTGTGGTCAAATGAAGAAACCAAAAAAATTAAATTGAACTCGCACTACTCTGAAATGTACTCGTCGCCCTGCGTTGACCAGGTCAACAGTCAGAAATTGAACAGGAGTTGCCACCCTGATTCACAGACACTCTCGGGGAAGTGAAAGGCAATTTAGGATATTGTACACAACAGGAAGAGATGCAGCGTCTGGAGGGCGTTCCACTCCACTGGAGTTTAATCCCCCATTTGTCCGCGGTCTACCCTTGAGCAGCACTCATCTGTATTCACCGCAGCTCTGCTAGCTAAACAAACCGACTGAAATGAGATTCACCAGGGTTGACGGGGTAGAAGTGACCTACCTGGCATTCCTCTCTTCCCTTGAGGTCCTTGGCTCTGTGCTTGAGTAGCTCCTCCAGACCCAGAGAGGAGCTCCGACAGTCCTTCAGCCCCTGCGGACAGTCCTCCACCAGACTGGAAACACAAAGGAACAGTATTATTATCATTAGGGATGGGACGATCACGTTTTTTGCCACCGATCACAATGAGAAATATCTGCCCCACCGATCACCGATTTTTTTATATACAGTGTATTGCTGCTATAGCAGGTGTTACTGCCGGGCCGCGAAACAGCTGTGTGTTTATCATCATATTTGACTCAAATAATTTGAGTATAGGTGAACGGCGGGCGGTATAATCTATATATAGAGATGATATATATAGTATAATCTATATATATAGATTATATAGCGGTATAATCTATATATATAGATTCAATATATATCGGCGGCATAACGAGAGACTTTCAGTTGCACGCGCTACTAAAGAGACTACGCGCTAGTGACGTGTCGGTCGCGAACGAGCCGGTTTTGTTACGGGCGCTCCACGTACATGCGCGTTTATACTGAAATCGAGCCCTGCCGTTTTGTTAGGGGTGTGTGTTGACACACACTTTGAGATTTTTTTCATGTATCTGCCGGTCCGTGGCACAAAAAAGGTTGGGAACCCCTGTATTATAGAACAGTTTCATCCATCATGCTATGGAAATAAGTATCTCTGTGTGTTTCAATATAGGCTATATATTTTTGATCTTTACAAACTCTGGAGTTATTGGACATGTTTGGACATGCGAGTGTGAAACAATCAGCCATGCAGTAAAAATAGCCGACTGTAAACACACACACAGGGAATAGTGAATTATTACCACATTTATTAACAGGCTGAGAGAAAAAAACAATTAGCAATTTACTTGAGATGGGCTAAAAACGCCAATGGTATTGAATAACCTTATACACAGCATTGGGAACATTGGCGGAGCTCGGGGAGGGCAACGTCAACAAGATGCCTGCGAGATGGGAGGGTGTAGCGTGGCTCAATATGTGCGAGCAGTCGTCTGAATCCCACATCTTCAACCACGCTAAATGGCTGATCATCCAGCGCTATGAATTCCATCACTTTTTTTGTGATCGCCTTGGCTTTCCCACTATCACGGCTATATGCATGTGTGCTCTCTAAAGTGGGTTGTGTCAGCAGCTGCTGTGGTGTTTTCTCTCCTTTATTTTTCTCATTCTCCGCGGTCAGTTTAACAAACTCGCCATGCTGCGCTGGGTGATGGGAATTTTTTCCTTGCTTCCTCCACGAGATATTTTCTCTTTGCACACATTACAGATGGCAAATGTTACATCTGTATCACACACTTTGAAGAAACTCCACACTGCAGACACCGCTGACATGTTGAGGCAGGGCGAGTATCACTGTTTAGAAAAGAGGCGGGGCCCCACGTGTTTTACTCGCTGGTAAAGAGATGAGCTTGCGTGTTTCTCACGTGCAGGATCGGCTATGAAATCGGCAACATTAAAGCAAGATCGGCATTCTCCGATTGCGCATTTTTCTTCAAAATCGGCCGATAATGATCGGAAGCCGATCGATCGTCCCACCTCTAATTATCATCCATAGACCCTCAGACAACAAGCCATTTGGTGGATGCTTATCAAGATCTACTTAAGTGTCATTTTAAGGCATCGGCATCTGTCAGGCGTTAGTGAGTGAAATGTGAGAATATAGTTCACTGTACAGTATGAGACAGTTTTGCTAGACCGCTCCCACCCTAATCAGGGCATCTCTTCTCCGATTGGTTCAGGGAATCCATCTTGCCAATGTCAATCACATAAAAATCTGCCAGCCCAGCCCGATTAATCCGTGGGCGGCAGTATAGCACAGGAGGTAGCGCGGTCGCCTCACAACCGAAAGGTTGCTGGTTTGATCCCCGCCTCCTCCTAGCAAAAGCTGTCGAGGTGTCCTTGAGCAAGACACCCTAACCCTAACTGCTCCTGACGTGCTGGCTGTCACCTTGCATGGCTGACTCCGCCGTTGGTGGTTGAATGTGTGTATGAATGGGTGAATGTGAGACTTGATATGTAAAGCGCTTTGAGTAACCATTGGTTAGAAAAGCGCTATATAAATGTCCATTTACCAATCAAACAAATGCCTATACCTTAGCGTGAGATAGAGACGATGTAGACCGTGCGTTTCTTACCAGCAGAGGGCGCCGAGCACGTGTTCGTGGACCGAGGAGTGTGGTGTTTGGAGCACAGAGACCAGCTGTTCCGCCATGCCCATGGCCAGAACCGTACCTAGAGGAGAGCACAGGGGAAATTAAATAACAACCACAGCCGAATCCACAACCGCCCGACTGATTGTGAAATAACAACAGGGCTAAGTAAATAATACAGTAGAGACTCAAGATTCTTTATTTGCCATGTGTAACGAGTACAATGGATTATACTATCTCTTATATACAACACTAAACAACTAATACTATACACAATTTAAAAAAAGAACAATAACATGTCCTATAAGATGATATATACATATGGTGCAGCTCATAGTGAGTGGGGGCAGCATCAGAGCAGAATAAATAATAATAAAGAGTATCGCTGCAACCTGTGTCAGACCAAATTCAGGAGACTGCTAATGTTCGGCCCTTTGAGTAGTTCTCTACACGGTGTTCAACAGCCACGGTCTCCTTACCTTTGTGTTCTGGGTGGGCCGACATCAGGTTGAGCAGCAGGAAGGCGGACTTGATCCTCAGCCTCTCGTCTTCTGACTGCATGCCTCGCATCACCACCGAGAAGCCGTCCTGAGAGGCAAACGCCTGGAGCCCCGCCTCCTGCTCTCTGACCAGACCTGTTGTGGGGAGGGGAGGGGGGGTTAGTACTACTGAATGTTACCGTTGATCCACTGGTGTATGCCCAGACAATCAAATCGTATAGGCACACTAGATAGTTAGTTACTTTAACAATAACAACATAACTTGTACACAATTCATCAGTCATCAGTCTATGATACGCCAGTCTTTATGAGGATGCTACTCATTAAGCCAAGGCTATTCAATTAGCCGGATTTGCTACCAATCGACCCTTTGTAGAAGCCAGCGGTGTGTTCGTACATGAGATGGCGTAGAGGGCTTTCACCCGGACCGTGGGATGGGGGTCCGAGTCGGTCAGCCGGAGCAGCTTGGGGAGGGTGCCGATGGCCAGCAGGTGCAGCTGAACCTCTGGCATGTTCTGGGCACAGGTCCCCAGCAGCTGGGCAGAACGCCACCTCACGCCACTCTGCACATGACCCAGACACTGGGAGACGCACAGCTGGAGGCCGCCCAGGGTCATCAGGTCTGTGGAGCACATGGCGGGAGGCCTGGAATCACGCTGGGCCGACTGCTCTCTTATCTATTCAGCTTTCCTCCAATGTGACTTAAAGGATACCGTATTTTTTCACAACGTTTTTATTTTATTTATTTAAATCGGTATTGAGCAAGAGTGCTTCAACCATCCACTGCAAACCGTCTGTAATTTAACTCTGATCTTTAAAAAGGGATTGTTTTTGCCAAAGACACCCATTTCAGATTGTAATTATAAGCATTTGACAACATTATGGAATGGATACCTACAGAAAAATAATACTATTTTGCTTCACCTTTTGTGTTTATGTACATTTGGGCTGGGTGATATGGAGACAATCAAATATCACGATATTATTACAATACCTCAATATTTTAGGTTGATTATTGCTGCATTCACAAAATAGTACAACTAACAACAAAGCTTTTTGATAAATACTCCTCAGTAAAATGGATATAATAACCAACTGGTGAAAGGCTAATAATAGAACAGTCTGCTGCGTTAAACCAGGAAAAGACAACACGATCTAATCACAATATGCTAAATCTCATATCACGATTTCAATACAATATTGATATAGCCCTTTTGTCTCGTCTTGGTTCTCCCACTCACCTCGGGCGTTGTCTAGGTTCTCACAGAACTCGGACAGGACCTCCAGAGCCACCTCCCTCTCGTCCTCCTCCTCCTCCTCCTCCTCCTCGTCGTCCTCCTCCTCCCCCCCTCCCTGGCGCTCCGATGAGGCGCTCATCCCGTCCCGCTGCAGCACCACCAAGCAGCGCTTCATCTGCTCCACTTCGTTCATCTGCCCCTTCGACACCTCGGCGAGGGCCCCCTTCAACCACGCCTTCCTCTGTTTAGATTCGATTAGATTAAAATGTATTGTCATTGCACAGCACAAATAGAGCACATCGAAAGGAATTTGGCATCTAACCAGAGTGCAAATGTTGCAGTAATGTGCATGGTAATATATAAATGTACAGTTGTCGAATAATATGTAAAAACAGTCTGCTAAAAAAAAAAATACTACTAAAAACAGGTATACAATAACTTATTGAGTAGGTATGAGATATGTGCAGAATTATAAGTGTATATACAAGGTAAGCATACAAGTATGAACAGGTAGTGAGCAGGGGTATGCAGTTGTATCAAAAGATAAATATATATAAATGTATAGACAGCAGGTAGTCAGCAGGGACAGCATGTGTAGTTATATCAGCCGTTGATTCATATATATATACGGTAAGTACAGTAAAAAATGTACATGACTATCATACAGGTATGTAAACGATCAATGTGTAAACTAGGTAGGTAGGGAGTTATAATGCAGTGCAAGGCCGTTGAAGACATTGATGGTGAAAGGGTACAGTCAGCAGAGTTCAGAGTTCGTATGGTGGGCGGCAGAGGAGAGGGGGTTAAGGAGGGGTTGAGGGGGTTAAGATGATGTGGTACTTTAATAAACGGTATACTGCTACATTATACACATCATTCAAACCCCACACACACACACACACACACACACACACACACACACACACACACACACACACACACACACACACACACACACACACACACACACACACACACACACACACACACACACACACACACACACACACACGTCTAAAAGCGATGAGGTATTCACCTCTTCTGACATGGGCTCGGCGGGGGCCGGGCCCTGGTCCGCGGCCCCGGCCTCCACGGCTAGCCGCAGGACCCCCTGGAGGTTGTGGGGGTGTCTTCGGTTGTCTTTTCGGTTGTCTCCGCCTTCAGCCATGGCTCTAAATGGGGATATAATTAATATTAATTAATACAAGAGTGGATACGGGTGGACGGGGCGACCTGGATAGAAATAGGATCCTAAACATGTCAAGCTAAAAATTAGCTGAAACTGAATATTTGTCACTACGAACAATGAGATAATTTGCCGAATAATTGCACACAGCTAATGTCACTTGGATCGTTTGATCGAAGTGATTAGATCAAATGATGTGTCGCTGATCCAGTGACATCATTTGATCCAGTGAACATAACACACTAATGGCATCCACAGTAGCTGCTACCATGTGGGCCTTACTGTCTCCAAACGCCCCGTTTTAGAAGCTCACCTTTTTTTCCGGGTAGTCCTTTAAGATGTCGTTGAACAAATCGATGTACAGTTAATGTGTTATTATATGTACTGTGTACCAGTCGACCCCTCCTTACAGCTAACCAGGCTGACACAAACCAGAGCTAACGCTAGTAGAAACTCGTGATTCTCTCGGAGGCTGACATGTTGCTTACTTCTACCGTAAAGCTTAGTATAGTGGGGCTTTCCTGCGTTACTTTTTTTTGGGTTCTTTTCTTCTACCGTAAAGCTTGGTGTAGTCGAGGTTTCCTGCGTTCTATTTTTGTACCAACCAAGTTAACACCACCTTACGACTTAACGCCAGCGGAACTAAAGGTTGTAATAAAAAGTGTAATAAAGTGACAAAAACATCTCGTAAAGCTTACAGCGGTCGTTTACGTTTTAACTATGGAGGGTTACAATAGGGCCAAAACGAAATATATAATACATCATTAATAAATACTTAATTATGTAATTAAATGGTTAAATAAATAATCGCTTAATCTGGTTGCAGTCCATTTATTCATTAATTTAGATAAGATTTAGATATAAATGTATTTTATTAACGTCACATCTATACTTTTTATTTGTTCACACATTTATTTATCTATTCATCATTGTATGTACGTATGTATATATACTTAAATAAGTAAATCATTCAAAATAAATAATTAATAATAAATAAATAATGTGCCAACTTCATGCATCAACAGTCCGGGGGCGGGATAAAGCCTCTGATTGGTGAATGAACAGCATTACAGACCCAGGCACAACCAGTCGATCGAGCCTTTAATGCACTATGGATAGATAAAAGTGTGTGTGTGTATATATATATACATACATAAAATGATAAATAGATCAATACATGTGTGAATAAATGAAGAGTACAAATGCCATTTTTAAATGTATAAATGTGTATACATAAATTAATTAATGGATACATATATAAATTAATACACAACTACATGTAACACAATTAATCATATATGTATTGATTGATTCAAGAAATGCTTTTTGAGATTGATAATCTGAGCGCGCAGAGAGCTTTCTCTGGCGATCATAGGTGAACTCGTTTGGCAAAGGATGTAATTTAATGTATACTTTCAATAGACGAATGAATACATTAAAACTGAAGCCTCTGTCTGTCTGTCTGTATCGCCGTCTCTCTGTCCATCTGCATATGATCTGACCCAGACGATGAGGTCCAGCAGGTTAATAACACAGTAGACCAACTTAACCGGACAGACGGACAGACAGAGGGACACGTACACTATAATGGCCGAAGCTGGTAAATACTGACACGTAGTGGAGATGCGGAGAAGAGGACCAAACTGCGAGCGACATATGCTGTCTAAACTTTTTATTTCACTTTTTATTCATTCCTTTTTTTTGCAGAATAGCCCAATGCCACCCTGGCCATTCGAATCAGCAGCAGTATCTAAGTAATATAAGTTAGAATTAAATAAACAATATATACTTGAGTTTATTTAGTTTGTACATTGGTATGTGACACACCTTGCATGTGTTCAGTAGCCAGAGATGGAATACACACGGTGTCTTTATAGACGGAAACATCCCAGAGGTTTACAACTAAAAACAAACAAACAAACAAAACTAAAAAACATCAAAATACCAGCCTACTCTTTTCTTGGGACAATGGGCTGTGATTTAGTAAATTAAATTGGTGTTTGTGTTGGTGTTTAGGAAAATGATTTGGTATTTTTAGGTATTACTTTTGATATTGTTTTTGGTTCGCAGAGCAGTTGTTTTGCCACCATTGTCCACAAGAGGACGCACTGACACCATTGTGGATCTCGGTCGAGTGAGAGGTTTCTTTTTTTTCCCCACCTGAGAAACAAGTTATGTCATAGACAATAGTCTGTGGGCAGATGTTGCCGGATCTAAAACAATCAAATAGAAAAATATCAAATAGGCTAGCAAGATGGAGTGCATTGGTCACTGTCAGTCCTCTCACAGTCCACACACAATTCCACATGTGCAGCACACAAC
>JANIIK010000147.1:0-30000 GCA_027704905.1 Muraenolepis orangiensis
ATAAAACATGTTGAATCTTGAGGTGACCAGAAGAAGAGAACCAACCCAAGACTTAATGAAGGGTTGATCCAAGGTTTGATGAAGCGTATTCATCCTGTCACCACGGTGACTGAATGACTCAGAGTCTCACTTGTTGTCCCAAATGAGACTCTGAGTCCCAACACGTGGCCTCACTGAGTCTTGACTTTCAACACAGTTCTGGGGAGCTGGAGTTTGTCTTTGGGTGAGGCAGAGAGATGTGGGTGAGGGAGGAGAAGGAGGGAGGAGGATAGAGGGAGGGAGGGAGAGGGAGGAGGAGGGAGCATGGTTGAAAGTGTGCCGGTCCTACCCGGTCCTTAGTACCGGTATGTGTTATTATATGTTATTAGATGTGTTATTATAATTTGTCCTTGTTATTATAATGTTCCAAATGTTCCATGTTTCTCTACATCTTTTTTACGCTGATTTCAGCCTGTTTGATTCTGTAAGGTTATATGAGCCCAATGCTTGTTGGGAAATTATGCAAAGAAAATTAGGGATGTCCAGCTTTCATCACTGCGCAAAAAAATCTGTGAACACAAGAACTCTGCAGCACATAATGAAGCAGATTCAGAAGACAGCAAATAAAGATATTCTTCTGAACATGAACGCGAGTAGTCAGGAGTCTGTGTTTGAGTCTACTGCCAAGGTATTCATGACAGCCTATTATGTGGCCAAGAACAACAAGCCTTTCACAGACTTTGAGAGTCTGATTGACCTGCAGCATGCAAATTCTGCTGATTTAGGGCGTGTTTTGCATAGCAAAACTGTCTGTGTTGACATAATTGAGCATGTGTCATCACAGATGAAAAAGGAACTTCTAAAAAAGATAATAGAGACCAAGAGCAAAATCCCAGTATTGGTTGATGAGTCAACCAGTTTTGGGCACAAATCAACACTAATTGTGTTCCTGAAGGCTAGTGTTGATGGAGACATGGAGCCCATTGCCTTTCCATTGGACCTGGTTGAGCTGGATAGTATGTCTGCTGCTCATATCAAGGAACAGATTATGGGTTGCTTGCTTAAAAATGGCTTCACTGTTGAGTTGCTGAGAGAAATCCTCATTGGATTTTGCAGTGATGGGGCCAGTGTCATGCTGGGAGTGAAGTCAGGTGTTGGGAAGTTGCTCCAGGATGACTTCCCAGGCATCATACTATGGCACTGCCTTAATCACAGACTGGAGCTTGCTGTTGACCAGGCACTGGATGTGACAACAAAGGACTTCCAGGCATTCATGGACAGCCTATATTCATTATATAGCCAGTCACCAACAATCATGCGGCAGCTGAGTGAATGTGCTCACAACCTGGACATCGCCCTCAGGAGGATTGGAAAAGTGTTCAGTGTTGGCTGGGTAGCTTCTTCATGGAGGGCAGCAGAGAGAGGGCCAAATTCAAAGGTCTGCTTTCTAAGTTGTGCTCCATCAACATCCTGAAAAGTCTTGCACTGATGGCAGATGTTCTGACTGAACTTAAGAACTTGTCAGAAATTCTTCAGAACAGGAAGACCACACTCCCAAAGGCCCATGACATCATGACGACGTATGTCAAACGCATAGAAAGTTTCAATCGCTACCCAGGACAACATGCAGTTGATGCCAGTCAGGCAGAGGAAGTGATGGAATTCAAGGGAGAGGAGTTAAGAGTTGGCAGGTCTCCCATCATTGACTCTGCTCAGTTCATCCGAGCAGTGGCAGACAATATGAAAGAAAGACTCATCTCAACCACAGCAAACAGAGCACAGGCCAGTGTTGCAGCCAACCGAAAAGAGGGTTATAACAGCCTTATCAATCAAATGTCATCAACCCTGACAACTGGGACCATGACAATCCTCGATTTGGAGATAATGAGGTGAGGGCTTTGTGTGATGTCCTACATGTGAACCAACAAGAGGCCCATCTTGGATTCACAGAATACAAGGCCAGTGGAGGAAGAAACATTCCCAACAAAATGAAGAAGTTGCTCATGGCAGTGGACACACGGTCTCCAAGCAATGCTGACTGTGAGGGGGTTCAGCACAATGAACAACATCAGAACTGAGTATAGGAGCAAACTTACAACAACAAATGCAGCAAATCTCCTCTTCATCAGCTCTGTGGGACCACCATGCAGACAGTGGGATCCACTGCCTTATGTGAAGACCTAGCTGGGCAAAGGAAGAAGAGCAGCCCACTCAACAAGCTGCATGGCTCTCCGGTACACAGAAGAGGAGAGCTACTTTAGCCCTCTGTGGAAAATGTGGGAAAGTGTGTAGTTTACCTCCCTCAACGTGCCTTGCTAATGGTCTGTTAAGTTTTGACACAAGTTGTATGCACAATTGAAAATAAATAATTGACTATACATAAGTGTTTCTAATTTCTACCCCATAAAGGCATTAAAAATGTGAAGTTTGTGTTCAGGGATACATGAAGCTGGGGGTGGGAGGAGAACAATATGAACCAATGAAGGTCGGGGTAGCATTATAGTACCTGCAAGACATTCAAACCACTTTCACCCCTGGGAGGGAGAGAGGTGGTGAGGGAGGGAAGGAGGAGGAGGTAGAGAGGTGGGGAGGAGAACGAGGTAGGAGGATAGAGGGATACAGAGAACCTTAGGCACGCGTGCCACAGTTGGCACGCTGCAGCTTAACCATTGGCACACTAGCATTTAGGTAATCAGTTAATAAGTGTGCAAAAGAGAAACTTTTGGGGGGAAATGTTGAAGTGCTTTCTCATCTGCATGCAAAATGACCTCTTTCACAGACAACCTGATCTCACAAAAATACGTCAAATGACCACGACCCCTTAACACCGTGGTGGAGACACGGAAACAATCCCCATGTAAAGTTTAATGTCATGGTAATACCATGGTAATACATCTACATGTAGGCTTCTTCAACACACACTGATATTTGCTTTATTGTGAATTTGCATACAATTCAGTTCGATGTGATTTTAATGCTTAATTTTAAGCCCGATTGCATCCGCCGGCGGAGACAGACGCAGCAACTTGTAAGAAACAGCGTCTCAGGGCATGTTAACATTTAACAACCTATTAATGTGGCATATGTGGCTGGCTAGTGGTTGACCCTGCGCGTGTTGTTGTTGTCGTGTGTGTGTGGCTTGGTAATGAAGTTGGCCGGAGCAGGCTCGGTATACAATGGCAGGTCCTCTACCCAAGAAATGTAAAGTAAATGTTCGGACATTCCAGCCCTCGTGGACGGAAGAGTGGGGTTTTGTGTTTCAGAAGGACCGTGCTGTGTGTACTTTTTGTCTTGAAAATGTTGTGTCAACCGCCATTTTGAGACCAAAAACAAGAAAACTTTCAAGGATGAGGCAGACAAGGCTGAATGTCAGGATTGGCAGTTCTGCCTCCCCGCGTTCACAGCCCTCGTCCAGGTAGCCACGCCCCCTTATCACTTCCCGCATTCCTGTCACCGTTTCCCCAGCCCTCGCCCAGGTAGCCACGCCCCTTATCACGTCCCGCATTCCTGTCACCGTTTCCCTAGCCCTCACCCAGGTAGCCACGCCCCTTATCACGTCCCGCATTCCTGTCTCCTCAATTCCCCAGCCCTCGTCCAGGTAGCCACACCCCCTATCACGTCCCGCATTCATGTCACCGTTTCCCCAGCCCTCGTCCTGATAGCCACGCCCCCTTGTTAGTTCTCCCCTGCAGCTGCAGCGCATCACCGTCATCTTCCCCCTCATGTTTTCCTGCCCTCTGATTGGCTGCCTGGGACCTCATTGTTTCACCTGTTCTTACCTTGTGTTTAAATAGGCGGCGTCTTCTTTTGTTTGGCGCCAGTTCATTAAATACCACTTTGTTTTTAAATACTGCTCCGTTGTTTGTTAGACTGGTACTTCTTTCACGTTTTGAGACTTGCTACTTTTTTTGTTACTGCATTCTTCAGTAAAGACTCTTTTTTTTGATACGTGTGTCATCAAGTCGTGCATTTGGGTTCACCTCCGAAGTTCCCGTTCCTCGTTCCTCGTTCCCGTGACACTGAATCCATCAAACGTGACGTGTCCGTGTGTATGGGAATTAGGCAAACACCCTCAAAGTCTTTGCCACTGCTAAAAATGATGCTCCCGAAGCAAGCTATCGCATTGCTCTGTCACAAAGGTGTGTGGTGAGGTTGGACCCAGAACGCAGGCGGAGACCAGAAAAGGGAGAACAGGGGTTTTATTACGGCACACGCGCGGCGACGCAGCGGAGAGCCGCTTCCAGGTCCTGGTTGGCTCTCTCCGTTTGTCCATTGGACTGAGGATGGTATCCGGAGGAGAGGTTGGCGGTGGCCCCCAGAGCCTGGCAGAACGCCTTCCACAACTGCGACGCAAACTGTGGCCCCCGGTCGGACACTATGTCCAGGGGTATCCCGTGCAGACGAAATACCTGCAGCACCAGGAGGTCCGCCGTCTCCCTGGCCGAGGGAAGCTTGGGCAACGGCACAAAATGGACCGCCTTCGAAAACCGGTCGACGATGGTGAGGATGATGGAGTTACCAGACGACGGCGGAAGACCGGTGACGAAGTCCACGGCGATGTGCGACCAAGGCCGACGAGGGGTAGGCAGCGGCTGCAGCAACCCCGCAGGAGGTCGATGTGAGGCCTTGCTGCGTGCACAGACGGTGCAGGCCGTGACAAAGGCCTGGGTGTCCCGGGAGATGGAAGGCCACCAGAAGCTCCGTCTGAGGAAGGACAGGGTCCGCGCAAAGCCGGGATGGCAGGTCAGACGGGAGGAATGAGCCCACTGCAGCACCCGAGACCTAACTGGATCGGGTACAAACAGCCGGTTAGCGGGACCATTACCTGGATCTGGATGAGTAAGCTGAGCCGACTGGACGAGACCCTCGATCTCCCATGTGACTGCCCCAATCACGCACACCGGAGGCAGGATGGTCTCTGGCTCGACGAGATCCCTCTCGGTGTCCCACTGGCGAGAGAGAGACTCTGGTTTCACATTCCGACATCCAGGCCGGTAGGTGAGCGTGAAGTTGAACTTCCCCAGGAACAACGCCCACCGCGCCTGTCGAGAGTTGAGCTGTCTGGCGGTGCGGAGGTAGGCCAAGTTCTTGTGGTCTGTCCAGACCAAGAACGGTTGTTCGGCCCCCTCCAGCCAATGCCTCCACTCCTCCAAGGCCAGAACCACTGCCAAGAGCTCCCGATTCCCCACATCATAGTTCATCTCCGCGGGCGACAACTGTCTCGAAAAAAAAGCACAAGGGTGAGTCTTCCGATCCCCCGTGGAACGTTGAGAAAGAACGGCCTCCACACCGGAATCCGATGGGAGCCGAGGTAAACAGACGTTTCAGCTGCGCAAATGCCGCACCTGCCTCAGGAGTCCAGGAGAACGGAGAGAGCGTGGTGGTGAGCCGAGTAAGTGGGGCCGCGACACTACTGAAATCCCGGATGAACCTGCGGTAAAAATTAGAAAAGCCGAGGAACCGCTGGAGTTGTCTCCGGGACGTAGGCGTCGGCCACTCCGCCACTGCCTTGACCTTGACGGGATCCGATCGAACTTGCCCCGGTTCGATTATGAACCCCAAAAAAGCCACCAATTAGCGTGGAACTCGCACTTCTCCGCCTTGACGAACAGCTTGTTCTCCAAAAGCCGCTGAAGTACCAACCGAACGTGCTGAACGTGCTCCCTCTGACTACCTGAAAAGATCAAAATATCGTCCAGGTAGACAAAGACGAACAGGTTCAGCATGTCTCGGAGGACGTTGTTCACCAGAGCTTGGAACACTGCCGGGGCGTTGGTGAGACCGAAGGGCATGACCCGGTACTCGAATTGGCCCAAAGCAGTGTTGAACGCCGTCTTCCACTCGTCCCCCTCACGGATCCGGACGAGATGGTAGGCATTGCGGAGGTCCAATTTGGAGAACACCGTCGCATTACGGAGCGGCTCGAAGGCTGGGTCGATGAGTGGCAAGGGGTACTTGTTCTTGACGGTGATATCGTTTAGCCCCCGGCCTCAACGAGTTATCCTTTTTAGTCACAAAGAAAAACCCAGAACCCACAGGCGACGACGAGGGTCTGATCAGGTCCGCTGCCAGAGAGTCATGGATGTAGGTCTCCATGGTCTGTCTCTCGGGCCGGGATAGATTGTAGAGTCGCCTAACCGGCAAAGACGCGCCGGGAAGGAGATTGATGGCGCAGTCGTATGGTCTGTGAGGAGGTAAGGAGACGGCCCGTTCCTTAGAGAACACCTCCCCGAGGTCGTGGTAAACATGGGGGACGGATGAGAGATCGGGAGGACTCGGGACCGGGCGGGTGGGTGGGCTGCATGGGGCTAGAGCGGACCGGAGGCAGTTTGAGTGGCAGAACATGCTCCAACTTATCACTGAACCCGCCGCCCAATCGATGTGTGGATTGTGGATAGCCAACCACAGTCTACCCAATACCACCGGGGTGTGGGGGGAGGAGATGATGTGTAAGTGGATGGTCTCCCGGTGATTCCCTGACAGAATCAGAGTGAGAGGAACCGACCGTTGAGTGATCCGGGCCAACGGCTTGCCATCCAGCGAGTTCACCTCCAATGGTGGCTGTATCCGCTCGGTGGGAATACCGGCCCCGTTCGACCAGAGCGGCATCAATAAAACTGGCATCTGCTCCGGAGTCCACCAACACCTCCACCGGAAGCCTCTCCTTCGCCCAAAGGAGATGCGTGTGAAAATGGGAGCCTGCAAGTGGAGCTGGAGAGCGGGTCGCATTCTGGCACCTCAGGGACCCCACCGTCACTGAGGGGCCCGATCTTTTGGCCGACGATGACAGTCGCGAAGGGTGTCCCAACCCCCCGCAGTAGAGACAAGCTCCGGTGTCCAGCCTCCGCTTCCGTTCCTGCTGGGAAAGGACCACCCGATCCAGCTGCATCGGCTCCTCCGTGAAGGAAGCGCTGGACCGAGAATATCTCCTTTCCTCCGCTGGGCGGGAGACGCTTCTGGAAGGACCCGGGGCGTCCCCCCACTGCATAGCTAGGTCTGACACCTGAATGGCCATCTGGATGGCCTCATCCACAGTGCCCTTCTCGCCCCGCAACGCCACTTCCATGCCCAACTCCCGGTTGAGTCCGTTCTGGAACGCGGACAGGAGCGATTCCTCATTCCAACCGGACTCCACCGCCAACCGGCGAAACCAGGCGATGTACTCCCAAAGACTGAGCGTTCCCTGTTTAAGCCGCAACAGGAGTTGTCCAGCCTGGGCACCCCGTATGGGGTGGTCGTACACCCTCATCAACTCCCTTTCAAGAGCCACGAAAGTCTCCACGAGAGGAGATCCTTGCGCACGGAGCGCATCGTACATAGCGAGGGGACCTCCCTCCAGCAGACTCACTATGTAAGCAATCCTCCCCGCTTCCCTCGTAAAGCGGGACGGCTGTGCTTTAAAGATATTGGTGCACTGACCCAAGAAGCTCCGGCAGGTGTCCGGATCCCCAGAGTACCTCGGCGGGGGCGGGATGTGTGGCTCCGCGGAACCAGCGAGAGCCGGCGTGTGTGAAACCACCGCCTCGAGGTGCGCTATGCGTGCGCCCTGGGACTCCGTGATGTCCACCAGCCGGGTAATTGAAGCATGGGCGTCCGCAAGAAGTTTCTCCCACTGCGCTCCGTAACGATGGATCTCACGCTGCACCCGATCTCCGTCGCCGGGGTCCATTATGGCTCGTTCGTTCTGTCACAAAGGTGTGTGGTGAGGTTGGACCCAGAACGCAGGCGGAGACCAGAAAAGGGAGAACAGGGGTTTTATTACGGCACAAACACAATCGATTGTTATCTCCAGGACAGACGAGGGATCTGGGACCGGGAGGTCGAGGTGCGTCAAGCCGACAGGTAGCAGACGTAGGGATGGTTGGGAAAGGCGATGGGTCGGGTTACCGGGAAGTCAAGGTGCGTCGAGGTGCGTCGATCCGACAGGTAGCAGACGTAGGGATGTTTGGGACAGGCGATGGGTCGGGTTACCGGGAAGTCAAGGTGCGTCGAGGTGCGTCGATCGTCTGGACCGACGAGGGGCTGGAACAGCAGCCGAGCGGGCTATCTCTCTGATAGTCCGTAGCAGGGTGATCAAAAGCCAGGGATGAATGTCACCTGGGGACTGGTAGCGTACCGGTTACGCATAGTACGAACGAGCGACGTCTCTCACTGACGCCGCTGTAAAAATAGCCCCCAGGTGAGATCAATGGCAATTAGCCACGGTAATGGTTGGCAGGTGCGTGTGTGTGCGCCTCTAGCGCACGCGGCCTGGCAACGCCCCCTGTCAACCACCGTAACCGTGACATGCTCATTGCATCGCGAAACATGGAAAGCCATTCACCGACGGCGAATATATTAAGGAGGCTTTCCTCTGTAGCTCTGAGGTTTTGTTTGATTCCTTACCAAACAAAGAGACAGCTGGTTTGAAAGATGCCACGGTATTCAGCGTTGCACTTGATGAGAGCGTGGACGTGAATGACATACCACGTTTGGCAGTCATGGCAAGATACTGTGATTTGACTGTAAGAGAAGAGCTGTGCTGCTTAAAACCAATGCCTGAAACAACAAAAGGTGAGGACATAGCCAAAGTTTTTATGGAGCATTTTGAGGAGCGAGGGATTGACATCAGTTCCAGTCCCTCTTGGAGGAAATGGACAGCTCATACAAAGATCTCCCTCTCCACTCGGCAGTTAGGTGGCTAAGCTGTGGAAAAGCTTTGGAGCGGTTTGTTGGCTGCTTTGATGCCATAAAGGCCTTCCTGGCTGAAAAAGGCCAAGACTATCCAGAACTCGAGGACGAGAAGTGGGTCGTGAAACTTATGTTTCTATATTACCGGACACCTCAACAAGCTCAATCTCAAACTGCAAGGCGCAGGGCAAACAGTTTTGGACATGTTTGACACATGGAAGGCTTTTGTTGGAAAGCTGGCAGTTTTTTCAGATGACGTTGCCTCCACTTTCCGCTACTTTAGCCACTTAAGGGAGCTGTCCCCGCAGCACAGCATCAGCACCGCTGAAATATGCAAATACATCAGCGAGCTGGAGTCGGAGTTTACAACACGATTCTGGGAATTTGGGAAAAGTATGGACCCATGTTCTCTTTCTTGATCAAACCCGACAGCTTTGATGGACATGAACTGGATGTATCTCTGATAGGCTGGATACACAGGACATGATCATGCAGCTGATTGAGCTGAAGAGTTCGACACTGTGGGTGACAAAGCGGAAACATTTGGAAACCACAGCAGGACATGATCACGGCACTTGCATCTTCACCTGCTGGATATCTCTACCGGAGAAGTTCAGCTGTCTCAGGAAAATTGCCTTGGCTTTGCTGACAGTCTTTGGCTCAACATATCTCTGTGAGCAGATCTTCTCACACAGGAAGAGCGTGCTGAGCCCCTTGCAGTCGTTAGACAACTGACCAATCCGAAGCTTGTGTGCAACTGAAAGTGACAAAGTACGATCCGCAGACAATGGAGCTCAGGGAGGCCAGGGATGTGTTGACTGATCTGTTTATTTGTATTACACATGGCTTTGCCTAATGGAGCTCTTTGTCCCGGTCTTGTTTTTCTTATTAGACGTGAATATTTTCAAAAGCATAACAGCATTGTTGTATAGTGCTCATATATCATTTCAATGTTCTGATTATATATTATATTTTTTTATAAAAAATGTAAGTTGCCTATATGCATGGAATAAAACCTGTTGGCGATAAAAAAAATTGATGTTGTGTCATAATTAAACTTAATGTTAACTTGAATGTTGATATGGCACACTGATTAACAAGAACATTTAAAAATGGCACTTCATATCAAAAAAGTTGCCGACCCTTGTGTTAGACATTAGAACATAATAATCCTGATACTACTAATATATTGATCACACACACAGAGCCCATGTGGTGACGCTGAGGGACTGAGAACATCAGGAGAACACAAACTACAGTCTGGCCTCAGTTTCTAGGAACAACAACAACAGTTCAGCAGACTAATCATGTCTTGTTCTCCATCAGATGCGTGTGAACTCACACTGGACCCAAACACAGCCTACAGAGGACTCTCTCTGTCTGAGGACAACATGAAGGTGACGAGGGTTAGAGAGGAGAAATCGTATCCTGAACACTTGGAGAGATTTGAGTGTAGAGAGGGTCTGACTGACTGCTGTTACTGGGAGGTGGCGAGGGAAGGAGATGTTGATATAGGAGTGACATACAGAGGAATCACAAGGAGAGGACGGGGTGGTGACAGCTAGCTTGGAGGAAACAACAAGTCCTGGAGTCTTCAATATACTGATGGTGGTTACTATGTCTGGTACAACTGTAGTGGAACAGTCATAGGTCTCCCCACCTCTAACAGAGTAGGAGTGTATGTGGACCGGCCTGCTGGCACTCTGTCCTTCTGTCCTTTCACTTATAGAAATACACACACACACACTTATAAATACACAAACACATTTATAAATACACACACAAACACATATTGAAATACACACACATTTATAAATACACACACACTTATAGAACTACACACACACTTATAAATACACACACACGTATATAAATACACACAAACTTATAGAAATACACACACATTTATACTGTGGTACCCCAAGCTACCCTTGGGGTCCCACCAGGGCAAAGTATAGGAGACTTACCTTTGGTTACGTTGTGGGAGGCGTATATCTCCCGAGGGAGATACTTGGAGGGCTTTAGGACCCGGGGAAGGCGAACGAGATCCCGGAGTGAAACCCCCAGCTGACAACAATCAACACCTGAGTAAATCAGGTGCTTAAAAGCACACAGGTAGAGGGTTGCTGGAGAAGAGAAGGGGGGTGAGAGGACCGAGCCCTTGCGGCCGAGAGGTCCCGCCATATGCTGCTATGCTACTATGCTGTTATGCTGTTCTGTTGTTCTGCTGGTTTCAGTTGTGATGCGAAGAAATAAAAGGACATTCTTCGTTTAACCCTCAAAAACCCGCTGTTGTTTGCCTCCTTGAGCGTGGGCGCTCACAATACATACACACACAAACACATATTGAAATTTACACACATTTATAAATACACACACACTTATAGAAATACACACACACACTTATAGAAATACACACACACACTTATAAATACACACACATTTATAAATACACAAACAAACACATATTGAAATACACACACATTTATAAATACACACACACTTATTGAAATACACACACATTTAGAAATACACACACAAACATTTAAATACACACACATTTATATAAATACACACATTTATAAATACACACACACACTTATATAAATACACACACACTTATAGAAACACATTTATAAATACACAAACACACATTTAAATACACACACATTTATAGTAATACACACAAGGATGCTGGAGGGGGCTTGGGAGTATGCCCATCCGGTCTACATGTGTTTTGTAGATTTGGAGAAGGCATATGATCGGGTCCCTTGGGAAATACTGTGGGGGGTGCTGCGGGAGTATGGGGTGCGGGGGTCACTGTTGAGGGCCATCCAATCTCTCTACTCCCAAAGCAAGAACTGTGTCCGGATTCTCGGTACAAAGTCAGGCCTGTTCTCAGTGGGTGTTGGCCTCCGCCAGGGCTGCGCTTTGTCACCCATCCTGTTTGTGATTTTCATGGACAGGATTTCAAGGCGTAGTCATGGAGGGGGGGGTTTCAGTATGGTGGGCTCAGGATTGAATCGCTGCTGTTTGCAGATGATGTGGTCCTGTTTGCGTCATCAGTATGTGACCTTCAGCACTCACTGGATCGGTTTGCAGCAGAATGTGAAGCGGCTGGGATGAGGATCAGCACCTCCAAATCTGAGGCCATGGTTCTTAGCAGGAAACCGGTGGATTGTCTACTCCAAGTAGGGAGGGAGTCCTTATCCCAAGTGAAGGAGTTCAAGTATCTCGGGGTCTTGTTCTCCAGTGAGGGGAGGATGGAGCGTGAGATTGACAGGAGAATAGGTGCAGCGGGAGCGGTATTGGGTGCACTTTGGCGCACCGTTGTAACCAGAAGAGAGCTGAGCCAGAAGGCAAAGCTCTCGATCTACCGATCAGTCTTCGTTCCTACCCTCACCTATGGCCATGAGCAATGGGTAATGACCGAAAGGACGAGATTGCGAATACAAGCGGCCAAAATGAGTTTCCTCAGGAGGGTGGCTGGTATCTCCCTGAGGGATAGGGTGAGAAGCTCAGTCACTCGTGAGAGACTCGGAGTAGAGCCGCTGCTCCTTCGCGTAGAAAGGAGCCAGTTGAGGTGGTTCATCTAGTAAGGATGCTTCCTGGTCGCCTCCCGAGGGAGGTTTTCCAGGCACATCCAACTGGGAAGAGACCACGGGGCAGACCGAGGTACAGGTGGGAAGAGACCACGGGGCAGACCGAGGTACAGGTGGGGTGATTACATCTCCACACTGGCCTGGGAACGCCTCGGGATCCCCCAGTCAGAGCTAGTCGATGTTGCCAGAGAGAGGGAAGTTTGGAGTCCCCTGCTGAAGCTGCTACCTCCAAGACCCGATTACGGATAAGCGGGAGAAGATGGATGGATGGACTTATAGAAATACACACACATTTATAAAAACACACACAAACCCATATTGAAACACACACACTGTAGTGCTGAGAGACGGGAGTCAGAGGTGAATTCAAAGTCCAAACGGGACGTTTATTGGACATTGAACCACGAAAACAAACCAACTGACTCACTAGCGGAAGAGAACAGAACAACAACGCAAGTTGCCAGAGACGGGGGCGGGGCCACGATATGACATCATGTTTAAGACAGAGAAAGTTACCTTTAAGGCAGAAGCCTGGCAGCGACGCACAAGGTGGAGGCAGTACCTCTCTTTGTGGAGACAAAGGAAACAAGCCTTTTTAAACTAAACGGTGGACAGCGTTATAAGGTGAGTAGTGAGTGTTGACCAAGGGGTTAAAGAGTATGTATCTAAACGTGTTATGCACCAGGGAGCCGGTTCAAACTGGCACACTTTGATGATTTATTTTAAAAGACGTGATGTGTGTGTGTGTGTGTGTGTGTGTGTGTGTGTGTGTGTGTGTGTGTGTGTGTGTGTGTGTGTGTGTGTGTGTAAACCATAATCCCAGAACCCAATCTGTGTGTGTTGTGTCTGTGTGATTCACTATGTTGTGTCTGTCTTATGTGTGTGTGTGTGTGTGTGTGTGTGTGTGTGTGTGTGTGTGTGTGTGTGTGTTGTGTTCAACACAAACACAAACACACAGACAGAATAAACACAAACTGGTTTATTCTTTCCAGTACGCCCGTGCTGTCTCACATGAATTGGTCTCATGCAGTTCTCAGTAAACCTCTCAATAATTCTCCCTTTGCCTGAACATTCTGGTTATTACATTTCATCACTTTCTGAGTTCATTGTTTGGTACATTTTCAACTGTTAATGCAAATGTTTGGTTTATTTTATCTCACAGTGTGTGTGTGTGTGTGTGTGTATGTTGTGTGTGTGTGTGTGTCTGTGTGTGTTGTGTGTGTGTGTGTGTGTGTGTGTGTGTGTGTGTGTGTGTGTGTGTGTGTGTGTGTGTGTGTGTGTGTGTGTGTGTGTGTGTGTGCGTGTGTGTATGTGTGTGTGTGTGTGTGTGTGTGTGTGTGTGTGTGTGTGTGTTGAGCACCAGTCCAAACACCTACACCACACACACACCTATGTCTCATTTACCCTAACCATGTTGGCCTTAAGGTGGTGGATTCAGCGCCCCCTAGTGGTGCAATAACAGATATTAATAAAACATGACTTTGATAAGCAGCCTCATATCTTAAGATGTATTAGTCATTTATCAGACAGCTTCATACAAAGATACTGACAGTTAATACATGTGATTAAGGAGCAGGTAGGGGTCAGGGGTCATTAAGGAGCAGGAAGGGGTTAGGGGTCAGAGATCATAAAGGAGCAGGAAGGGGTTGGAGGTCATTGAGAAGTAGGTAGTGGTGAGGGGTCATTAAGGAGCAGATAGGGGTCAGAGGTCATTAAGGAGCAGGAAGGGGTTAGAGGTCATTAAGGAGCAGGTAGGGGTCAGAGATCATTAAAGAGCAGATAGGGGTTAGATGTCATTAAGGAGCAGGTAGGGGTTAGAGGTCATTAAGGACCTTTACCTCACTAACCCCAAATCCTGATTATAATCCTCAGGGTTAACCTGAAGTGACTCACTAACCCCACATCCTGCTTGGTAGTATAGTCCTCAGGGTTAACCTGAAGTGACTCACTAACCCCACATCCTGCTTGGTAGTATAGTCCTCAGGGTTAACCTGAAGTGACTCACTAACCCCACATCCTGCTTGGTAGTATAGTCCTCAGGGTTAACCTGAAGTGACTCACTAACCCCACATCCTGCTTGGTAGTATAGTCCTCAGGGTTAACCTGAAGTGACTCACTAACCCCACATCCTGCTTGGTAGTATAGTCCTCAGGGTTAACCTGAAGTGACTCTGATCCCTGATGTATTATATGTCTATCTATATTAATATGCATCACTTGTGTATAATATAAATAGGTTGATTAAAAGGTTAACACGTTATTAAATAAGTTATTTTAATGAGTCTATTGAGAAGAGGTGAGGATTCATCTGTGATTATAAATATACAGTATATATACAGTATAGTATCTTCTGAACATCCATAGATAGAGAGGAGAGGGAGGAGTTTCAAACAGGTGATGAAAAGAGATGACTTGGTTGATACCAGACTCTGTTGATACTGATGTTTTGACTTCAGGAGCAATAATAAAATAATACATATACAGTTTGTGTTTGTGTGTGTGTGTGTGTGTGTGTGTGTGTGTGTGTGTGTGTGTGTGTGTGTGTGTGTGTGTGTGTGTGTGTGTGTGTGTGTGTGGGTGTGTGTGTGTGTGTGTGTGTGTGTGTGTGTTCTCCACAGACAACACCAGGAGAGGTCAAAGGTTACCAGTGCTCGGTCTGTACGGCAGCATCAAACAGAGCTGATCAAGGTGTGTCCAACAAGACATTAGCCTTCAGCTCTATATGAACATTAAAAAGCATCTCCTGTGGTGCTCAGAGTCTCCAGGCTTCCCTCTTTAGACCAGACGTGAATCAAGGACAGATGCTTCTGATGTCCTCAGCTCACAGGAAAGTTCTCATTCATGTTCTGTTCTAGAGGGCTGAGGAGAACGCACACGCTTTTCTAGACCAGGAGCTGAAGAAGCTCTGGAGGGTTCTCTTCCCACATGACCCACAAGGCTCAGAGAGTCAGAGGGAGGAGGAGGAGGAGGAGGAGGAGGAGGAGGAGGAGGAGGAGGAGGAGGAGGAGGAGGAGGAGGAGGAGGAGGTGGATGGTAAGAAAGAGGAGCAGAGGAGGCGTGCCATAGAGGGAGTGACAGACATCACACTGGTCTGCCTTATGGAGATGAACCAGGAGGAACTGGCCGACATACTGAGGAGTGGTAAGAGACTCTTATATAGAAAACATAGAGGAGACTCTTATTTAGAAAACATAGAAGAGACTTGTATTTAGAAAACATAGAAGAGACACTTATTTAGAAAACATAGAAGAGACTCTTATTTAGAAAACATAGAATAGACTCTTATTTTGAAAACATAGAAGAGACTCTTATTTAGAAAACATAGAAGAGACTCTTATTTAGAAAACATAGAAGAGACTTGTATTTAGAAAACATAGAAGAGACACTTATTTAGAAAACATAGAAGAGACTCTTATTTAGAAAACATATAATAGACTCTTATTTAGAAAACATAGAAGAGACTCTTATTTAGAAAACATAGAAGAGACACTTATTTAGAAAACATAGAAGAGACTCTTATTGTCACAATGGCTATTCACCATGCCTCCACTTGAGGGCAGCATCAACCCTCATTCACGTCTTCCCCACACCTGCAGTGCATTGTAATCAACCTGCCTATTTAAGCCTATGCCCGCTCTTACTTTGCCAGATTGTTCCTGATGACACAGACTCTCCAGCGTTTACCAGGACTGATTCCCGTTGCCGACCCTGCCTGGACCTGTCCTGTCCCTGCCTTGTTCCCGATATACCGCCTGTCGCCGCCTGGTTTGTCTGCCCTGCCTGGTTCTCGATCTACCGCCTGTCCCTGCCTGGTTCGTCTACCCAGCCCTGGTTCTGATCACCTGCCTGTCCCCGACTACGTCTCTGCCTGTCCCGGTCTGTGATATTTATTGTAATAAATACCACTATCTGCCACTATCTGGTGTCCGTGTACAGCATTTGGGTCCAAACCTAACCCGTGACACTTGGAAAAAAACATAGAGACTTATTTAGAAAACACAGGAGACACTTATTTTGAAATCACAGAATAGACTATTATTTTGAAAACAAACTCTTATTTTGAAAACCAAATAGAGACTTTTATTTAGAAAACATAGAAGAGACACTTATTTAGAAAACATAAGAGACTCCTATTTTGAAAATATAGACATATTTTGAAAACAAGACTTATTTTAAAAACATAGATGAGACAAAGTCATAACAATATACAAAACATATGAGCTGGGAGCAGGCTGTAGGAGAGAGTGTATTTTAATATTTTATTCTCTGAACTACACATTTGGATTGTGAACCATTAGTAACAGCACCACTTCAGTAGGAAGTCCAGTAAGAACTGGGTATTATACCAGGAAACACAACTGGGTTTTTCCGTAGCCTATTCATATTTGCGAATACTTGTTTTTCAATTTGAATGAATACTGGACCAGGCTACAAATTCCACTCCAATATTGGCTGTTAAATCTTACCTACCGCTCTGTTATAAATAGTTAAACTTATATTTCTTATTCATAATGCTAGTAAAGACTGTGTTTTAATGGTGGTTTTAATTCTAATAAGCCCTATCAGCACAGTTCCTAACATGTTGATGTTGTGTACCAACGACCTGCAGGATTCAGGAGTGAAGCTGCTCTCTGCTGGACTGGGGAGTCCACACTGTACACTGGAGACTCTCAGGTCAGTTGGACTCAATGAGAAAACACTAACAGCACAGGGTTTGATATCAGACATTCAACTGGTTTACATCCAATTACCAATTCACACATCTAAATAAAGAATATTTATTAGAATCACTCATTCTGGTTTGCGTGTGTGTGTGTTACAACCCTAGTGTGAGGGGTAAGGGCAGCAACATAAGAGCCGATGTAGTCGGACAAATCACAATATGCATTGGTCGGGTGTTGAAAGGTATGACAAAATGGAAATAAACATGTTCTTTACAAAGCGGTGAGGGTTTTGGGTGGCTCGAAACCTCCATAATAAAAGAACACAGAACCCACCTCCAAACAAAACCACGCAACGCAACGAGTGCCCCGAACACGCGTTACGGTAGCACATATAACGAGTCTAACCAGCTTAGACATACAAAGCCCAGACGTGTTGTCTTAACAAAGCGAGGGACACGGCACGGGGCACAGCTCAGGTTAAAGCCCTGTCCCTCCCGCGGAGCGGCTCGCCACTCATTATGTGAGGAGAGGACCGCTCTCATTGGAGCCTGGCCGTCATTGACTGACCAGCCTCAGCCGCTCCAGGGGCAGAACACAGGCCTGGAGGAACACCGGGTGACGTCCTTAGGTGGGCGGTCTGGGGGTGTTGCACCCGGAGGGAATCCCCAGGAGAGTGACGTACTCGTCCAGGAACAGAGACAAAAACACGCGGCACACATGAATACAGAAATGAACACAAATATGCATCATGTCACAACAGAGACTGTGTGTGTGTGTGTGTGTGTGTGTGTGTGTGTGTGTGTGTGTGTGTGTGTGTGTGTGTGTGTGTGTGTGTGTGTGTGTGTGTGTGTGTGTGTGTGTGTGTGGTGTGTGTGTGTGTGTGTGTGTGTGTGTGTGTGTGTGTGTGTGTGTGTGTGTGTGTGTGTGTGTGTGTGTGTGGCTGGCACACACACTGTCTGGCTGTCTGGTCACACATGAAGGCTGTGCTTCTCTGGCCTCAGCTCTGAGCTCCAACCCCTCCCGTCTGAGAGAGCTGGACCTGAGCTACAATCACCCAGGAGACTCAGGAGTTACGCTGCTCTCTGCTGGACTGGAGGATCCACGCTGGAGACTGGACACTCTCAGGTACGGAGAGGACAGCTCACCTCTCAGTGACCATGTCTCCTACAAGGATTCAACCAGCCGCTAGATGAAGTGGTTTACCAAGGCAGCTGTAACTCATGTTGTGTACAAAGTGATGATCCAGCAGATCATGAGTGTGAATGTTTCAACTGCTCTCTCTTTGTTCCCCCCCCAGGGTGGAGCACGGTGGAGGATGGAGGCTGAAACCAGCTCTAAAGAGTTAGTTTGAGTCATCACAACACACACTCACTCTTTAGATGGAAGGTCCATCCACACAGCAGGAGGTGACGTCCTACTGGGAATGAACATGATGGATCTTATCAATATTAATATTGATAAGATACATGATGGTTGACATGATGTATCTTATGCATTTTAATATTGATTAGATACATGATGGTTGACATGATGTATCTCTTCAATGTTAATATTGATAAGATACATGATGGTTGACATCATGTAGCTTACCAATATTAATATTGGTATCCATCACAATGAATCCTGCTTTCATTAAATACAACAGGTATTTTTACTGTTACATGATTATTTGTTTATGAATTTTTATTGATTATTAGCAGTGTTATTATTATTAATATTAGACCATAACAATACTAACATTATTAAAGGGTAAGTAAACAACCGTGTGTGTGTGGAATCACTAGGAGAGGACGGGGTGATGACAGCTGGCTTGGAGGAAACAAGTCCTGGAGTCTTTATTGTACTGATGATGGTAACTCTGTCTGGTACAACTGTAGTAGAACAGTCATACGTCTCCCCCCCTCTAACAGAGTAGGAGTGTATGTGGACCGGCCTGCTGGAACTCTGTCCTTCTACAGAGTGTCCCCAGATGGAGGAGGGTCCTCAGACACACTGACACTCATCCACACCTTCCAGTCCACATTCACCCAGGAGGACCTCCTCCCTGGGCTTAGGTTATTGGGGAGTTATGGTTCCTCAGTGTCTCTGTGTGGGTTGTAGCAACACACACACACACACACACACGCACACACATAAACACACACACACACACACACACATAAAGAAATACACACACACAAACACATATTTATTTACACACACACACACACACACACACATACAGATTTATATACATACACACACACACATATAGAAGAACAGACACACAGAAATACACACAAACAGGCACACTCACATTATAAAATACATATACACACATAAAAATACACACACACATATAGTCAAGTCAAGTGTATTGTCACTTCACAGTTTACACAAGTATAAAGCAGTGATGTGAAAATCGTATGTGCAATACCCGACGACAGACAGCAGTTATAAAAATAAGATAAAATAGAATAAAAACAGAATAGAATCAAATAAGTAAAAAAAATAAAATAAAATAAAAAAAACTGGATAAAGTTAAATATATAAAATAAAAATGCAATTTATAAAATGCAATATATCGTCACAGAAAAAGTGCAATATGTATATATAAATCAATGTAATAAAATATACATTGTTATATGCTATACGCCCTTGTTCAGCAGCCTGATGGCCTGACTGTGGAAGCTATCTCTGAGTCTAGAGATGCACACACACACACACACACACACACACACACACACACACACACACACACACCCACACCCACACCGCCCCAGATGTAGGACGCCCCTGTCCCCAGTCCCCAGGTGTGTGTCGTGTTGTAAGTGGTCTCTGTGGTCCTTAGTGGTCTCATTAAAGGGGAGCCCACCGGTTGAGTCGGGGCTGTTTTCACCTTCCTGATGACCGCTTGTTATCTGATGTACATTTGGAATATCTGGAGCCCTGGATCTTCATGTGTTGTTTCAATATCAGCTGTTTACTTGGAGAGTGGAAACACAACAGGTCTTTCTGTGGGTTTAAATATATACGCTCAACTCTACTCCTAATGCTACGTTGGATTGAGCTTCTGAAAGGTTTAGGGGACAAACCATGAAAGGAAGTGACTTTAGGTCTTCATAGGGTTAACTAAGCAGCTTTTACTGACATGTAATTTAACGTTTGACATGCTAAACTCATTTGGTCAATCAAAATTGGTTTATACTATAATATTCAGTATGATTTCATTCTAAAGGGCTCTGATATGAGTTTCTAACATGAATTGATGAACAGAATATCAATCAGGATCCAAGTGGTCCATGGGAAAGGTGGTCATGTTGGGACTTTAAAGTGAATATTGATTCCTTGTGTTGGGAACAAGTATTAAAGATATGTACTCACCTGTTTACAAAACAAATCGTGAGGATTGAATCCTCTTTATTGGTCACATACACGAAGACATACAGTGAAACATGTTCTCTGCATTTAACCCATCCTAGTATGAGGAGCAGTGGGCAGCTATTCATACAGAGGGGAGCAGTTAGGGTCAGGGGTCTTCCTCAAGGACACCTTGACAGTTTTTGCTAGGAGGAGCCGGGGATCGAACCAGCAACCTTCCGGTTGTGAGGCGACCGCTCTACCTCCTGAGCTAGACTGCCGCCCGTTTAGGATTTGTAACGTCTGCTACTTCTCTTATTGTAGTCCTTCTGTTTATTGAGGACATGTGAGGGACCATTGATTCTGTTGTTTGTTAATAAAGCCTCAAGGGGATGAACAGTCAATAGACACACTGAATGTAGTCGTGCTTTGGGCCTATTATTGTTCCCCTTTCTTCAGTTGAATTCCTCCAAGATGAGCAGATGTTTCTCCTATGACCTCTGACCCCTACCTGCTCCTTAATGACCTCTGACCCCGACCTGCTCCTTAATGACCTCTAACCCATACCTGCTCCTTAATGACCTCTGACCCCGACCTGCTCCTTTATGACCTCTAACTCCTTCCTGCTCCTTAACGACCTTTGACCCCTACCCGCTTCTAATGACCTGTATTCACTGTAAGTATCTTTGTATGAAACTGTCTGATATATTACTAATAAATATTAAGATATGAGGCTGCTTATCAAAGCCCATGTTTTATTTATATATTTGATTGCACCACTAGGGGGCGCTGAATCCACCACCTTCTGGCCAACATGATTAGGGTAAAGGAGACACTGGTGTGTGTGGTGTAGGTGTTTGGACTGGTTCTCAACACATGCACACGCACACACACACACACGCACACACACACACACACACACACACACACACACACACACACACACACACACACACACACACACACACACACACACACACACACACACACACACACACACACACCACAGTAAGTGACCAGAAGAAGAGCGCCAACACAAGACTTAATGAAAGGTTCATTCAAGGTAGGTTTGTTGAACGGTATGTTAAAGATGTTTGGGTAACTGATAACTGATATATTGATAACCCCACACATGCATCCACTGTTCCAGTAATGATCAACAATAGACCGAACCCTAGCAGCCTATTTCCTGTACAAGTTATTATAACCCTGAAGATATATTAATGTCACATTTATTGTGACATTATTCATAACACCTAAACCCTAAATATGCTCTATGTTTCTATGTAGGCCTTCCATGACTCTTAAGTCTCACTTAACCGTCACACTTTAACATCCAGGGCTGATGCATTTAAACATCAAAAGTCTATTAGGCAATTCAAACATTTAATCACCTGAGAAGTTGTGTATCACACTGACCCTGATATCCTGGTTGACAGAAATGGGTCTTGAACATAACTCTGAGGTTTCCTACGTGACGCTGTGTATGTTCATCTGTGACTGTTTAAACTGATGTCACGGTACCCAATTCGTTTGAGTTAATTGCTCTGAATGTTAACCTATCTTGAATAAATAAATTCACGTGATGGATGTTTACAGACCACCCTCAGCTGTCTCTAGTTCAATTCATAAACTAGCAGACTTACATACTCCATACAATAACTCAGCCACACTGGTTCTTGGTGACTTTAACTCCAGTTGGTTGATGAACAATGCCCATGGTGTAGAAGAGATGTGAGACAATCTCCATATGTCACAGCTGATTGATGAGCCATTCTGTCCAATAGGAAGGACAAAATGACTCTGGAGTTTAGTGCTTGGCTTTAGTGACCGCTGGCCTCCATAAGGCTGGGAAGACCAAGCTCTAAGATTGATACTTAATTAAATGTAAACACTTTAAATGAACATCAAGCTCTAGGATTGACAATGAATGAAATGTAAACACTTTAAATGAACATCAAGCTCTAGGATTGATACTAAATTAAATGTAAACACTTTAAATGAACATCAGGCTCTAGCATTGACAATGAATGAAATGTAAAAACCTTTAGTGCACATCAAGCTCTATGATTGACACCTAAATAAATCTAAACACTTTAAATGAACATCAAGCTCTAGGATTGATTTTCGGTTTGTGAGTGTTGGAATAAAGAGTATCTTTTGGAGAAGACCGTTGTCTTTTAAAGAAAATTTAAGTACAGTACAGAAAAAATTATTTGGCATCTTAACAGAGTGCAAATGTTGCAGTAAAGTGCATGGTAATATATCATCTACAGTGGTTAATGTGTGGATGGAGTGAGCCCCGAGGGGAAGTAACCAGGGCTGATGTAGGGTGGAGGCTCTTTGTCCTGTCAGCCGCTTGACTTGAAACATCTGCAGGTGCTTCCTGTCACGACAGAGGATTGACCAGGCCTCAAAGACATGTTGTTAGGGCCTCAAAGACATGTTGTTAGGGCCTCAAAGACATCTTGTTAGGGCCTCAAATACATGTTGTTAGGGCCTCAAAGACATGTTGTTAAGGCCTCAAAAGACATGTTGTTAGGGCCTCAAAGATATGTTGTTAAGGCCTCAAAGACATGTTGTTAGGGCCTCAAAGACATGTTGTTAGGGCCTCAAAGACATGTTGTTAGGGCCTCAAAGACATGTTGTTAGGGCCTCAAAGACATGTTGTTAGGGCCTCAAAGACATGTTGTTAGGGCCTCATGTCCTTGGGTAATCGTGGGGCCAACAGAGCACTGAGACATGCTGATAGGCCCTTTATTAACAGGACAGAAACAACTAGAGTAAAAGGATAATATTTACCATGACAACAGTAGTAGTAGTATATCAGTAGTAGTAGTAGTAGTAGTAGTAGTAGTAGTAGTAGTATATCAGTAGTAGTAGTAGTAGTAGTAGTAGTAGTAGTAGTAGTGTAATGAGTAATGAGTTCTTGTAGAAAGGGAGGTGCATAAGCATTTGCATTTGTTTACTGTACCTGCCATATATATTTAAATCTCAACTGTTGATATAACTGCTCCTACTCCTGTATATACATTTATATATGCCATACATTTATATATGCTCACTTGTATATACATTTACATTTATATATATTTATATTACCATGCACTTTACTGCAACATTTGAACTCTGTTTGGAAGCTGCGCTGTGCTGTACACTGACAATACATGTGAATCTAATCGAATGTGTGTGTGTGTGTGTGTGTGTGTGTGTGTGTGTGTGTGTGTGTGTGTGTGTGTGCCTGTAAAGGGTGTAACCTGAAACAAACCAGGAAACAACATAAGAAGAATCCAACCCAACAAGACTGTGAAACATTTCAGAGTAATTAATGATGACCCTGTCAATTATATAACTATAACACATTATAAACATGATAATCCTGTCTATTATCAAACAATAATAGACATCCTGACATAGGATGCAGCCGGCTATCACTGTTTAGACTTGTCTGTCAATGCCAGGGAACCAAACTTTCTCTCTGATCAACTTGTTGGTGATAGTGATATTGCCCTGACTTGCAAAGAACAGGGAACAACAATCCTTGTGCCCTGTAGCACAGTGTCATCAGTAGCGCTCTATTGTAGCCAATGACATTGCTTCTGCAACAGCATTGGCAGCACAAAGTGCACATATTCTTCTGCTTGTCTTTCGTAATTTGAAACGCCCTGAGAAACATTTAATACCTAAAAACCTTCAGGCCTAAAAACCTTTTCATTTAGGAAGGCCTTTATATGTTAATATTAATGCTCACTAATTTCAGAAATTGTATTGTGTTTGTTTTATTTGTCTTGAACTTTTAAGCACTTTTAAATTAAAAGTGCAATATAAATAAAATGATTATCATAATCATAATCATTATTATTATTATTATTATTATTATTATTAATAAAGTACTTTCCCCGGGTGGCGTGACATAGTCTTCCAGATTGTCCTGACACAGCCCACAGAGGACTCTCTCTGTCTGAGGACAACAGGAAGGTGACGAAGGTTAGAGAGAAGAAGAAGTATCCTGATCACCCAGAGAGAGTTGACTCCCGTCACCAGGTGTTGTGTAGAGAGAGTCTGACTGGCCGCTGTTACTGGGAGGCAGAGAGGGAAGGATGTGTTGTTATAGGAGTGACATACAGAGGAATCACAAGGAGAGGACGGGATAATGACAGCTGGCTTGGAGGGAACAACAAATCCTGGAGTCTTTATTGTTTTAATGATGGTTACTCTGTCTGGTACAACGGTAGTGGAACAGTCATAAGTCTCCCCCCCTCTAACAGAGTAGGAGTGTATGTGGACCGGCCTGCTGGAACTGTGTCCTTCTACAGAGTGTCCCCAGATGGAGGAGGGTCCTCAGACACACTGACACTCATCCACACCTTCCAGTCCACATTCACCCCCCCCCACACACACACACGGGGTTGTTGGTCCGCCTCCTGAGGCTCCCGTTCGGGCAGCAACACCGGCGCCAGGGGTTAAGGCTGGGAATAGAAACAATCGCTGTTAACAATCCTGCTTTCGGCAATAACGCTCACATAGCGCGCCGCGGCTTTTAGTCCGGGTTGGCCTGCGGCCTCTTACCACATACTGTTCGCCATTCTTCCTTCCACGCTCTTCCTTTTATTCCTGTCTCTGCCTTCCTTGAGTGGCTCCCCTCCAGGTGTACGGCGTCAGGCCTGATGAGCCGCTCCAGGTGTTCCCCATTTGGCCTGACGAGTGGGCGGTTACCGTCTGAGCTCTCCGGGGTGCTAATCCTGCTAGGAGCTCAGAGGTGTAGTGCCGGTGTTCTACCACCTGCCCCAAGGGTTGCCCAGCATGCTTCCCAGTGGAGCCCAGGACGCCACATACCCCCTTCCTCAGCTCCAAGCCAGGGCGGGGAGCGCCCACCCAGAGGCATTCGTCCCTTCTCGACAGCGCGTCGGCGTTGCCATGGAGCCGCCCCGGTCAGTGCTCCACCCGGCCCCTCCTCCAGGGGTCCGCTAGGGGTCTCCTCCGGGACCTCCTCTGGAGTCTCCTCTGGGGTCTGCTCTGAACCCCCTCTGTAGTCGACAGACGGGGGCCACGTGACGTCCTCAAGTGAAAGTGGAGCGACGTCCTCCTCCGGGTGCGAAGCGACGTCCTCCGGCGGGTGCGGAGCGGCGTCCTCCGGCGGGTGCGGAGCGGCGTCCTCAAGCGAAAGCGGAGCGGCGTCCTCCGGCGGGTGCGGAGCGGCGTCCTCCGGCGGGGGGCGGAGCGACGTCCTCAAGCGAAAGCGGAGCGACGTCCTCCGGCGGGTGCGGAGCGACGTCCGCCGGCGGTTGTGGCGTGACGTCCTCAAGCAAAAGCGGAGCGACGTCCTCCGGCGGGTGCGAAGCGGCGTCCTCCGGCGGGTGCGGAGCGACGTCCTCCGGCGGGTGCGAAGCGACGTCCTCAGCCGTGTGTGGAGTCAAACCGTGGGCCCATTCCTCTCTCGGCCACTTTCCCGGAGTCCCTTGCGTTGCGCGCTCACAGAGCTGTGTGATGGCCTTCTGCAATGTTTGTTGAGCCTGCAACACTGTTGCGTGCATCCTCCACCATAATGCTGGGTCCATGTCTTCGGTTGTGAGCTGGGTCAACATGCCCGCATCCTCCACCATTTGTGGCGTGCACCCGTTGGCGGAGGGAGGACAACAGCGGTTGCGGGTGTAACAAAAGGGTTTATTTGTTTAAACAGGTGGGGGTAGGGGAAAAAGGGAATAACTTCAAATCAAACGGTCCTCCCGGTTGGGGTACAGTCTCCCTCTCTCTTGGTCGTTCCGGGTTAGCTATCCTGGCCCGGGGCTCGGGGTTGTTGGTCTGCCTCCTGAGGCTCCCGTTCGGGCAGCAACACCGCCGCCAGGGGTTAAGGTTGGGAATAGAAACAATCGCTGTTAACAAACACACACACATTTGTATATACACATATACACACACATACATTTATAAATGCACACATATATTGAAATACTAACACATTCAAACACACATACACACACTGTTGTTGAAAGGGGCGTGGCTAAGCGGTGTTCTGGTCACGAGGAAGTGGGAGTGGCCGACTGGCACCTGTTTCTACTGGAGGTGATGGTGTTGTCTGACATGTTGTGAGGGATCCTCTGTCTCTGGGTCTGGGTGACATAATCATTATTATTATTATTAAAGTACTTTCCCCGGGTGGCGTGACATATAGTCTTCCAGATTGTCCTGACCAGACTTTTAGCAGACTGTGTAGTTGGAAGGCTGGAGAAGTAGACAATTTAAGTAAATCATAAAAGACGATGAACAAATAAGTAGACAAGTCGACAAGGAGACCATTGGCCGAACAGACAAGTGGACAGACGGACAAACGATTAGAAAACGCTTTGTCGGGAGCCCCGACCACCCCTCAGGACACTAGAACAAAGGGTGATAGGGAGAACTACATTGACATTCTCTATCAGAACCCTCAGGACACTAGAACAAAGGGTGATAGGGAGAACTACATTGACATTCTCTATCAGAACCCTCAGGACACTAGAACAAAGGGTGATAGGGAGAACTACATTGACATTCTCTATCAGAACCCTCAGGACACTAGAACAAAGGGTGATAGGGAGAACTACATTGACATTCTCTATCAGAACCCTCAGGACACTAGAACAAAGGGTGATAGGGAGAACTACATTGACATTCTCTATCAGAACCCTCATATCTAAAGAGTTGCTTTACAAGACGTTTCAATGTTCCCCGTTGGCTTGAAAACTAATTTTAACGTAACTAACTAGAGGTTCATGAAACGGACATGACTGCACAATACAGCAGTGTTGGCATTCAACAAAGTGTGGAAACAATCTTGTTCATGTATTCATATTTTATTATATTCATATTCAGTCAGTTGTGTGTTTGTATTAGGCCTGCTGGATTCATGGTGGAAAACTTTGGGTAAATATCTGGTAGACATTGGACCACAGCCGTGGTCCAATGTCTACCAGATATTTACCAAAGTTTATACCTGTTTTTAGTAGTAGTTTTTTTAGTAGTATTTTCACATTATTCAACAACTGTAAATCATATATTTCCATGCACTTTACTGCAACATTTGCACTCTGGTTGGATGCCAAATTCCTTTCGCTGTACTGTACTGTGCTGCGCTGTGCTGTACACTGACAATACATGTGAATATAATCTAATATGTGTGTGTGTGTGTGTGTGTGTGTGTGTGTGTGTGTGCCTGCCTGTAAAGGGTGTAACCCGAAACAAACCAGGAAACAACCCAAGAAGAATCCAACCCAACAAGACTGTGAATCATTTCAGAGAAATGAGGAAGGCATGGCAAATTAATGAAAAACAGATTCTTCCCCTCAGCTGTCATCTCTATGAACTCTGTACCACGATAACAGCCCCCCCCGCGCTATTATTCTTCAACTGTTGATATAACTGCATACCCCTGCTCACTACCTGTTGATACTTATATACTTACCCGTATATTTATATACCTTTAACTCTGCACATATCCCAAACCTGGTCTTTCAGTTATTTTCTACCAGTTTTTATACATAGTAGACCGTTTTTACATCTTATTTAACCACTGTAGATTATATATTACCATGCACTTTACTGCAACATTTGTACTCTGGTTAGATGCCAAACTATTTGTGTTGTACAGTACTTGTACTTGTACTGTGCCACTGTGACAATACAGTTGAATCTAATCTAATCTAATCTAATCTAATAACCCATTATAAATCATTACATTACATATATTATACTGTTTATTGTCCGTTTTCTCCTCAATACTTGAATGCTATAAAATCCTCATCAGCGGCAGTCATGAACCTTATTGATCACATGAAAATCAATCGTCTATATTTGTTGAAGTCTATGCTTCTGAATAATGAATAACATCATGTAACAATGTTTGTACACTTCAGATTTTATAAAAAATGACTAAAAGTATCGTCAGAGACTGTGTGTGTCTGAGCTTTTAGTCATCAGAGCTCTCTATCTATGGTTCATATTTTAATAAAGTTATTATTGTTTATGACTGAGTGAAGACATGGAACAACCTAGCCTAGAAGAGGTTGAACTGGACCAACTGGTTGGTTCACAATGTGTTACTTCCTTAGTACAGAGTCAGACACTTTGGTGTTGATCACTTTATTACAGCAGGAAGAAGACTAAGGTACGGTAGTCCACTACGATCTGTGATATAGCATACATATATATCACTAATATACCATCATATATCACTTTATTACAGCAGGAAGAAGACTAAGGTACTGTAGTCAACTCTGATCCCTGATGTATTATAAATATGTATCAATATAAATATGTATCACTTGTGTATAATTTAAACAGGTTGATTAAACGGTTAAAATGTTATTGAATATGTTATTTAAATGTTATGTTATGTAGCCTACTTAAAACTACTACTCTCACTGTTATATAAATGAATCAGTCACACTGCTAATTAAACTAATATTTTACTATTTAATACTTAGAGGTCATTAAAGAACAGATAGGGGGAATATGTCATTTAGGAGCAATTATGGGTAAGAGGTCAACTAGGAGCAGGTAGGGGTCAAAGGTCATTAAGGACCTTTACCTCACTAACCCAACATCCTGCTTATAGCGCTCAGGGTTAACCTGAAGTGACTCACTAACCCCACATCCTGCTTGGTAGTATAGTCCTCAGGGTTAACCTGAAGTGACTCACTAACCCCACATCCTGCTTGGTAGAATAGTCCTCAGGGTTAACCTGAAGTGACTCACTAACCCCACATCCTGCTTGGTAGTATAGTCCTCAGGGTTAACCTGAAGTGACTCACTAACCCCACATCCTGCTTGGTAGTATAGTCCTCAGGGTTAACCTGAAGTGACTCACTAACCCCACATCCTGCTTGGTAGTATAGTCCTCAGGGTTAACCTGAAGTGACTCACTAACCCCACATCCTGCTTGGTAGAATAGTCCTCAGGGTTAACCTGAAGTGACTCACTAACCCCACATCCTGCTTGGTAGTATAGTCCTCAGGGTTAACCTGAAGTGACTCACTAACCCCACATCCTGCTTGGTAGTATAGTCCTCAGGGTTAACCTGAAGTGACTCACTAACCCCACATTCTGCTTGAACTGAGATCGGTCTAAGCTTGGTATCTGAAACTGAAGATCCTTCTATTCTCTGAATCGTTGATGATTAAACATCTCCGGTTAACCTGTAAATCCAGCTTCTTGAAATAGGCTCTGGTCTCCAGTCTACTATGAATGAGGAGAGAGAGGAGGGGGATCCTACCTCTGAAAGCACTCTGTCTGGGGAACATGGCCGCCAGACGGGAGCTAACAGGTGAGAAGAGGATCTCTAAGGCTGTGTTCCATTTCAGGGGCTGCATCCTTTTAGACCGCATTTGAAGACCGCTTACGTCACAGCAGCCGCGACAAGGCTGTCCCATTTCGTAGGCTCCATCAAATATGTATATATATACATACATATATATATACATATATACATATATACATACATATATACATATATATATATATATATATATGTATATATATATATGTATGTATATATATATATATACGTATATATATATATGTATATATCAGGGTTTCGGTTAGCCGGTATTTACCGGTTTTTAGGGGGTAAAAATGATAAAAAAACGGTAATTTAAAAACCTGCCGGTCAAAATGTCCGGTAATAATGTTGGGTTTTGGTCATGAAGTGACCAATCAGCTGCCGCACCTCTCATGACGTCACGCGTGACCGACGAGATGCAGGTGCAGTGA
>JANIIK010000147.1:35000-49600 GCA_027704905.1 Muraenolepis orangiensis
GAATGAGTCATGATTGACGTAATGTGTCACAATCACATCCGAGTTTATATTGGCCCAAAGCCAACATGGGTGGGACTAATGAACACAATATGCTTGTTTGATTGGTGCTGTTTTTTTTTTATGTATTTCTTAATTTTACATATTATTTTGCGGACCCCCTGGCTATGGCTCACAGACCCCTCTTTGAGAACCCTGCTCTAGAGAGAGCCCTGACTCACACACTGTTATCTTTTTCGCATTTATTGTATAATATTGTCCATTTACATCGTCAATGTTGTAAATGCATATTATCTGTGTGTGTGTGTGTGTGTGTGTGTGTGTGTGTGTGTGTTCTCCACAGACCACACCAGGAGAGGTCAAAGGTTACCAGTGCTCAGTCTGTACAGCAGCATCAAACAGAGCTGATCAAGGTGTGTAAAAGTCCAACAAGACATTAGCCTTCAGCTCTACATGAACATTAAAAAGCATCTCTTGTGGTGCTCAGAGTCTCCAGGCTTCCCTCTTTAGACCAGACGTGAATCAAGGACAGATGCTTCTGATGTCCTCAGCTCACAGGAAAGTTCTCATTCATGTTCTGTTCCAGAGGGCTGAGGAGAACGCACACGCTTTTCTAGACCAGGAGCTGAAGAAGCTCTGGAGGGTTCTCTTCCCACATGACCCACAAGGCTCAGAGAGTCAGAAGGAGGAGGAGGAGGAGGATGGTAGGAAAGAGGAGCAGAGGAGGCGCGCCATAGAGGGAGTGACCGACATCACACTGCTCTGCCTTCTGGAGATGAACCAGGAGGAACTGTTCCACACACTAAGGAGTGGTAAGAGACTCTTATTTATAAAACATAGAATAGACTCTTATTTAGAAAACAAAGAAGAGACTTATTTTGAAAACATTAGAAGAGACTCTTATTTTGAAAACAAAAAAGAGAGTCTTATTTAGAAAACATAGAATAGACTTATTTTGAAAACATAAAAGATACTCTTATTTTCAAATCACAGAATATAATCTTATTTAGAACACATAGAAGATACTTTTGTTAAGAAATCACAGAGGAGACTCTTATTAAGAAAACATAGGAGAGACTCCTATTTTGAAAACATAGAAGAGACTCTTATTTTGAAAGCATAGAAGAGACTGTTATTTAGAAAACATAGAAGAGACTCTTATATAGAAAACATAGTGGAGACTCTTATTTTAAAAACATAGAAGAAACTCTTATTTTGAAAACAAAGAAGAGTCTCTTATTTTGAAACCATAGAAGAGACTCTTATTTGGAAAACATAGAAGAGACTCTTCTTTTGAAAACATAGAAGAGACTCTTATTTTGAAAACAATGAAGATAATCTTATTTAAAAAACATAGAAGAGACTCTTATTTTGAAAACATAGAAGAGACTCTAATTTAGAAAACATAAAATATACTCTTATTTTGAAATCACAGAATAGACTCTTAATTAGAACACATAGAAGATACTTTTGCTTAGAAATCACAGAAGAGACTCTTATTAAGAAAACATAGGAGAGACTCTTATTTTGAAATCAAAGAAGAGACTCTTATCTTGAAAACATAGAAGAGATCCTATTTTCTAAAACATAGAAGAGACTCTTATTTTGAAAATATAGAAGAGACTCTTATTTAGAATACAAAGAAGAGACTCTTATTTTGAAAACATAGAATAGACTCTTATTTTGAAAACATAGAAGATACTCTTATTTTGAAAACATAAAAGCATTAGAAAAAATAGAAGAGAAATATATTTAGAAAATATAAAACACATAGAAGAGACTCTTATTTAAAAAAACATAGAAGAGACTCTTTTTTTGAAAACATAGAAGATACTCTTATTTTGAAAACATAAAAGAGACTCTTATTTAGAAAACATAGAATAGACTCTTATTTTGAAAACATAAAAGATACTCTTATTTTGAAATCACAGAATAGACTCTTATTTAGAACACATAGTAGATACTTTTGTTTAGAAATCACAGAAGAGACTCTTATTAAGAAAACATAGGAGAGACTCCTATTTTGAAAACATAGAAGAAACTCTTATTTTGAAATCAAAGAAGAGACTCTTATTTTGAAAAAATAGAAGAGACCCTATTTTTGAAAACATAGAAGAGACTCTTATTTAGAAAACATAGAAGAGACTCTTATTTTGAAAACCTAGAAGAGACTCTTATTTTGAAAACACAGAAGAGACTCCTATTTTGAAAACACAGAAGATACTCTTATTTTGAAAACATAAAAGAGACTATTATTTTGAAAACATAGAAGAGACCCTATTTTTGAAAACATAGAAGAGTTTCATATTTTGAAAACATAGAAGAGACCCAATTGTTTTAAAACATAGAAAATACTATTTTTTAGAAAATAAAGAAGAGACTCTTATTTTGAAAACAAAATCAAAGAAGAGACTCACATAGAGACTATTTTAAAATAGTTTAATCTTTTCCAGATATATACCCTCTTGGAGGTTAAATAGTTTGATCCAGATGTGTAGGGTTATTGTAGAGGTATCAGATTAAGAGATGCAACACTATCTTGTTAATTCAGCATATCAAGTCAATTATAGTAAGAGTTAATTATAATGTATTATAATACTGTCATTACACCAATGATATTGTTGTCAATATCATGTGTAAGACCTGTCTTCTGGGTTCTCTAATTTAGGAACTGCTGCAGTCAAGTGCCAACAGAACATCAAGTCTCTTCTGATGCAGAAGTTCGGGCGTGTGTTTGAGGGAATCGCTAAAGCAGGACAGCAAACAGGTCTGAATGACTTCTACACAGAGCTCTTCATCACAGAGAGAGTCAGTGGAGAGGTCAACAAGGAACATGAGGTCAGACTGATTGAAACAGCTTCCAGGAAACCAGCCAAGGAGGAAACACCAATCAAATGTGAAGACATCTTTAAACCCGTACCTGGAAAAGATCATTCAAGCAGAACAATAATGACAACTGGAGTGGCGGGCATTGGTAAAACCGTCTTAACACAAAAGTTCACTCTGGACTGGGCTGAAGGCAAAGCCAACCATGACATACACTTCACACTTCCCTTCACTTTCAGAGAGCTGAATTTACTGAAAGAGAAAGAGTTTAGCTTGGTGGAACTTCTTCATCACTTCTTTATTGCGACCAAAGGAATCTGCAGATACGACCGGTTTCAAGTTGTCTTCATCTTGGATGGTCTGGATGAGTGTCGACTTCCTCTGGACTTCCAGAACAATCCAATCTGGACTGATGTCACAAAGTCGACCTCGGTGGACGTGCTGCTGACAAACCTCATCAGGGGCGACCTGCTTCCCTTCGCTCGCATCTGGATAACCACACGCCCTGCGGCAGCCAATCAGATCCCTGCTGAGTGTGTTGGCATGGTAACAGAGGTGAGAGGGTTCACCAACCCACAGAAGGAGGAGTACTTCAGGAAGAGATTCAGAGAGGAGACTCTGGCCAGCACAATCATCTCCCACATCAAGACATCACGAAGCCTCCACATCATGTGTCACATCCCAGTCTTCTGTTGGATCAGTGCTACAGTTCTGGAGGACTTCTTCAAAACAACCCAGACAGGAGAAGACATGCCCAAGACCCAGACTCAGATGTACATCCACTTCCTGAGGATTCAGTCCATACAGACAGACAGGAAGTACCATGGGAGAGCTGAAACAGATGCAGTCTTGAGTTCAAAGAGCAGGAAGATCATTTTTTCTCTGGGAAAACTGGCTTTTAACCAGTTGGAGAAAGGCAACCTGATCTTCTACGAGGCAGACCTGGCAGAGTGTGACATCGATATCACAGCAGCATCAGTGTACTCAGGACTGTTCACCCAGATATTTAAAGAGGAGTGTGGGCTGTACCAGGACAAGGTGTTCTGCTTTGTCCATCTGAGCTTCCAGGAGTTTCTGGCTGCTCTTTACGTCTTCCTGTTCTTCATCGACACTGGTGTCAATCTGCTCTCAGAAGAACAACCAAAAACAAAGGTCCATCTCCTCTACCAGAGTGCTGTGGACAAGGCCTTACAGAGTGACAACGGACACCTGGACTTGTTCCTCCGCTTCCTCCTGGGCCTCTCTCTGGAGACCAATCAGATTCTCCTACCAGGTCTGCTGAGACAGACAAGAAGTAGCTCAGGGACCAATGAGAAAACAGTGTCATACATCAAGGAGAAGATATGTGGAGATCTCACTCCAGAGAGAAGCATCAATCTGTTCCACTGTCTGAATGAGCTGAACGACCGTTCTCTGGTGAAGGAGATCCAACAGTACCTGACATCAGGACATCGTCTCACCACAGAAGAATTCTCCCCTGCTCAGTGGTCAGCTCTGGTCTTCATCTTACTGTCATCAGAAGAGGAGATGGACGTGTTTGACCTGAAGAAATACTCTGCTTCAGAGGAGGGTCTTCTGAGGCTTCTGCCAGTTGTCAAAGCCTCCAAAACATCTCTGTAGGTTCACTAATAACATGTATTATAATACACAATATACACTATACTAGAATATGAAAGTCATAATAATATACAAAACATCTCTGTAGGTTCACGTATAAAAAAGTATTATAATACACAATATACATAATACCAGAATATGAAAGTTATAATAATATACAATACATCTCTCTAGGTTCACAAATAACATGTATTATAATACACATATACACTATACTAGAATATGAAAGTCATAATAATATACAAAACATCTCTGTAGGTTTACTTATAAAAAAGAGTATTATAATACACAATATACATAATACCAGAATATGAAGTTATAATATTATACAATACATAGTCTGTAAGTTCACGAATAACATGGTATTTAAAGCCACAATATACATAATAATAGAATGTAAAAGTCATAATTATATACAAAATATTCTGACATATCTACTACAAATTCCACTCCAATATTGGCTGTCAAATCTTACCTACAGTGCTGTTATAATTTGTTAAATTTCTTATTCATTCTTATTCATAATGCTAGTAAAGACTTTGTTTTATTGGTGGCTTTAGGTGGTTAGCTTTAAGTGGATTTAAGTAGATTTAATTCTAATAAGCCCTTTCAGCACAGTTCCTAACATGTTCCTGTTGATGTTGTGTGAAGGCTGAATGGCTGCCTTCTGTCAGAGAGATGCTGTGAAGCTCTGGCCTCAGTTCTCAGCTCCAACTCCTCCAGTCTGAGAGAGCTGGACCTGAGTACCAACCACCTGCAGGATTCAGGAGTGAAGCTGCTCTCTGCTGGACTGGGGAGTCCACACTGTACACTGGAGACTCTCAGGTCAGTTGTACTCAATTAGCAAACACTTAACACTTAGCACAGGCTTTGATATCAGAAGACATTCAACTGATTCCATGCATTGAGGAGATCTTTAGAACAAGGTGACCATCTCCATCACTAAGGACCGCAACCACCCTGGGCACCATCTCTTCTCCCCCTACCATCCGGTCGCTGGTTCCGTAGCATTTGTATAAGGACTACCAGGTTTAAGGACCGTTTTTATCATAACATTGTCATTAACATTCCACTATCATAACATTGTCATTAACATTCCACTATCATAACATTGTCATTAACATTAAACTTTCAAAACATTGTCATTAACATTACACTTTCATACAGTGTCATTAACATTACACTATTATAACATGTCATTAACATTACACTATCATAACATTGTCATTAATATTACACTATCATAACATTGTCATTAATATTACACTATCATACATTGTCATTAATATTACACTATCATAACATGTCATTAACATTACACTATCATAACATTGTCATTAATATTACACTATCATAACATTGTCATTAATATTACACTGTCATACTTTGCTTGACTTTCTGGACTCATTACAGTTACTGAACTGTACTGCACTGTATTCATGATATTGCTGCACTACTGGCACTTTAAAATGCATTTATATGCTTTATGTACAATTCAAAACATGTACATATGATCCATTAGGCACTTTATTGTTATTTTTATTGTCATTTTTACTGTGTATAGTATTGTTATAGTATTGTGTTTTCGAAACTCATACTGCTGGAGGGAATGGGGAGTAAGCATTATATTGTACTTGTTGCAAATGGAAAATAAATCTCTTGAATCTTGATTTACATCCATAAAAGTACAATTTCAAGTTCTATAATATACAAAACATATATGTTAGTTCAATAATAGCATGTATTACAATACAATATACATTATATCGTTGATTATTAAAGTTATAATAATATACAAAACATATTAGCAGGGAGCAGTCTATAGGAGGAAGCCTATTTTAATATTTTATTTTCTAATCTACACAACATTTGGATTGTGAACCATTAGTAACAGCACCACTTCAGTAGGAAGTCAAGTAACAACTGGGTATTATACCAGGAAACACCACTACTGGGTTTTTCCCTAGCCTATTCATATTTGTGAATACTTGTTTTTCAATTTGAATGATTACTGGACAATACTGGACCAGGCTACAAATTCCACTCCAATATTGGCTGTCAAATCTTACCTACAGCGCTGTTATAATTTGTTACATTTCTTATTCTTTCTTATTCAAAATGCTAGTAAAGACTGTTTTATTGGTGGTTTTAAGTGGTGTTAAGTGGATTTAAGTGGTTTTAATTCTAATAAGCCCTTTCAACACAGTTCCTAACATGTTCCTGTTGATGTTGTGTGAAGGCTGAATGACTGTCATCTGTCAGAGAGATGCTGTGAAGCTCTGGCCTCAGTTCTCAGCTCCAACTCCTCCAGTCTGAGAGAGCTGGACCTGAGTACCAACCACCTGCAGGATTCAGGAGTGAAGCTGCTCTCTGCTGGACTGTGGAGTCCACACTGTACACTGGAGACTCTCAGGTCAGTTGTACTCAATGAGCAAACACTTACAGCACAGGGTTTGATATCAGAAGAAATTTAACTGATTCCATGCATTGAAGAGATCTTTAGAAACAGGTGACAATCTCCTTCACAAAGGACCGCAACCACCCTGGGCACCATCTCTTCTCCCCCTACCATCCGGTCGCTGGTTCTGCAGCATTTGTATAATGACTACCAGGTTTAAGGACAGTTTTTATCCACAGACAGTGGAATACTGAACTGATAGGAGTACTGCCACTATAATAACGTTGTCATAAACATTACACTTTCATAACATTGTCATTAACATTACACTATCATAACATTGTCATTAACATTACACTATCATGACATTGTCATTAACATTACACTATCATAACATTGTCATTAACATTACACTATCATAACATTGTCATTAACATTACACTATCATAACATTGTCATTAACATTACACTATCATAACATTGTCATTAACATTACACTATCATAACATTGTCATTAACATTACACTATCATAACATTGTCATTAACATTACACTATCATAACATTGTCATTAACATTACACTATCATAACATTGTCATTAACATTACACTTTCATAACATGTCATTAACATTACACTATCATAACATGTCATTAACATTACACTATCATAACATTGTCATTAACATTACACTATCATAACATTGTCATTAACATTACACTATCATAACATGTCATTAACATTACACTATCATAACATGTCATTAACATTACACTATCATAACATTGTCATTAACATTACACTATCATAACATTGTCATTAACATTACACTATCATAACATGTCATTAACATTACACTATCATAACATTGTCATTAACATTACACTATCATAACATTGTCATTAACATTACACTATCATAACATGTCATTAACATTACACTATCATACATTGTCATTAACATTACACTATCATAACATTGTCATTAACATTACACTATCATAACATTGTCATTAACATTACACTATCATAACATGTCATTAACATTACACTATCATACATTGTCATTAACATTACACTATCATAACATTGTCATTAACATTACACTATCATAACATGTCATTAACATTACACTATCATAACATTGTCATTAACATTACACTATCATAACATGTCATTAACATTACACTATCATAACATTGTCATTAACATTACACTATCATAACATGTCATTAACATTACACTATCATACATTGTCATTAACATTACACTATCATAACATTGTCATTAACATTACACTATCATAACATTGTCATTAACATTACACTATCATAACATTGTCATTAACATTACACTATCATAACATGTCATTAACATTACACTATCATACATTGTCATTAATATTACACTATCATAACATTGTCATTAACATTACACTATCATAACATGTCATTAACATTACACTATCATACATTGTCATTAACATTACACTATCATAACATTGTCATTAACATTACACTATCATGACATTGTCATTAACGTTACACTTTCATAACATTATCATTAACATTACACTATCATAACATTGTCATTAACATTAAACTATCATAACATGTCATTAACATTACACTTTCATGACAGTATCATTAACATTACACTATCATAACATTGTCATTAACATTAAACTATCATAACATTGTCATTAACATTACACTATCATAACATTGTCATTAACATTACACTATCATAACATTGTCATTAACATTACACTTTCATAACATTATCATTAACTTTACACTTTCATAACATGTCATTAACATTACACTATCATAACATGTCATTAACATTACACTATCATACATTGTCATTAACATTACACTATCATAACATTGTCATTAATATTACACTTTCATAACATTGTCATTAACATTACACTTTCATAACATGTCATTAACATTACACTATCATAACATGTCATTAACATTACACTATCATACATTGTCATTAACATTACACTATCATAACATTGTCATTAATATTACACTATCATAACATTGTCATTAATATTACACTATCATAACATGTCATTAACATTACACTATCATACATTGTCATTAATATTACACTATCATAACATTGTCATTAACATTACACTATCATAACATTGTCATTAATATTACACTATCATAACATGTCATTAACATTACACTATCATACATTGTCATTAACATTACACTATCATAACATTGTCATTAACATTACACTTTCATAACATGTCATTAACATTACACTATCATAACATTGTCATTAACATTACACTATCATAACATGTCATTAACATTACACTATCATAACATTGTCATTAACATAACACTATCATAACATGTCATTAACATTACACTATCATACATTGTCATTAATATTACACTATCATAACATTGTCATTAACATTACACTATCATAACATTGTCATTAATATTACACTATCATAACATTGTCATTAACATTACACTATCATAACATGTCATTAACATTACACTATCATAAATTGTCATTAATATTACACTATCATAACATTGTCATTAACATTACACTATCATAACATGTCATTAACATTACACTATCATACATTGTCATTAACATTACACTATCATAACATTGTCATTAACATTACACTATCATGACATTGTCATTAACATTACACTTTCATAACATTATCATTAACATTACACTATCATAACATGTCATTAACATTACACTATCATACATTGTCATTAACATTACACTATCATAACATTGTCATTAATATTACACTATCATAACATTGTCATTAACATTACACTATCATAACATGTCATTAACATTACACTATCATACATTGTCATTAATATTACACTATCATAACATTGTCATTAACATTACACTATTATAACATGTCATTAACATTACACTATCATAACATTGTAATTAACATTACACTATCATAACATTGTCATTAATATTACACTATCATAACATGTCATTAACATTACACTATCATACATTGTCATTAATATTACACTATCATAACATTGTCATTAACATTACACTATCATAATATTGTCATTAATATTACACTATCATAACATGTCATTAACATTACACTATCATACATTGTCATTAACATTACACTATCATAACATTGTCATTAACATTACACTTTCATAACATGTCATTAACATTACACTATCATAACATTGTCATTAACATTACACTATCATAACATGTCACTAACATTACACTATCATAACATTGTCATTAACATAACACTATCATAACATGTCATTAACATTACACTATCATACATTGTCATTAATATTACACTATCATAACATTGTCATTTACATTACACTATCATAACATTGTCATTAATATTACACTATCATAACATTGTCATTAACATTACACTATCATAACATGTCATTAACATTACACTATCATACATTGTCATTAATATTACACTATCATAACATTGTCATTAACATTACACTATCATAACATGTCATTAACATTACACTATCATACATTGTCATTAACATTACACTATCATAACATTGTCATTAACATTACACTATCATTACATTGTCATTAACGTTACACTTTCATAACATTATCATTAACATTACACTATCATAACATTGTCATTAACATTAAACTATCATAACATGTCATTAACATTACACTTTCATGACAGTATCATTAACATTACACTATCATAACATTGTCATTAACATTAAACTATCATAACATTGTCATTAACATTACACTATCATAACATTGTCATTAACATTAGACTATCATAACATTGTCATTAACATTACACTTTCATAACATTGTCATTAACATTACACTTTCATAACATGTCATTAACATTACACTATCATAACATGTCATTAACATTACACTATCATACATTGTCATTAACATTACACTATCATAACATTGTCATTAATATTACACTTTCATAACATTGTCATTAACATTACACTTTCATAACATGTCATTAACATTACACTATCATAACATGTCATTAACATTACACTATCATACATTGTCATTAACATTACACTATCATAACATTGTCATTAATATTACACTATCATAACATTGTCATTAACATTACACTATCATAACATGTCATTAACATTACACTATCATACATTGTCATTAATATTACACTATCATAACATTGTCATTAACATTACACTATTATAACATGTCATTAACATTACACTATCATAACATTGTAATTAACATTACACTATCATAACATTGTCATTAATATTACACTATCATAACATGTCATTAACATTACACTATCATACATTGTCATTAATATTACACTATCATAACATTGTCATTAACATTACACTATCATAACATTGTCATTAATATTACACTATCATAACATGTCATTAACATTACACTATCATACATTGTCATTAACATTACACTATCAAAACATTGTCATTAACATTACACTTCATAACATGTCATTAACATTACACTATCATAACATTGTCATTAACATTACACTATCATAACATGTCATTAACATTACACTATCATAACATTGTCATTAACATAACACTATCATAACATGTCATTAACATTACACTATCATACATTGTCATTAATATTACACTATCATAACATTGTCATTAACATTACACTATCATAACATTGTCATTAATATTACACTATCATAACATTGTCATTAACATTACACTATCATAACATGTCATTAACATTACACTATCATACATTGTCATTAATATTACACTATCATAACATTGTCATTAACATTACACTATCATACATTGTCATTAATATTACACTATCATAACATTGTCATTAACATTACACTTTCATAACATTATCATTAACATTACACTACCATAACATTGTCATTAACATTAAACTATCATAACATGTCATTAACATTACACTTTCATGACAGTATCATTAACATTACACTATCATAACATTGTCATTAACATTAAATTATCATAACATTGTCATTAACATTACACTATCATAACATTGTCATTAACATTACACTATCATGACATTGTCATTAACATTACACTTTCATAACATTATCATTAACATTACACTATCATAACATTGTCATTAACATTACACTATTATAACATGTCATTTACATTACACTATCATGACATTGTCATTAACATTACACTGTCATAACATGTCATTAACATTACACTATCATAACATTGTCATTAACATTACACTATCATAACATTATCATTAACATTACACTATCATACATTGTCATTAACATTACACTGTCATACTTTGCTTGACTTTCTGGACTCATTACAGTTGCTGAACTTTACTGCTCTGTATTCATGATATTGCTGCACTACTGGCATTTTAAAATGCTTTTATATGCTTTACGTACAATTCAAAACATGTACATATGATCCATTAGTCACTTTATTGTTATTTTTATTGTCATTTTTACTGTGTATAGTTTTTTATAGTATTGTGTTTTTGAAACTCATACTGCTGGAGGGAATGGGGAGTAAGCATTATATTGTACTTGTTGCAAATGGCAAATAAATCTCTTGAATCTTGATTTACATCCATAAAAGTACAATTTCAAGTTCTATAATATACAAAACATATATGTTAGTTCAATAATAGCATGTATTACAATAAAATATACATTATATAGTTGAATAGTAAAGTTATAATAATATACAAAACATATGATCAGGGAGCAGGCTATAGGAGGGAGCCTATTTTAATATTTTATTTTCTAATCTACACAACATTTGTACAACATAACAGCGCCACTTCAGTAGGAAGTCTGGGTATTATACCAGGAATCACCACAACTGAGTTTTTCCCTATCCTATTCATATTTGTGAATACTTTTTTTTCAATTACAATGATTACTGGACAATTCTGGACCGGGCTACAAATTCCACTCCAATATTGGCTGTTAAATATTTCCTACAGCGCTGTTATAATTTCTTAAACTTATATATATTATTCATAATTCCAGAAAATACTGTGTTTTAATGGTGGTTTTAAGTGGTTTTAATTGTAATAAGCCCTTTCAACACCGTTCCTGTTGATGTTGTGTGAAGGCTGAATGGCTGTCATCTGTCAGAGAGATGCTGTGAAGCTCTGGCCTCAGTTCTCAGCTCCAACTCCTCCAGTCTGAGAGAGCTGGACCTGAGTACCAACCACCTGCAGGATTCAGGAGTGAAGCTGCTCTCTGCTGGACTGGGGAGTCCACACTGTACACTGGAGACTCTCAGGTCAGTTGGACTCAATGAGCAAACACTTACAGCACATATATCTGAAGACATTCAACTGATTTAAGTCAAGTCAAGTAAAGTAAATTGTATTAGTCTAGCCCTAAATCACAGTTCCAGTCTCAAAGGGCTTCAAGGGCCACAAGTTTACAACACCCCCCAAACCCTAGCCCCGCCCCCCTTAGCCCCACCCCCCAAACCCTAGCCCCCCTAAGTGCTAGAAAAAACTCCCTTAATTATGGAGGAAGAAATCTTGAGAAGGAACACGAGTCGGGGATCCCTCCTTCCAGGGATGGTTCAGGAGTGCAATGGATGCCATAAGTGACGTACATAGTAATATACATAGTTATGTACAGCAAAATGAAAATGAATGGTATGGTTAGATGGGGTAGGGTGGACATAGAACATGTGGAGAACCTCTAGCCTAGTACTTATCGGCAGCAGGGCTAAGCTAGTGCTAGTGCATCCATCTTTTGATTGCAGTCAGGCAGGATTCAACTTTCTGGATCTGGGAGGAGTCGTTTGACTTGATAGGAATATAGAGTTGGATGTCGTCAGCATAACAGTGAAAATGTACACCATAACTGTGAATAATATCACCAAGAGGGAGCATGTAGATTGCAAAGAGCAGAGGACCAAGGACCGATCTCGGGGAAGACCTAAGCTTAGGTTACAGTGATTCAATTGTGACTCTTCACTAAGAACAAATTGTGTTCTATTTGTGAGATAAGATCTGAACCAGAGAAGAGCCTTTGATGCCAACATAGTGTTGGAGACGATCAAAGAGGATACTGTGGTTGATTTTGATTGATGGTTTGGTCAGCTACAATTCTTTCCAGTACTTTCGAAAGGAAAGGAATAGTAATAATAGGAATAGTAACTATCGGCTAATACTTAGCCGATAGTTGCTAAGTATTTCTGGGTCTCGGCTGGGCTTCTTCAGTAGAGGTTTTATCACAGCAGTCTTGAAAGTAGATGAAACTGTTCCAGTAGACAGGGATAGGTTCATGATGTTGAGCATAGCAGGCCCAACCACTGGGAACAGTTCCTTAAAAACATTGGTGGTGAGAGGGTCCAGCATACAGGTAGTGGGTTTAGAGGCCTGTGTTAGTTTAGCAAGTTCATCCAATGAGTCAATTGTGCTGAACTGTAGGAAGGTTGCTTCAGGAGGGACACATAGTGACTCTCTTACATGATGTTTAGGATGATGGGTAGAGGAACCATCAATGTATTTTATAATAGACTAAATTTTGTGCTCAAAGAATTCCAAGAAGTTGCTAGCAGAGAGTGGGGAGCTGACTGTTTGAGGTGTTTTTTGCGTCAAGCTTCTTACAGTGTCAAAGATAAAGTTATGGTTGTTCTTGTTCAAGTTGAGACTTGAGAAGTAGGCGTTCCTGGTAGTAGTTAATGCAGCTTTATAGCTGAGCAGGCTGTC